>OX336391.1:194558102-194992088 GCA_946902985.2 Meconema thalassinum
GTCTGAAACTTTCCCTGGAGTGTACACAACAACTCACCCATGTTTAGTCGCTATCGGACGAATGGTATATGAAAGCATATGGGACTACGATGAAACATTTCGAGAGTCGTCGCTCATTTGTTTAATCTACTTCTGCGATCCTGAAGTGTACACAACATCTCACCCAAGTTTCATCGCTATCGGTCGAATGGTATATGAACGCATACGGGACTTTGTAGAAACGATTCACGCGTCTTCACTCATTTGTTGAATCTACTTGTGCGCTGCCTATTGTAAAATGGATTTACTAAGCCTGAAACTATCCATGGAGTGTACACAACAACTCACCCAAGTTTAGCCGCTATCGGACAAATGGTATATGAACGCATACGGGACTTTTTTGAAACACTTCGCGCGTCGTCGCTCATTTGTTTAATCTACTTGTGCGATACCTATTGTAAAGTGGATCTACTAAGCCAGAAACCTTCCCTGAAGTGTACACAACATGTCACACCAGTTTCATCGCTATCGGTCGAATGGTATATGAACGCATACGGGACTTTGTAGAAACGATTCGCGCGTCTTCACTCATTTGTTGAATCTACTTGTGCGCTGCCTATTGTAAAATGGATTTACTAAGCCTGAAACTATCCCTGGAGTGTACACAACAACTCACCCAAGTTTAGCCGCTATCGGACAAATGGTATATGAACACATACGGGACTTTGTTGAAACGCTTCGTGCGTCGTTGTTCATTTGTTGAATCTACTCCTGCGCTAAATGGATTTACTAAGCCAGAAACCTTGCCTGTCACTACAGTAGCTCTTGAACTCTCACCCAATTTTCATCGCTATCGGACGAATGGTATATGAACGCATACGGGATTTTGTTTAAACGATTTGCGTGTCGTCGCTCATTTGTTGAATCTACTTGTGCGATACCTATCGTAAAGTGGATTTACTAAGCCAGAAACCGTCCCTGAAGTGTACACAACATCTCACCCATGTTTTAACGCTATCAGACGAATGGTATACGAACGCACAAGGGACTTTTTTGAAACGCTTCGTGCGTCTTCGCTCATTTGTTCAATCTACTTGTGCGCGACCTATTGTAAAATAGTTGGGAACTAACGAGATTTCATGTTAAAAGCCTCAATTTCTATACCGGTAATGGGGAGCGCTACTCGGATCCAGTCCGCCGTGTCTCGTCAAGAGCTACTGTTGCCTGGAAACGACTTGTCTTAGCTGACATTTGCGTTACGTTTTATAGTGACTTGTATTCTCTTTGAAGTTTTATGTCACGTCACGGGATAAAAAGTATCCTATGTCCGTCTCCTGGTTCTAAGCTGCCTCCACACCAATTTTCAGCCAAATCGGTTCAGCCGTTCTTGAGTTATAAATAGTGTAACTAACACGACTTTCTTTTATATATATAGACTAGGTGACCCGGCGAACTCTGTTCCGCCTTAGAGGCAATAAATAAGCAGATTTCGATTTTATTAAGTTCATTTTTTATTAGGAAATACAAATTAAACAAGTAGTTCCGTGAAGAACTATACAGCCTATTTTCATATATCCTGCTCATGTTAATTGCCTCTATCAACATACAAAATTTCAGTTTAATTGCTGTAACAGATTCGTAGATATTGAGAACCGTCTAAATATTTCAGATGGTCGCCAGGTTGGATTTTTATTTTTGTACTATTACATTAAGATTATTGTGTACGTGTGGTATTCAAACTTCAATCGCAAGATTAGAACACAAGAAGTAAAAACGAAATTTTAAATTTACTCACAGCAGCCATCTTGTGATTATGCAAACAATTGAAATAAATTAGATGCCAGAGGATCAACATTTGTATAAGCATTTAACGTGCAACGTTTCACGGCACTCGGACAGTTAATTCGCGAGAGACGTCCATTTAAATATTTATACTTCGCGTCGCCGCCATGTTGGATTTGTGCTCACCAGGTTACTGAAAGTCCTATAGGTGAACATATGTTCATTGTCTCTATGAACATAAAAAAATCAGTTTGGTTGCTGTAAAAGATTCATAGATATTGAGAACCGTCTAAATATTTCGGAAGCTCGCCATTTAGGATTGTTATATGTATAGGCCATAGTGTTATGTACCATTCAAGGAAAATTATTGCCTAGCTTCATTATACAAAGTTTCACTTCGATCGCATGATTACGACACAAGAATAAAAACTTAATTTTAAAATTTCGCACAGCCGCCATCTTGAGGTTATGTAAACAATTGAATTAAATTAGATGGCAGTGCATTACAATCTGCAAAATCATTTACTGTACCACATTTCACTGCGCTCAGAGAGTTAAATCACGTGAAAAGTCTATTAAAATATTTCAAATTCGCTTGGTCGCCATGTTCGTTTTGTACTTTACAGGTTTATGAAATATACATAGGTAAACTTGTATCAGTACCCTTTATCACCGTACAAAATTGCAGGGTGATATCTGTAATAGTTTCGGAGATATAGAATGTCAGTGAAATATTTCGCACAGCCACCATTTTGAGGTTATGTAAACAATTGAACTAAATTAGACTTCAATACATTACAATGTGTATAAACAATTGCTGTACCATGTTTCATTACGTTTGGATAGTTAAATCGCGAGAAAAGTCTATTTAAAAGTCTAAACTTCGCTTGGCCACCATGTTGGTTTTGTAGTCACCAGGTTTTTGAAAGTCTCATAGGTGAACTTCTAGTAGTGCCCTTTATCACAGTACACAATTTCAGGGCGATATCGGTAATAGTTTCGGAGATATTGAATGCTAGTGAAATATTTCGCACAGCCGCCATGTTGGATTGGTGAGACGTAACAAAATTTGATGGGCACGGTCGAGGTCGCCGGGAAAAGCGCTATCAATTTACCGAGTTTCATTGAAATTGCTCCAGCCGTTTAGATTTTATTAGGGGGACACACACACACACACACACCTCACACACACAAACCCACACTCACACACACGCACACACACACGGACAAAAGGTGATCTCATAAGCTAATTTTTTCAAAATTGAAAATAGGCTAAAAATTAAGTATTTCAATGATTCTTTATTGTTCATGTATTTTGGTGCGTAGGTTGTACTCTTCAGTTAAGCACCTTGTGATACACGACATTTTTTGTTTTATTATCAGGCGCAAGAACAAACGACGCAGATGGTCTTCCGACCCGTGAACATGCCACATATAATTGACCATGGAAAAAACATGGATATTCCAGATTCAAAACACAAACTTTCAAGGATTGGCCTCGTGATTTGTTAATGGTCATGGCGAATGCAAGACGGATCGGAAATTGATGTATTTTAAACTCAAACGGCATATCGGTTGGGATCATCGGGATCCTCGGAATGAGAACTTCCTCACCTTCGAATTTGCCTTTGAGTATCGTCGCGTAAATCACATTATTCATCAATTTACTTACCACAAAACGCGTACCGTTGCACAGTTTAGGTTGGTTTATATTTCGAAGCATGATTACTGTGGAGCCAACCTTTAGGCGTAAATTGTGCGGTGGTAAGCCAGGCACATCCGAGGAGTTTAAAAATTCAATTGGATAGTTGGTGACTTCATCTTCATTTGTTACACAGTCAATAGATTTGAATGGATGCATTGTTCCAATGATTTCATTCTGAATTATGTAGTTTAGGTCATCTACATCTTTATTCCTAGCCACAAAAATTGCTCACTCACTCAACCATTCATTATTTTTGTAATTAGTAATGATGTTTGGGAATAATTTGTTGATAAGTTCGTCTTTCGATGAGACAAAGTTACAGAAATTATGAGGAAATGAAATCAATCCGCTCGATTCGTCGACAGGTACTCGACCATTACCGATAGTCAGCAATTGCTCAGAGAAATCTTCAGCTGATGTATCATTAAGCAATGCAACTCTCATGTTTTTTGTTAGCTGAAGTTTCTTCAAATAGCGCCATATATTCGATGATTTGAGGCAAGCATTTATTTCGTCGGCAGCCGTTGATCTTCGAATTACTGGCAGTGTTTGGCGTAAATCGCCAGACAGAAAAATCATTACTCCTCCAAAACATCTGGAGTCATTGCGTAGACCTTTCAATGTTCGGTTAAGTGCTTCTAATGCACGTTTATGCGTCATTGTGCATTCTTCCCAGATGATGATTTTCGATGCAGATAAAACATTGGCCAGTGCTGTTTTTTTTTTGTTGCAATATCACATGTTGGTTCTTCAATAGTTTGAAGATTTAACGGCAATTGTAATGCTGAATGAGTCGTACGACATCCTTCTAGCAATGTGGCTGCTATTCCAAAAGAAACAACTGCAACCGCAATGTTGGATTTCGCACGAACAGTGGCTAATACTACTGACATGAGGAATGTTTTACCAGTTCCACCAGGGGCATCCAGGAAATATAAACCACCATTTCCATCATCAATTGCCTTCATTAATGTATCATAAACTTCCTTTTGTTGGGGATTCTATAGGGGTACATTCGTTTGAACTACTAAATCTAATTCCTGGTGATCATATTCACGTTCCCGTTCCAATTCTTGATTAAATGCGTCATTCATTTCACGATTTGGCGCTGGCTTTCCTAACGTGACTAATAAACTACCGCACATGAGGTAACACATGTCTTCGATCAAGAGTAAAGCCCGATTATGTATCTCCTCATTCATCTGAAGATCGTGATTTCTGGAACTGACACGAATTTGATGTAAGTAGTGTGGTAAGGACAGAGCTGTCCACTAACTTATTGAACCCTCCTCGTATTTGCCCCGAAGCTGATATCTCGCTAACCAATAATGGGATTTCAACATACAGGGTGTCCTAGCACTCGTAGTGATGCCCCCTACTTTCCTATAGCCTCTTAATTTAATTAAAAGACCAAAACTAAAGGGTCATTTGCGAGTAGTGGGGTAGTGTTGGTTTCCTCAAGTCGCGCTCGTGCTTGAATATGTATGGCTATGTTGGGAAAGGGTTAGGTGGTGGGGGAGGTGTAGGGTCGAGTGAGGGGTCGTTTAGATGGTATTTTTTCCGCTCTAGGTGATGGTGAGGTTCATTTTTAAAATGGATGGAATTGGGAAACGCCATTTGGGGTAAACATGTTGTTTTTGGACATTTTGGCGATGAATGTTTTTTTATACGCATGCGCACTTGAGGAGTTTTGTAAGCGGGCGGGCTTTTTAAATGATGATTTATAAATGAATGTTTTTAATATGTATTGAAATAAACCCCAAAAAACTAATAGGTCATCGGCTTTTTACTATCTCGCTAACCAATAATCGGATTTAAACCTATGAGGTGACGTAGGACTCGTGGTGAACTCTCGTTTTCTATGGACGGGGTATATCCACTCCAAAATAAAAACGTGGTGAGGGGGGGAGCTGCACTACTTAGGAAGTTGTGAGCCCCCCCCCCCCCGCGACCTTGGAATGGAAGATCCATGCTAGGAGGGCGTGCTTGGATTCGTTTTTTTCGTCTCGTTGTGCTCTTTACGGGAATGTAGGTGTCGAAAAGGTGAACTTAGGGTTTAGGGTCTAAAAATGAGTTTTTCACATTTTTGCCGTTTTTTGGAAAACGGGCCATGCTAGGAGGGCGTGCTTTGATTCGTTTTTTTCGTCTCGTCGTTCTCTTTACGGGAATGTAGGTGTTGGAAAGGTGAACTTAGGGTTTTGGGTATAAAAATGCGTTTTTCACATTTTTGCCAATTTTTGGAAAACGGAAAACGTGATGATGACGTGCGTGATAGTATGTTTTCGTCTCGTTGTGCTCTTTACGGAGATGTATGTACGGAAAACGTAAAAGGATGGAAACATTTTTTTTAGTCAAAAATGTTTTTTTGTGATTTTCCCTTATATTGCGAAAACTGAAAACGTGAGGATGACGTGTGTGATAGTATGTTTTCGTCTCATTGTCCTCTTTACGGAGATGTAGGTATGGAATAGGTAAAATGCTGGAAACATGTTTTTTTTAATCAAAAATGGGTTTTTGTGGTTTTCCCTTATATTGTGAAAACCGAAAACGTGAAAATGACGTGTGTGATAGTATTTTTTTCGTCTCTTTATTCTCTTTACGGGAATATAGATATGAAAAAGGTAAAAAGCTGGAAACATGGTTTTCTTATGGAAAAGGTGTTTTTTTTGTGTTCATTTTCGCGTTATTTGGAAAACGAATGAGGCGATTTTTATGATGGGCATATCGATGTATTTGTGTCGTTGTTCTGTTTACGGGAATGTAGGTATGGAAAAGCTCAAATCATGGTTTCCGTCATTTTTTTTCGAGATCGTTGAGGAAAACTGGGGAAAAGGTAAGAAACCAGATTTGAAGTCACGTTATGTTATGCGCTATGATGTTGGTAAAACACTTATGCATTATTATTATTATTTGTCTTGGCTGGTCAGGGCTCACACGCAGAGAGAGAACTTGCTTGATGCAATGAGAATTGAAAGCATTGAAGCTGACCCACGGCGATCCAGACAGACACAGGTCTTATCATCGTACGTGCCTCGCAGCAGAGAGAGATAACAGCCATTTGTTCGCATGCAGGTGGCTGTTATCTGACCCAGACGTGTTACTCGATATCGCGATGAAGGACACACAGCTCTGTCGAAAAGCTGATCATTGCATTCCCACGCACACTCATGCAGAGTTTGCAAAAGCTTGTGAGAATCAGTCTGACTTGTGCGCTCCATGACATCCTACTCGTAGGAACAAAAAAAAAAGTAATGTGTTAACTTTGCATATTGTTGAGGAGACATATATGTTCTGAGGGTAAGAGAGACTCATCATTTTTGTGATCATCTTTGAAGGTGACGGATGCAAGTGCCTTATGCTCTTTGTAAAATATTACGTGAACCGCGGCCATACTTGTACTAAGGTAGGTTCATTATTGTTAATTATGACATGATTGGTTTTATTGTTACTTTGTGTATGCATGAAAAGTAAGTTAGTGACTGATGGTATTTTTTGGGGGATTTCGTTTGTTGCAGATTTTAAAAAAAACGTCATTAAGTCTGGGAAAGCAGACAGAGAGACAGTGACACAGACAGTGACAGTGGCGGCAAAGAGCACATTTGCTGAAAGCATTATAATTCATTATATGGTGAGTACATGTTGTTCCATTACTTTTATTGTTGTTGTTGTTGTTAAATGTATGCCATTTATTTCACGGAAATTTATAAACTTATGGCGTGTATTTATTATTGTTTCAGAATGAAGATATATATGGAGTGAATAGGTTTTAACTACCTTGACGCTTTCGATATTAAAAAAAGAGGTGAGCTATGAATATAGATTAATTCTTTTCTTTGTAAATGACTTTGCTATTTTCGAGTGAGTGTCTTATTTATGTGTGCACACTTGAAACCTTTTGTTTTTAGCAAGTCTTATGAATGAATGAATGAATGAATGAATGAATGGATGAATGAATGAATGAATGAATGAATGAACATGTTTAATGTATATAACCATGACTAATAACGGATTGTATTGGTTTGTTTTTTCAGATAAATCATTGGAAACAAAAAACAAGATAAACCTTGTCGCTGATACTAAAACTACAGCAACCTTGAAGGTGATCATTTCCTGCTGGGGGCCCAATTGCTACAACCATTGTGTACCTGTGAACGAGATTGTGTGCCAGTCAGTAAAAATCGATAAGTGTGGTCGTTTGGAATTGCAGATTTTGGATTAACCTATTCTAAGGTAAGGGTTGCACGTTTATTTGTCCAGTTTATAATCATGTCTATATCAGAGAGTGAAGTGTTAGTGTGGCAGCCATTGGCCAAATGTTTCAAAACGCGAGTTTGCTCCGGCCGAATTTACAATGCGAATCACTGTCTGTCGCCTAAAGATTTTGTGGAATTATGTTTTCCCATTTTTTTGAGTGAATGTGAACAAGGCTTAAGATTGCATCAGGCTTTAAAAATAAACTTCGAACTATTATGTGAATTTACATTGATAATAAATAATGTTGAAGAGAAACACACCTTCAACCTTTGTACAAAAATGGAGAAAGTACTGATAGCTGATAATTTGGAAACGTGGTATCAGGAGAAAGCTATTCAAGCGCTTATCACTAAATTTGATAAGTTGCAACAGGGTCCCAGTGGCTTGGCCCTCAATAGCATTGCCTATTTGCAAATCAATATTTGTAAATACAATCCATTGAATGCAGGAAGTAGCTATATTGCCACACCGAGCTTTATCGCTTCGAGAAAGGCAGTGATCAACATACGCAACAAAGACGATTACTGCTTTTTATGGAGTACTAGATGAAACCCGTCAAAACATGACGGACAATGGAAAACAAATTTACTGAAGAAGCTTCTTATATAAGTTACATTCTTTGTACGATTACTTTTTAGCACTATTGCAACTTTAAGGGCGTCAAAAGATAGCACTCTCAGCATTGCAACATATTGCTGGTCATGACTAAAAACGTGATGAGGTCATCATCTTCTTGCACAGTTTCCAGCCACTGGCCGGGTCTGTTTGGAACACAAGCCTCTCCATCGTCTTATGTCTTCCCACCATCTCTCAGCCTCCACCCTTGTCCAGTCTTCCCCTCTCTTCTTCACGCTTTCTTCCACCCCCCTTCAGCCACCTGTCTCTCGGTCTCCCTCTTGGTCTCTTTCCTTCCCACTTCGTCTCGTGTATCCTCCTGGGTATCCTCTTCTCCTCCATTCGTTTTACATGTCCATACCATCGAAGTCTAGATTTCTCTATACCATCCTGTAATGGTTCCTCCTTCATTAATTCTCTGGTCCTCTCATTTCTTATTCTGTCCCTCTTTGTAGCTCCAATACTGCTTCTCAAGAACCTCATCTCACTGGCCTGTATTTTGCTCTTCTCCCTTCCTTTCATAACCCAGGTCTCCGAGGCATACGTCAGGATAGGGACATAGTACGTCCGATATATGATCTTTTTGCTGTTCTGAGGGACATCCTTGTTCCATAACATGCTTCTCACACTCCTCCGGAATGCTTCTGCCTGTCTTCCCCGCTCATTTATTTCTCTATCGTTTCTTCCATTATCTTGTATCAGGCTTCCCAGATACTTGAAACTTTCCACTTTCTTCAGCTGTTCCCCACCAATTGTTATTCCTGTTGTGGTTCTTTCCTTCTTCCTTGTTGTGATCACCATCTCACTCTTATTTATGCTAAATTTCATCCCATATCCTTGTATTATTCCCTCCCACACGTCCAACTGTTCCTGTACCTCCTCCTCCTTGTTTCCCCAAATCATCAAATCATCTGCAAGCACCATTGCTTTCATCTTTCCTTCCCCAATTACTTGTGCCACTCGGGTCATTATGTCATCCATCACCGCAATGAAAAGTAACGGTGACAGTGCACTTCCTTGTTTCAGGCCGTTTCTCTGTTCCAACCAGTCCGATCTCTCTCCTCCCACTTTCACACAGCTCACGCTTCCCTTGCACATCTCCTTTATCCTTCTTATAGTCCATTTTTATATTCCTCTATCCTCCAGGGACTTCTATACTTTGTTTCTGCATACACTGTCATATGCTTTCTCAATGTCCAGGAAGGCCATCAGTGGATCTTTTCCATACTCATAGTGCTGTTCTTGTAACTGCCTTACAGCAAAAATCAAATCCACCGTGGACCTTCCTGCTCTGAAGCCATGTTGTTCTTCCCTCATCCCTCCTTCTATCCTTGTCCTAATTCTCCTTTCCAAAACTCTCTCAAACATCTTTGCACAATGACTCATCAGTGTTATTCCCCGATAGTTTCTGCATTCTGTTCTACTACCTTTCTTGCAGATCGGGACAATTATTCCCTTTTTCCAGTCCTCTGGGGTCTTTCTTTCCTTCCATGCTGTCTTCATCACTCGGTACAACTATTGTATCCCCACCTCTCCTGCTGCTCTCACCATCTCCACACTCAACTCATCCACACACGGTGCCTTCCCTCCTTTCATCTTCCTCACTGCATCTTCCACTTCTTTCCATGTTAAGTCCTTTTCTGTTTGCAGTTCATCTACTGTACCTCTTCCCCGATTTCTTCCTCCTCGCCGTGGTTTCCATTTGGGTTCAGAAGTTCTTCAAAATATTCTTTCCACATTTTCTTCAGTTCTTCCCTATTTTCTATCTCTTGTCCCCTTTTGTTCACCATTCTAACATAATCCGTAGGATCCTTCCGCCTCTTATTCTTTACCATCCCATACAGGACCTTTTTTGTACCTTCACTATCCTGCTGGTCATGACATAAAACGTGATGAGGTAAATAGCCCAATACGTTGAAGAGTTTCACCTTGAGCTTGATTGATTGTGATAAAGTAGGCCGAGAGAATAGGACATTGTTGCCTATTAAAAGAAAATGTACTGTATCTGCAAGTGTTTTATCGGAAGGTGTTAAATCAAGTCGAAGGATTTGAGCTCTCTGCCTAATATTACTGCACCTATTATATCCGAATCCAAGCAATTTCTTACATATTCCTTACAATTAATATATTACCATATATGAGTCCTTGGGAAACGTTCAGATTTCTAAGGAGTATAACTATGGCTCAAACGTTCGGAGTATGTGGAGGCGAATCACTTAATTCCAAGGAATTGAAAAATTCAATAATAGGGAAATGAAGTAGCTGGCTTTCATCTTCAGTATCCAATCTGTTAACGCTGATGTATGTGTTTGAACTACTGGATATAAGTTCAATGACTTTTAAATTAATATCATTACATTGTTACAGCTTGGCAAATATGTTATATTCCAGCAGATCAATTTTACCCTCACAACAGTAAAGACCAAAGTAATCACGCATAGATTTTACGCAAGAGAAATACAATGTAGAATAATGTTTACATTTGATCGTCAAAGACCTTACAGTACACTGAACTGCATAATATCTGGAATTGCTTCTGAAATGGCCTATTTATATTGGATTTTAAATGTGGCTTCGTATTATTCGACAACACTATAGTGTACTGCAATAACGGAGCCGCTAAATATTAAATGGCAAATAATTCTTCCATTGCCGAAATCAACTGCGTAGTTAGACTCAGTACTCTAAACAAATAATCATTAAACAATTGTCTTATGCAATGAAGTTCAACATGACCGTCCAGAGACTTTCATACTCAAGTTGGTTGGTGAGGAGAATGCGATGAGACTGATCGCTTAAAATAAATTCCTTTTATTGTTCCTGCCAGCGAATTTTTTTGCAATAGCTTGAAAACGCAGCTCAGAATGACGTTCTTCATTGTGTTATAAACAGTACGAAACTGCTCTAAATAAGCAATTTCCATCACCTGTTATAGGTTATGGCAGTACATTTTGCAGGAGAACATAGAATCACTTCGCCAACTACTGGAACGACCACTCAATACTCACTTCGGCAGTCACCCTAATGGAGGCAGTTTTTGAATTCTATGTCCCGTGCATGTCAAAAATCGTATTAACACATGGAGGCCCACCTATTCTTTTCTATCGCCCCCGGAGACCCGGGTTACATTTCCTGCTCTGCCCAGAAATTTAATTCTGGTCTGAGGGCAAAAACGGGGCACATTCAGTCTCTTGAGGTATAACTAAGAAGAGGAAGGTTTAATTCCCACCTCGACAATCTTGGATGTGGTTTTCCGTGGTTTCCCACTTGCACTTAAGGCAAATACCGGGATGGTTCCTAACTTAAGGCCTTGGCCGTCTCCTTGCCATTTACCACCTTAATTACAAATACACACAGTAATGCAGCCATCACAATAACACAGGTTATGAGAGAAAATTTCACACATACACACCCATGTACACGGGGCTGAGTGACCACGATGTCGGAGCCCTTCAAACGAATTATGTTTGCCAAGTGTCACTCATGGCGAAAGCAATTGTGGACACGCGCGAGTGCCTGGAAAACTACTTTTTTCCTTTAATAATTTAAGATTATATCGACGATGCATAATTATAACTTTTAGTCTAGGACGCTAATAACTTGACCACCGAAGCATTGGGAAGAAATTGCAATATTAAGGTACATACACAAAATAGCCTACACATTCAACTGTCGGTTAATGTTCCTCATAATTTCCCTTCTTAAATATTCCCCTCCTTGATAATTCTCCATCACGTAAAAACGTGCCATGTCTTGTGTTTTAAATATATCGGTGCAATGGGGCTGCCATCTGCTGTCAGTTACTGGAACTATATAGGCGATGTACTGCCATCTGTTGTCAGTTACTGGAACTATATGGGCGATGTACTGCCATTTGTTGTCAGCTATAGGAACTGATTGCAGATATTTAAACGGCGTACTGAGAACAACAGTTTTACTCTTTTGATCACATGCAATAATGCAATGGTAAAACGGAAATAAAACGTACTGAGAGGGAATGTAGAAATATGTATCTTTAACAGACATAAAACCTTACTAATACTCCTTGATTAAACAATATTTCAGTGGTAAAAAAAATATATATATTGGAGAGGGCTGGGATCGAACCGGTAAACTTAGGAACCGTAGTCAGTCGCCTTAACCACATAGATACTCGCGCACTCTTGTTCCGCAGCAGACGCAGCTATTTATTATATTCAAAAGCCGCTGTCTGAAGGAAATAATCCATTTCATTATCCAAATAAATCAATGTTGCACATTCGTATACGTTCATACTGTTATTATATTTTACTGTCAGAACTTGGTTAATGTATGTTTTCAATTACACGGAAGCTTATTAAATAACTTACATTTTAATGGACTTCTCACCGCCATATTGTCATGACCCCTGGTGGATTGTGCGCATGCGTGAGGGGCAGGAATTCTGCTATTTTATATATTAATTCAAAAATATATCGTAATATATTTCTTTATTTTAGAGACACTCTGCAAATCTAGAGGCCAAGAGCTATCGTTAGAGTGCTCTACGAAGTAAATCGGTTCTGTCGTTCTCTCAATCTCGTGGTACAAAAATCACCTTACTGTTTTAAATATATAGATAGTGAGCTGCCTGCAACCCTGTCAAGGCAGTCATTGTGATTTGCCAGGGAAGTACAAAGATGTGTTTAACCACATGAAACAAACTCTCAATCTCGAGCGTGTTTCATTTCACATGCCTCTAGATAAAATTCATTTATTTGAGAAAGATAATCCAAATTTCTCCTTTATGGTGTATGGCATCGACGGATCCAATATTGTGGGCCCCTTGTATGCCACCAAACAGGTAAAGCAACATCACATTCACCTGCTTTTCCTGTCTGATGGGGATAAAAGCCATTATTGTTGGATAAAGAATTTAGGAAAACTAGTAAGCAGCCAAGTGTCTAATCATGATGGTAAGAAACATATTTGCGAGCGCTGCCTTCAGTATTTTCAAACTGATGAACTTTTGAAACGACATACGGAAGACTGTGAAGAGCAGACGGCAGTAAAGCTAGTCTTGCCCGAAGGGAATGACGCAGTCTTAAAATTAAAGGCCACTAATAAACAAGACATGCTACCATTTACTGTTTACGCTGATTTTGAGGCCCTTACTGTTCCCATTCAGGGATGTGAACCAAGCCCCCATACAAGCTCAACCTATCCAGTGCAGAAACATGAGCCTTTTGCTGTAGCCTATTATGTTGTCTGTCACTATGATAATTCACAATGTGAGTATGTAAGTCACAAAGGTCAGGATTGTGCGCGGTGGTTTGTTGATCAAATGGCGGCTTTAGCAGGCAAAGTAGAAACTATTTTGAACAACCCTGTACCAATTCAAATGAATGACGTACAGCAAAGAGAATATGATCAAGCCACCACCTGCCATATATGTGAAAAGCCAATTTTAGGCGGAGAAAAAAAAGTAAGAGACCACTGCCACAGGACAGGGCATTTTAGAGGTGCTGCCCATAACGAATGCAATTTGAAGTACTCTACACCTCGCTTCCTCCCTGTCTTCTTACACAATTTCTCCCAGTATGACCTTCACTTCATTGTAAAACAATTTGCTCATGTAGATAAGAGCAAATTCAGCATTTTGGCTAAGAACCATGAGAGCTTTACCTCACTTTCATGGAGAAAAGGAAGCATGAGCATTCGCTTTCTCGACTCATTCAAGTTTATGTCTAGTTCGCTGGATAGTCTTGTGAAAGGCTTAAGCGAAGATGAGTTGAAACATACCCATTCCCACTTTACGGATACAAATCAATTTAAATTGTGTGTTCGTAAAGGCCATTTTCCATATGATTATGTGGAAAGTTACGAGGTGCTTGAAGAAACGACTTTGCCGCCAAGAGAAAAATTATTTTCTCAGTTAACACAAAGCACCATCAGTGAAGAAGACTATGCCCACGCACAGCATGTTTGGCGAGTGTTTGGCATAGAAACCATGGGCCAGTATGCTATGCACTACTTAAAATTAGACGTGTTGTTGTTGACCGACGTTTTTGAAACGTTTCGTCAGATATGTCACACGATTTATGGCCTTGACCCCGCCCACTACTATACGAGTCCAGGGTTAAGTTGGGACGCCGCCCTCAAATTTACCCATATTGAGCTTGATTTACTGACGGATCCCGATATGGTACTCATGATGGAAAAAGGGATTCGTGGGGGATTCGTATCGCTCAATCAGCGACATGCCAAGGCAAATAATCATTACATGCCTGATTATTGTCCCGAAGAACCAGAATCCTACCTAATGTATTTCGACGTAAACAATTTATACGGTCACGCTATGAGTCGACCTCTGCCGTACAGGAACTTTGTCTGGCTGTCTGAGAATGAAATTAAAGATTTTAATGTGCATAGCGCCAGCAAGCAACAGGACGTAGGGTATGTTCTTGACGTTGACTTAGCTTATCCCCCCCATCTCAGACAGCGACATAGTGATTTCCCCTTTTGCATAGAGAAAATTGTGCCGCCCGAGAGTAAGGGCAATCATAAGAAATTGATGGGTACCTTGTATGATATAATTCACTATGTGTTGCATATTGACATTCTGGTAGAATGATTAGCCCAGGGCTTAACCCTGAAAAAAAATCCATAGAGGTATTTCTTTTTGTCAGAAACCGTGGTTGAAACCATACATGGATTTATATACCAGTCACAGACAAAGTGCCACTCAGCCATTTCAAATAAACTTTTTTAAACTAATGAATAATTGTATCTATGGCAAGAGTTTGGAAAATGTACGGCAGTATAGGGACATTAAGTTTGTCAATACATGGCATGGCAGATGGGGAGCTCAAAAATATATTGCAAAACCAAATTTCAAATCTTTAAACATTATTGATCATGATCTACTGACTATTGAACTTGCCAAAACTAAAGTGGTCATGAATAAGCCTATCTATTTAGGCCAAGTCATTTTAGATTTTTCAAAATTGCACATGTATAAATTCCATTATGGTTTTGCAATACAGCGATTTGGTACCATTTCCTTGTTATATACAGACAATGATAGTTTTATTTACCATATCCGTGACTGTGATCCGTCTGTCGTTATGGAACAAAACCCAAAATGGTTTGACACGTCCTCGTTTAGTGAGAAGAACGTGTTCGATATCCCCCGTCTGAACAAAAAAAGAAATTGGTTTAATGAAAGATGAGTGTTCAGACACCGTGATGACTGAGTTTGTAGGTCTCGCTCCGAAAATGTATAGTTTTCGACAGGTGGATCGATGCGAATCTATGAGAGCCAAAGGGATTAGCCAGCATGTGGTTAAACGACTCTGTGTGGATGATTATTTACATGTCCTTCAGACCCACACAGCCATGGCACATAGTCAGTTTAGGATTCTCTCAAAAAATCATGATTTATTTTTAATGAAGCAGCGAAAACAAACACTCGCCTTGTTAGACGACAAGAGACTGTGGTGTCAGGATATGATGACAAGCGTCCCATTTGGTTACAACCAGTAACGGTTGTAGCTATTGTTGTCGTACAACACGGCAAGTGTTTGGTTTGGTTGCTATCAAATGCGAGATGCCATCTTGAGCCTCGGAATAAAAATAAAAAAATTGTAGTGTATCATATAATTTTTGTTTTTTAACCTGTGTGCATGGGTGTATGCATGGATGTGTGAATGCCTGTAAATACTTGTATATAAACTGTATGTCTTGTGCTATTTGCCTGTCAACGCATAAAGAGAGCCATGCATCAACGTTTGCATGGTTCACTGTGCACAGGCTAGATTAAAAACATGCTGACTTCTTTAGGTTAGGTTAGGAAAAAACAAACAAGTAGCCACCCTCACTATTGTTGTCGCTTAGTAGGCCTCATGTTTCAGCAAAGTGACCATTCACCCTCAGTAGGCATGCGGCTTAATAGGCCAGACTAGGGTGTGGCTTAGTAGGTCTCATGCAAGAGCAAAAGAATAATAATAATCTGCTGCTTTTACTGTTCACAATCTCTCACTTTATGGCTAGAGTTATGAGTGGTGATATATTTGAAAAACAACACCAGTCCAATATCTGAACAGAAATTGTTTCTTTAACCTGTTGCATGTTATGTTTGCCGCCTACAGCTAAAGAAGTCAACAGACAAATGGTTATTTATTTGTGTTTTGCTTATTTTTTATTTTCTTTTTGCCATTGACTTAGGGGACAGACAGTGCATATAGTACATAGTATTTTTATTTATTCACTTAGTAAACGGCAACGACTACTTTTCAGATTCAATCATGAGCCACGGTGAAGATTGTTTTATCGTCACAAAACACACCACGTTTAATGAATATGCCACGATGATGTCTCATAATCCTCAACGTGTGGCCTATCCTTCAGAATATAGAAACACGAAAGTACGCATTGATACCACGTTTTATGACAACTTCATTAATCGTGATGATAATGATGATGATTTGTTTTATGACCCAGGGCATCACTTTCGTAAATCCTGTATGCTAAATTTTGGCTTTGAAAATAATGTATCCACGCAAGTGATTCATAAAGCATGGTATGGTTTAACCATGAATCAAGTGATTGTTAAATTAGCTGACGAGGATCATTTTGCAGATTTCTGGTGTACAATATGTAGAAAAACCCTGTTTAATGTTTATTTTCCAATAACCTCTCAAATGTTTTGTTTTCATTTTTATAAATTTCCTGCTGAGGAACCAATCACTTCGTATCGACAACAAGCATTTCGCCAACTTTGTCTTGGCTTACCTATCAATCAATATTCGCCTCATAGAATGAGATTTGTTAGAAACTAACAACATTATATCATGATTATCGCTTTTCTTTTTGTTTACATTCGGCTTTCAGGTGCATACTTGACGTTTAGAATACATTTGGGTATTTTGTTTGTTTGTTTGTTTGTTTTAGTTTATCGTGTATTCACGTTGATGAACACATACACACTGGTTTAAATTTGTAGTTTTGAATTTTGTTTTGTTGGATGTAGACATGGTTATTAAATGCATAGCGTGTTAACTTTGCCTTTTATAGGTTACCAAACGCATTCACATGTTTGCTCTTAGTATTTGTTGATAATATTTATTTAACAGAATGTTGTGTGAATTTGCACAACAACAGAGCAAACGAATACAAGTCATTCGACAAGGGAATGATAGGCTAATTCCCATTCACAACAGAGACATGCATTTACCTCCAAGAGAGAGATCTTGAAAATGATTCACACACTTAATTTTGATAAAACATTTCCTATTAAATAATTTCCAAATGTATGTTTTGACTGAAAGAATGATATAAACATTATTATTAAATTTTTATCCAATACTATCTATCTACAAATTCAGGTCATAAACACTCAGGATTAAAAAAAAACAACAACACACTTTAATGTACAAAAGTTATTGTTGTTGTAATATAAGAACGAGAGTGTTAGAAAGTAACACTCTTTCCTTTGGTTATAGACAACCATGGACGCCTTGAACGCCATTGGTCAAGATTGTGGCTTTGCACGCAAGAAAATGAGTGAATTGCCTACGCAAACACCCTTTCGCATACATAAAATTCAAAAACTGAAAACCAAATTTGGTGAACGAGCTCTTTGCTTTTGTCAAGACTTTGAGACATTTCTTCCCACACGATTTAATAACCTACCTGATAATGTCATGGAAGATGTCAATTCCAGTATTCACCCTGTCTAATTAATTTATGAGGGTGAAAAAAATAATCGATGCATGGTTCGTTTTGTAAAAATTGAAAACGAATAATCATTGTACGCTAGCCGTGACGTTTTGTTTATTCATGCCCTACTCTTCAATAACTATAATAAAATAAAATTATTATTTTTTGGTGCTCAACAGTTTGACGTTTATTAATTGTTGCTCAACGTTTACCATGATAAATAATAATAAAAATAAATTTTCAAAACTTATGATTAATGGTAGATTTTTTTGTTTATAGGTTTAGTACAATTACCTTGTATATAATTTTTTATAATAATGATGAAACTATTAGTTAAAATGATGGACTTTAGTCCTTTTTTATTGTTTGTGATTTAAAATAGCATTTATAGCAATTTTTAAGCAATTTTTATTATAATGATTATAATTTATAATGATCAAATTCTAGTAACATGTTATTTTATTCAATAATAAGCGTTTAACAAAAAAAACTGGTTCTAGAGTAGATAAAGATTTCATGCTGTCATTCGTTCTGCTAGACTGGCATTTGAAGCTGATGAATAATGATGGACTTTTGTCCTTTTTTTGATTGTTTGTGATTTTAAAAAATAGGTTTAGTACAATTACCATGTATATATAATTTTTATAATAATAATGATGAAACTATTAGTTAAAATAATGGACTTTTGTCCTTTTTTATTGTTTGTGATTGAAAAATAGATTTACTACAATTAGTGATATTTTTTAACGATGCACTGCTGTCCCTTTTTTATTGTTTGTCATTTATAACATTTTATTCATTTTATTTATAATTATAATAATGAAACTAAGAGTGAATAATAATAATGGAAAAAAACACAACATGGACTCTTGTCTTTTTATTATTTTTTTTTGTCATGATAACAGTGATACTATACATTTTTAGCCTACTTTCGATTTTTGCAAAAAATGAAAGTAGACTTATGAGATCAACACAGGGCGAAAAAAAAGTGTGTCTGTCTGTGTGTGTGTATGTGTGTGTGTGAGTCTGTGTGTGTGTATGTGTGTGTGTGAGTCTGTGTGTGTGTGTGAGTGTGTGTACTCTGAATGTCTGTCCCCCCCTATCAATTCGAACACGGTGAATGCGAATTGAACGAAATTTGGTACAAAGGTAGCACTAGCAAAGGACACCTCAGTGTCATGTTTTATATCGCCGCCATCTTTACTAAAACTGAATGGCGGCCACTCAAACGTTCAAAACGTAAAATCAAATAACGACTAATCAAATCATCCAATCTCTACCAAATTTGGTAACAACATACCTTCGTATAGGATGCGTCTTGTGACCAAACTACAAGGTCGTCCGCCATACCATTTCAGGATGGCGGCCGTGCGAATTATGCAAACTTTATAATCCATATCATGGGACCCACCAGTTCCGATTATCGAGCCGAGAATCGTTTTAACTGTTCTAAAGGAAGAGGCACGTACGAAATTAAAAGTTTATTTTGTAATACTATAGTGCAGACGTGATTTTAAAAAGCTCAGCTGATTCATTAATAAGACAAGATGGCAGCGGATATCTTGTGCCTGACTTATATTTCACTAATTTGAGTATTGAATGCAATATAGCGTACTGATAAAAAATAAATAAACTTTGTATGAAATGCTTTATATATAAATAATATACTCCAGTGATGAAATTGTTTAGTATAAATCATTATTTGCTAACAAGTTCTATGTAAGTCATTTTAAATAGAACGATATTCGTTGACACAATTAGCTCAGTGGTAGAGCGATAGCCTGTCGCTCAGATTCCTATGGTTCAAACCCGATCAGAGCTAGTTTTTTTGCTTGAAATGTTATATGTTTATTGTTTTGTAATGACTCAGATGTTTTAAAATTAAGCGTTATATTGTGCAAATTATGGTGTAAAATATATATTTAATTAAAACATAATTCGCCAGCAGATTTACTCGAGACATCTAGCTGCCAAAAAGGTAACTTCCAGATTTTATTGAAAAGTTTCTTCTTCTGGCCGCTAGAATGCACTCGCTCTGTTAGGATTATATTGTTCGATATTTCACCACTAGATGTCCCGACTAGTCTACGTGGGGATACATTGATTACTATACCATTATCATTCTATGCGCATCGAATTTGAAGAATGACAAGTTGATACTACGATACATTTTAACTTTTTATTTTAAAGGGTTTGTAACAGCCTATTTTGCGTTACTTGAAAATGTTATTAAGCGTTATATTGTCCACATTATGGTGTAAAATATATATTTAATTAAAACATAATTCGCCAGCAGATTTACTCGAGACATCTAGCTGCCAAAAAGGTAACTTCCAGATTTTATTGAAAAGTTTCTTATTCTGGCCGCTAGAATGCACTCGCTCTGTTAGGATTATATTATCGAAAATATCCACATAGTTTGTATACACACGTCTCTGTAGGGTCATGGAAAGATTTGTTAATTCAATTAGGGTTGTGAAAGCCATGCACAACCAGACGTGTAAAGACATGCCTCAACTCAAAGTTGGATGTTGCCCACGGCAGGTCGTAATAATAATAATAATAATGTTATTGGTTTTACATCCCTTTTAACTACTGCTGCTTTTAGAGACACCGGGGTGCCGGAATTTTGGCCCGAAGGGGATCTTTAACGTGCCAGTAAATGTACTGACACGGCTCCCTCGCATTTGTGCACCCTCAAATGCCAGCTGACTGCGCCAGGATACGAACCTGCAACCTAGGGCCCAGCAAGCGAGAACGTTACCGCTGAGCCACGCCGCCAGTCCGGTCGATTATGTCTCCAGATCCATAACATTCTTGATATACTTCTTATCTTTCTTTCTTTCTTCAATGATGGTAGCAGTTTTTATCTAGGTCGTGGCGTTTGGTAGAGGTAAATCGTTTCTAAGGTCTTCAACAAAGAATAGTTCTATTATACTCTTTGATAATAACAACGAGTTATAACTATACTCATACATTTAGGAGAAAGTAGGCTATATGTTCTTTACTGAACATCTTGTTTTAAAATAAATTCATTACGTTAAAGTCCATATCTAGATAAAAGTAATTTGCTCTTCATAGCACCAATCACTATAAATGCTGCCATTCGTTCTGCTAGACTGGCATCTGAAGCTGTTAATCGTTGCTTGGCAATGCTTAACAAGACTTTGTCGGCAATGCGTCTTAGTGTGGGATCACTGTTTTCATAGGCTTTATCGTGATTAAGGCATGCATGATCCAAAGCATTGATTCCCATATCCCCTCTCCTCAAACGATCTTGAAGACGAGTACCAGCGCCGCAGAAGCTGTAAGCAGGTAAGTGAGCTTCGAATGGTAAGTTTTTAATAATGTTATCAATAATTCCAGGGCCAGTACACCTGAGACATAGAGGTTTCAATCGGTGAAAAACACTTTTTTTGTTCTTCTTGTTATTCTTCTTCTTGTTCTTGCTGCTGTTGTTGTTGTTGTTGTTGTTGTTGTTGTTTGTCGGCGGCTGCTGACGAGCATGGTAGGTGGTGGTTGTTTTCCGCATGACAGCCATGGAATGATGTAACAATGTCTTTACACTGAGTTTTATGACTATGATATAATTTCATTAATTGGCATGTGGTACACTGTCGAATGGAAGGTATTTTTGCCATGGTTAATTGCTTGTGATGGAAAAAATGACTGCATGCTTGTAGTTCACTCAATACAGAGTCGTTAGTCCACTCGGCAGGCGCCTTTTCCCAAATTTCTTTGACAGCGTTGTCAGCAACATAAAAAAGAAATGATTTAGGTAGTGCTAATAATTCATGTTGTGTAAAGCTAATCAGATTTTTTCTTGCACACAAAGAATTTTCCAATAGCCTTGTCGATTGTAGTCGCGTCCATGTCTATAACGTTGATGTTATCACTTCACGTGTACTCGTCTCACTGCTATCATTGGACGATACACATTCAGTTTTAATTTTATTGAACAACTCCCAACATGCACTCGTGGTGAGCCAATGAAACAATTGCCATGCATGCGCTAAGGCTTTATTCTGAATATTGTCGCAAGGACAAGTGTCCATGAGCGTTTGCAGGGATGGACAACCCAGATCTAAAAGGTCAATACATTGACAGTGAGAGGGTAGAAATGGTTGAAGCCACTGACGTTTTTCACTCCCTTTAACAAATAAGACATTGACCGAGGACAAATGGGCTTTCATGACGATGTCAAGATACTTGTAAGAAATATCACCCTTGTTCCGTGCTAACTGCAAATGATTTTCAATCCATTGGCTCTGTTTTTTATCTTTTTCACTAAGCAACTCGAAAGCATAGGGAGGTTTAAACACCAAATGAATAGGGTTAGACACCCAAAACGTACTACAATCGATAAAAGCGACTTCCTTAAATATAAATTTGTTATCTGCAATTTTAAACCCCTGACAATCCACGATGAGTGTACGCATCATGCTTTTTTATTTTTACTTCTTACCTCATTGACGTCTAATCAACAACTAACCCATGCCATGGTTTAACATGGCAAAGTCAAAGGACTTTAGGGAAAAAATAGGAACAAATGGATTGAACAACAGCTAAATATTTTTTGAGGTTTTATTCATGGATTCCGTCTTACGGAAGGACTTCATGATGAAAATTAATAAATGTAAAACAAAAATACTGGAATGCAGCCGAAATAAATCAGAAACCTCTATGGAGATCAAATTGGCAGGTGAAAAGCTGAAGGAAGTAGGAGACTTCTGTAACTTAGGAAGCAGAATAACCAGTGATGGACGAAGCAAAGAGGATATAAAAAGTAGGTTGGCTCAGGCAAGGAAAGCCTTTCTACAAAAAAGGAATCTGTTGACATCGAATATAGATTTAGGTATTAGGAATTCATTTTTGAAAGCCTTTGTCTGGAGCGTGGCGCTCTATGGAAGTGAAACTTGGACTATTGGTGCAGCAGAAAAGAGGAGAATTGAGGCATTTGAAATGTGGTGTTACAGGAGAATGATGAAGATGAGATGGGTAGATAGGGTTACAAACGAAGAGGTATTAAGGCGAGTGGGAGAGGAGAGATGATTCTGGCGACTGCTAATGAAGAGAAGAGATAGGTTGGTAGGACACATACTAAGACACCCAGGAATAGCAAGCTTAGTTATGGAAGGAAGGGTCGAGGACAAGAACTGTAGGGGTAGGCCAAGGTTAGAATATGTTAAACGGATTGCCTCGGAAGTAGGGTGTGGTAGCTATGTAGAGATGAAACGATTAGCTCAGGACAGGGAGGCATGGAGATCTGCATCAAACCAGTCAAAAGACTGAAGACTCAAACAACAACATTCATAACAAAAAAAAAACATTTACACTTTTATTACAAAAGTTTGTTGGCTTAATTTGTAACAGCATTCAAATGAATAGTTTGCACATACGGTCCACAGGTTTCTCCTAGTTTTGCAGGGTCTGGTACAATAACAGGATAATTCAAACTCCATGGAATATTGTCCACATCATAGCGATTGAGGTAAGGGCAGGATGGACTCCATCGCTGATGATCGCTAAAGGGTCGATCCCCTATTTCCCAGTTTCCAACTTCAATGTTGCAAAAAATACACTTGTCCACATCCCCACGTTTTAAGTAATAAAATCCGCTCGCAGCCAATTCTCCACACTCCATAAAGGGAACTGTCCATGTTTCAAAAGTTTTCAAACGATTAAATTCACATTTTAAATTCCATGGTTTGTCTGTCACGTTGTTGTTGTTGTTGTTGTTGTTGCTGTTGCTTATTGAGGGACACATGATGTTTGTTGTTGTCGTATGTGCGCACAGTGCCAGAGCGCAACAGATACTGTGCAAGCAGACGCTTATTATCAATCCTATGAATGATGATCTTTTTTTTTTCATTCGACCACAGATGGCTTACATGCTGGTGACATAATTGGACAAATTATGATATTTCACTTGTCTAGCATGAATAATCAAACAGTAGGCACTGGTATGGTCTGGGACATTTTCTTGTGTTTCAAAATCTACCCTTAAATCAATGGTGGTGATTTTCATAGATTCTTCTAGATACGAACAGTCGAAAACAATCAGTGGTGCTTTTGCATTAAACCCTTGTGGCGACAACATAGGACAATCCTGTTTTTCATAATAAGACGATTGAAATTTAGCGAACATGTCATAAAGGGGACCAAACTTATTTTTTGAAAAATTGAGTTCCAACCCCTCATAGGGAAAGCAAACATTATTTAAAAATAGTCGTATATTTCTCAAGTGAATGTGATCAAACAAGGTGACATCTTTGCTTTGTTGGTATTTTCTATTGGTTTGAAAACCAATAATAACATAGAGGGGTCTCTCCGTAGAGCGAGCCGATTTGACACTCCAACTATGAGTGTCAGTGGTAGGTAGCAAGGGGTATTCATGCAGACACCAACTTCGAAAGGCGATAGGCAAGGCTTTATCTTTTTGCACCAAATTTAACATGCTTAGCTTTTTACGATCCGATAGCGTCACATGGGGCACTTTCCATAGTAATCGAAGCAGTTGAATTTTTGAGTCTATCACTTGGTCAGAGGCTCCTTTCAGTGCATTATAATCACTGCGGTCTCTCACCAGATACAAACTTTGTCTTGCGTTTAGAATAATACGCTTGTGATCTTCGGCAATGCCAAGGAGTAATTTTAAGGGTAGAAAGCCTGTAAAAGTGCCATCGGTATGAACTAGCCAGTTATTGCTACTGTTGGGACACCATCCTGCCATAGAAAGCGTTTTACTTTCCTCCTCGCTATAGGATGGATATAATTTCATAAGACTAGTCATGCCCACATTTCGAGTCATATCTATGACAATATCATTTATCACATAACGTACTTCAGAAAACAGAAAAGCCAAACCATGGTTCGCCAACGCAGACGTTGTGGGCGTACTGCCATCTGCTTTCATCAATTTACCCTCAATTTGAAGGACACTTTCATGAGGTAGAGTAAAAATATCTTGATTTTTAATGATGAATTGAATCTCGTCATTGTTATTCAGTCCTGTTGCTTGAGGTTGATAGGAATGCATATCAATGCGCACGACGCCATCATCCACTTGTATGGGATTTAACACTTGCAACAGCACTTTGTTCATGATTGGGGTGTAGCGTATAACCAATGCGTTGTATGCGTTGTCGGTTTACTCGTGTCAACCGTTTCATACACGGGGGGGCAACTAACTGACCTCGTAGACGTTGTTGTTGCTTTATAGATAAATTTCATAGCGTCTTTAAAACCAACTTGTAGGTCACAGGGGTGTTGGCGTCCAAAGCAATCAGTTGTTGGTTTCTATTCACTAAGCGTAAGGTAATATTACTAATATCACTGACACACACAGGATGATATAGAACCACTGAAGGGTTTTCACGAATAATATAGCCGCAAGGAGAGGTGACAATAAAATCATACAGGGAATGGCTTTGTTCTTGATTCGTAAATACGTCTCTAATAATATTGCAAGTTACAGAAATGTGATGGTCCTCGATGAATTTCACTGGATAATCTGATTCATGGGGTTGCTGAGCTGCCAACACTCTTGGTTTAAATCCTAATAAAGGACCAATAGAATGAACTCGTGTTTGAAAGTCAATGTTAAACGTAGAGAAAATACGACAGCGATGAGTTATTGTATTGGCTGTAAGTTCAAATTTGTGTGTCCCAACCGCAAATGGTTTGACACCAAATTGTTTTATCATCGACACGCTAATGGCCTCATGCACATCGTCTATGGTATAACCTCCAGGGGGTAGTGTCAACATATAATCATCATAATAAAATTTGTCATTAATATCCACTTGAATATTGTAAATTCTGTTGTAACTTTCCAAAGAAATTAATCCTAGCACATAGGATTGTTCTGCTTGCAATTCAATGGGGGAAGAAATCCAGGGACACTTCAGGCCCGCGACTGTGCACGGTAAAGGTCTTGGCGTTGACATTCATAATAATGAAACTGTTGGCTTAACGCGACCTCTTATATAAAAAAATGTAAACTCAAACGGCCACACTCTTGAATGTCAAAGGTTTGTTGACGATTCACATTATAGAATATCTTTACCCTGTTTCCCAAATAACGTAGCAACTCGATTGGAGGTGGTAAATTTCCATAACTGTCAAAGTACCATACTGTGGAACCTTGTTTCACATAGGCTACAAAATGGGTTCCTGGTCCTGCATCATCATCTAAATTCATCATGACTCGTTCTTCTTTCCACGGTGCTTTGGGTAATTCATTTCGCATAAATACACCTCGAAAATGGGAAATCTTTAGTTGTTTGGCATAGCTTTCCACTTCTTCATGGGTCATGGCATGACGAGGCAGTTGCCTTAAGCGCTTATCGATGATGGACATTTTTTTTTCTTAGACGGTAGGCCACTACCTTGTGGATAAAAGACTGGCTTTAAAGGATTGCCATTTCTAGCTCCCATCGCAATGGCTTCTAACGTTTTATTGTGTCGCTCGCTTTCTTTGAGTTGTTGCTTGCCTTGCTCGACGGCTTTTATGGTTTTCGCTACAGCGCTGGCACCACCCAAAAGGGACCCCAAAGCTGCCAACCCTGCAAATAAAGCCGGCAAAAAACCCCCACGCTTAGCAACAGGAATGACTCGCCCACGTTTTTTCTTCCTTCCTTTTCTTTTTATCGATACATAATGCTGCGATTTCGGAGCTGTAGACAATCGCACCGCTTGTAAAGCTTTTTCGATAGCCACTCTTTTTAGATTTTTTAAAGTTTTTTTACGTTTTAACACTGGGTGTGAGGCAGATCGACTTGGTTTCCGACCTGGCTTTTTTCTCTTTTTGAGATTTGTTTTTTTCATGTTCATAGCATATCTTTTTTTCACCATGCTGCTACTTGGTGAAACTTTCACAGCAAACATTCGATAACAACTAACGTAGAGAACCTTATTTCATAGCAGTATATTCCAATTCTATATAAAGCGGAAAATCATTCACCGTTTTCCCAGCTTCCTTTTCCTCAAACGTAAGCATAAGATGAAAGGATAATTCATCTCTAACATTTACTCTTTGATGGTTGTGGGCCAACACTCTATCACTGTTTAGTTGTATTTTTAAATGTTTCTCATCAGGCATGGCATATTTAATATGAATTACACCATCATAATGCAGTCGATAACGACTTAAACCGGAAGCAAGCATATAGGTAAGATCATCATTCACCAGTGGTAGTGGTGGTGGGGAATGGTTTCTGTCATTGTCCAGTTTTTGATTTGACAGGTACACTAAAAATACAGATGGGACAAATTTATAAAGCCTTTTCATTTGATAGGTCACATAACGTTTCGTGCAGACATCATTTTCGTCTCGAGGCTCTTGCACATCAATAATACGATGATGATTGGCTGAATAGCCCTCAGCGGTTAGTCTCGGGGCCATGTGATAGACACTTTGCACTTTGCGATCGACATAGCTTTTTGTTGCCACCTCTCGTGACTGTGTTGACAAAGAGGCGGCCGTGGCCATGGTTACACGAGCTCTCCCAAACACGTCCATGGTGATAGACGTTAACTAACCTATCCTACTCACTGCTTGCCTATATATATATATATATATAAACCTTATACACACATGAAAAAACTCAGTCATCGACACAATGGAATTAATGAAACAACCCCATGCTTTGCCCGTCTCTGATTTGGTTTCAGAGCTATCACTGTCCGTGTGCGAACCTAAACGTCATGGCACCCTATTCCCATCTACCGTTCGATGTATTATGGTAGGGCCTTCGGGTTGTGGAAAGACCAATGTTTTGCTGAACATTATTACCGCGCCTCATGGCCTACGATTTCAAAATATTTATATTTTTGCCAAATCCTTGTACCAGCCTCTATACGTGTATCTGGAACAAATTATGTCTTCGTTAAATAAAGAAGCCATGGGC
Organism: Meconema thalassinum; assembly: GCA_946902985.2. Lineage (NCBI taxonomy): Eukaryota > Metazoa > Arthropoda > Insecta > Orthoptera > Tettigoniidae > Meconema > Meconema thalassinum. Next base: position 194,586,027 of record OX336391.1, read on the forward strand.
TATTTTACATTCACCTCACCTCAAGATGTCATTCAACCAGACCGCATTCAAGCAGATTCCATTATAATTTTTGATGACATTGCCACTCAACGACAGGCCATTATTCTAGAGTATTTTAGTATGGGACGCCATAAACAAGTGGATTGTTTTTATCTGGCTCAGACCTATTCCAAAATCCCCAAACAGTTGATTCGTGACAATGCCAATCTCATCGTTCTCTTCCGCCAAGACTCTAGAAATCTCTATCATATTTTTCAAGATCATGTGAATCCAGATATGTCCTTTACAGCTTTCACGCAATTGTGTGCTTCGTGTTGGAACCATCATCCCCATGCCTGTGTGGTCATAAATAAACAGAGTGAACGATGTGAGGCACGTTATCGCTTGGGTTTTGATCATTTTATTTCTGTTTAAAAAGACCTAGGGTTGAACATTTCCTGTCAGTGTGTCTTTACCTTTACCATGGCGAACGCCATAGGGTACAAGATACATGTTCAAATCATGCAGCGTATTATTGAGGCACGAAATACGATTTGACATAAATTTCGTGAATTGCAACGTTTAAAAAACGTCAATCCTTTACCCATGATAAAACATGGTCCATCATCGGTTGATCCCATGAGACTTAAACCTAATTCTGCTGCTACTACCTCTCAAACCAAACCCATAACAAGTTCAAAATTTACTCAAACTGATTCCATACGACAGGTAAAATCCTCCTCATCCTCCTCCTCCTCCTCCTCCTCCTCCTCCTCCTCTAATGTTAGTGAACAAGAACATCAAGAACATGAAAAAGAAGAAGAACAACAACATGAACAAAGTGAAAGTGAAAGCGAAAGCGTATTTAGTCCTGAAAGAAAAAAAATCCTCACCCCTTCAACAGTTTCTAAAAACAAAACAAAAATGTTCCGTCATAGCGCAAACACCGTCTTCCTCCACATCGTCTCCGTTTTCACAAGTCTTGGCAACCCCTCAAAATAAAGCTCAACTCAAAAACATTTTAATCAAACATTATGGGGCAACCCTGGAACCGTATTTGACCCTTCTATTTATTGGAAAGACCGATACCACGTATGGTGTTCGCTATGAGAATGATAGTTTTAAAATTGGGGATTCATCCATTAAATTTGCTCGTACGAAAGCTGTCATTAAAAAGATCAACTATAATTTAACACCAGGTCTGTTAAAGCTGCTATTTTCTCGCACCCCCTCGACACAAGATTTTACGTCCGAGGACTTTGCTAAATATAAATCCATTTTATTAGACACCAACGCTCACAAAAGAAACTATAAATCCTCTCAGCAGGTCAATGCCAATATATCCCAAAAATATAAAACCATCATTGCAAACATCTTTGGTAAGCAAAAACATCATTCTGCCTCTGGTGTAAGGTTTAGGAAATTAAAACCCTACCTAGATATAACCTTTTGGAATAATCCCAATCAGTTAGTAGAGCGGTTATACTTGCTTCATGCATCAAAACAAGCTGGTCACACTGGACATGAGGCGGAAATCGCCCACATTGAACAACAACTCCGAGATGCTAAAATTATCTTATAATCCATCACCCATCAAAGTGGGCATTGCTCATGAATTGCATAAACCAGCCCGACGCATTTATGAACGTCGTCGTGTCATGTCCAAAGGAATCGATGAACTTTGGCAGGCAGACCTGGTTGAAATGATACGTTATTCTAACGTTAACGACGGTGTACGCTATATGTTGACTGTCATTGATGTCTATTCCAAAATGGCTCTTGTTCAACCAGTAAAAAATAAAACTGGTATCTTAGTCACAAAGGCCTTTCAACATATTGTTGAACAATCAAAACGTCAACCTCATTTGTTACAAACCGACCAGGGGAAAGAATTTTTCAACAAGGATTTCTCCACTTTTCTCAAATCTAAGGATATTCACCATTATACCACCTATAGCAATATCAAAGCTAGTGTAGTTGAACGCTTCAATCGAACATTAAAAAGTTATATGTGGAAAGAGTTTACAATACATGGTTCCTATCGATGGATAGACTGGTTACCTCAACTTGTGTCTCGCTACAACAACACCATTCAATCCACCATCGGCATGAAACCTCGCCTCGTCACCAAGAACCTACCCATACTCAATAGACTGTTTAACCCTATAAAAAGGGTAGACCCAAGGCGACATTGCCTTAAAATTGGAGATTTTGTTCGCATTAGTAAACATGGAAGTGTGTTTTCAAAATCCTATACTCCACAATGGTCGACAGAAATTTTTAAAATTCGCCAAGTCAAGCTAGGTCAACCAGTGACGTATCTCTTAGAAGATCAGAGCGGTCAACCCATTCAGGGACGATTCTAGTATGAAGAAGTGCAAAAAACATTATATCCCAACGATTATCTCATTGAACGAGTAATTAAAGTCAAAGGTGCAAAATATTTTGCAAAGTGGTTAGGTTTTCCTTCCACGTATAATTCATGGGTCAATAAACATAATTTTTTGTAATAAAACCCTATTTAATTATTTAGAAAAAAACCATTTCCAAAAAAAATGTATTATATGACCTTTCATTATTCCCACTCTTTTGTTTATTACATGTCCAATAACCGCTTTGTTCAAGCCCTTGCCAATCTGTTATCATGATGTTACACACTCACTCATTGTTTCAAACTTTGCGTTGCATAATGAGTCCATAATGAATCTAGGCTATGACATACACAGTATAAATCTGCACACTGTATAATGACACTTGCCTCTTATCTCTCTCTGCTGCGAGGCACGTACGATGATAAGACCTGTGTCTGTATGGATCGCCGTGGGTCAGCTTCAATGCTTTCAATTCTCATTGCATCAAACAAGTTCTCTCTCTGAGTGTGAGCCCTGACCAGCCAAGACAAATAATAATAATAATGCATAAGTGTTTTACCAACATCATAGCGCATAACATAACGTGACTTCAAATCTGGTTTCTTACTTTTTCCCCAGTTTTCCTCAACGATCTCGAAAAACAAATGACGGAAACCATGATTTGAGCTTTTCCATACCTACATTCCCGTAAACACAACAACGACACAAATACATCGACATGCCCATCATAAAAATCGCCTCATTTGTTTTCCAAATAACGCGAAAATGAACAAAAAAAACACCTTTTCCATAAGAAAACCATGTTTCCAGCTTTTTACCTTTTTCATATCTATATTCCCGTAAAGAGAATAAAGAGACGAAAAAAATACTATCACACACGTCATTCTCACGTTTTCGGTTTTCACAATATAAGGGAAAATCACAAAAACACATTTTTGATTAAAAAAGCATGTTTCCAGCTTTTTACCTATTCCATACCTACATCTCCGTAAATAGGACAATGAGACGAAAACATACTATCACACACGTCATCCTCACGTTTTCAGTTTTCGCAATATAAGGGAAAATCACAAAAAACCATTTTTGACTAAAAAAAATGTTTCCAGCTTTTTACGTTTTCCGTACATACATCTCCGTAAAGAGCACAACGAGACGAAAACATACTATCACGCACGTCATCATCACGTTTTCCGTTTTCCAAAAATCGGCAAAAATGTGAAAAACGCATTTTTAGACCCAAAACCCTAAGTTCACCCTTTCGACACCTACATTCCCGTCAAGAGCACAACGAGACGAAAAAAACGAATCCAAGCACGCCCTCCTAGCATGGATCTTCCATTCCAAGGTCGCGGAGGGGGGGGGGGGGCTCACTACTTCCTAAGTAGTGCAGCTCCCCCCCTTACCACGTTTTTATTTTGGAGTGGATATACCCCGTCCATAGAAAACGAGAGTTCACCACGAGTCCTACGTCACCTCATAGGTTTAAATCCGATTATTGGTTAGCGAGATAGTAAAAAGCCGATGACCTATTATTTTTTTTGGGGTTTATTTCAATACATATTAAAAAACATTCATTTATAAATCATCATTTAAAAAGCCCGCCCTCTTACAAAACTCCTCAAGTGCGCATGCGTATAAAAAAACATTCATCGCCAAAATGTCCAAAAACAACATGTTTACCCCAAATGGCGTTTCCCAATTCCATCCATTTTAAAAATGAACCTCACCATCACCTAGAGCGGAAAAAAATACAATCTAAACGACCCCTCACTCGACCCTACACCTCCCCCACCACCTAACGCTTTCCCAACCTAGCCATACATATTCAAGCACGAGCGCGACTTGAGGAAACCAACACTACCCCACTACTCACAAATGACCTTTTAGTTTTGGTCTTTTAATTAAATTAAGAGGCTATAGGAAAGTAGGGGGCATCACTACGAGTGCTAGGACACCCTGTATGTTGAAATCCCATTATTGGTTAGCGAGATATCAGCTTCGGGGCAAATACGAGGAGGGTTCAATAAGTTAGTGGACAGCTCTGTCCTTACCACACTACTGATGTATAATATCTCCTGACATATTATCCTTGTATTTGTGCCACAGGTTAGATGGGTTCGATGGAAAGCATGACCTTGAATGTCGGATTAAATCCTCGGTCTTCGATATTGTCTGCCCCAAAAATGAGGTCATTTGGAAACAACCATTGTATTTTTGAGTGGTTGCAAGAAAATGACGTGAGTCGGGTGTTTCGCCACAAAGCAATGAATGCAATGGCTCAGGTGGCGGAGTCAATAATGGCAATTTCACTTTCCCACTAAGGCAGCAAAATCCGGGCCTTCCTCCGGAAAACTTCAATGCGCCACAATACTCGCAAACAACGTCCATTGGCCCAATGCAAACGCTCGGATGCAAGCAGTAATCAGTGCTGCAATCTCATCGAAACGCTGCTCGATTCAAATCAGCACTTGATAAATCTCTTCTTGTGCGTCGAAAAGTATCTACTTCTTGATCTCTGTTGTTCGCTTGACGATTTCGCATTGCCAACAGAGGCGTTTCTCGGGCTGCCTCACTTTGCTCTTGTGATTGAGAAGCACGAAGTCCATCCATACTATCGCGGCGCTCTTCACGGGCAATTTCTTGTTCTTCTTCAGTCCTTTCTTTCGCAATGTTTCGTATCCTTCTTGCATTATGGCTTTGCCGGGAAAGATTCGATCATCTTTGTCGCGGCATTGTTAATGATGATTCAAAGAGAATACAAAATACGTTGAGTAACTAAGGGGATTTCATGTTAAGAGCCTCATTTTCTATACCGGTAGTATGGAGCGCTAATCGCATCCAGTCGGCCGTGTCTCGTCAAGAGCTACTGTTGCCTGGAAACGACTTGCCTTGCCATCCCTTCATGAGTTTATTTTAGCTGTCATTTGCGTTACGTTTTATAGTGACTTGAATTCTCTTTGACGTTTTATGTCACGTCAGGGGATAAAAAACAAGTAGTTCCGTGAAGAACTATACAGCCTATTTTCATATATCCTACTTATGTTAATTGCCTCTAGCAACATACACAATTTCAGTTTGATTGCTGTAATAGATTCGTAGATATTGAGAACCGACTAAAAATTTCGGATGGTCGCCATGTTGGATTTTATATATGTATGTCCTAGAGTTATGTACTGTTACATGCAGATTATTGTGTACGTGTAGTATTCAAACTACAATCGCATAATTAGGACACACGAAGTAACAAGGAGATTTTAAAATTTCGCACAGCTGCCATCTTGAGGTTATGGACACAATTGAAATAAATTAGATGCCAGTGGATTACCATTCGTAAAAGGATTTACTGTTCCAAGTTTCACTACACTCGGATGGTTAAATTGCCAGAAACGTCCATGTGAATTTTTATATTTCGCGTCGCCTCCATGTTGGATTTGTGAACACCAAGTTATTTAAAGTCCTATAGGTGAACAAGTTCATAGCCCCTATGCACATTAAGAAATTCAGTTTGATTCGTAGATATTCAGAGCCGACTAAATATTTTGGATGGTCGCCATGTTGAATTGTTAAATGTATAGGCCATAGAGTCATGTACCATTAAAGGGAAATTATTGCGTAGGTTCAATATTCAAACTTTCAATTCGATCGCATGACTACATCGCAAGAAATAAAAACTTAATTTTAAAATTCGCACATCCGCCATCTTGTGGTTATGTAAACAATTGAACGAAGTTAGATGTCGGTGCATTACAATGTATATAAACATATACTGTACCATGTTTCATTGCGTTTGGTTGGTTCAATCGCGAGAACCGTCTATTTAAAAGTCGCAACTTCGCTTGGCCGCCATGTTCGTTTTGTTGGTACCAGATTTTCTAAGGTCACATAAGTGAAATTATAGTTGTTCCCTTTATCACCATACAAAATGTCAGGGTAATATCGGTAATAGTTTCGGAGATATTGAATGCTGGTGAAATATTTCGCACAGCTGCCTTGTTGGATTGGTGAGTCGTAACAAAATTTGAAGGGCACGGTCGGGGTCGCAGGGAATAGTGCTATGAACTTACCGAGTTTCATTAAAATCGCTCTAGCCGTTTAGATTTTATTAGGGGGACACACACACGAATCACACACACACACACGCCCACACACACAGACAAAAGGTGATCTCATAAGCCTATTTCTTCAAAATTGAAAATAGGCCAAAAATCACCCTTTCCTTTTGGAAGCCCTATACACCTCTCCATTGGCTCAAGATCTTCTCAATGACAATCGCACACCCAACAAGTAGTTCCGTGAAGAACTATAAAGCCTATTTTCATATATCCTGCTCATGTTAATTGCCTCTATCAACATACAAAATTTCAGTTTAATTGCAGTAACAGATTCGTAGATATTGAGAACCGTCTAAATATTTCAGATTGTCGCCAGGTTGGATTTTTATTTTTGTACTATTACATTCATATTATTGTGTACGTGTGGTATTCAAACTTCAATCGCATGATTAGAACACAAGAAGTAAAAACGAGATTTTAAAATTACGCACAGCAGCCATCTTGTTATTATGCAAACAATTGAAATAAATTAGATGCCAGTGGATCAACATTTGTATAAGCATTTAACGTGCAACGTTTCACGGCACTGGGATAGTTAATTCGCGAGAAACGACCATTTAAATATTTATATTTCGCGTCGCCGCCATGTTGAATTTGTGCTCACCAGGTTACTGAAGTCCTATAGGTGAATATATGTTCATAGTCTCTATGAACATACAAAAATTCAGTTTGGTTGCTGTAAAAGATTCAGAGATATTGAGAACTGTCTAAATATTTCGGAAGCTCGCCATTTAGGATTGTTATATGTATAGGCCATAGAGTTATATACCATTCAAGGACAATTATTGCCTAGGTTCATTATTCAAACTTTCACTTCGATCGCATGATTACGACACAAGAAATAAAAACTTAATTTTAAAATTTTGCACAGCCGCCATCTTGAGGTTATGTAAACAATTGAATTAAATTAGATGACAGTACATTACAATCTGCAAAATCATTTACTGTACCACATTTCACTGCGCTAAGAGATTTAAATCACGAGAAAAGTCTATTCTAATATTTCAAATTCGCTTGGTCGCAATGTTCGTTTTGTACTTTACAGGTTTATGAAATATACATAGGTAAACTTGTATCAGTGCCCTTTATCACCGTAAAAAATTGCAGGGTGATATCTGTAATAGTTTCGGAGATATAGAATGTCAGAGAAATATTTCGCACAGCCGCCATTTTGAGGTTATGTAAACAATTGAACTAAATTAGACTCCAGTGCATTACAATGTGTATAAACATTTGCTGTACCAAGTTTCATTACGTTTGGATAGTTAAATCGCGAAAAATGTCTATTTAAAAGTCTCAATTTTGCTTTTCCGCCATGTTGGTTTTTTAGTCACCAGGTTTTTGAAAGTCTCATAGGTGAACTTCTAGTAGTGCCCTTTATCACCGTACACAATTTCAGGGCGATATCCGTAATAGTTTCGGAGATATTGAATGCTAGTGAAATATTTCGCACAGCCGCCATGTTGGATTGGTGAGACGTAACAAAATTTGAAGGGCACGATCGAGGTCGCCGAGAATAGTGCTATGAACTTACCGAGTCTCACTGAAATCGCTCCAGCCGTTTAGATTTTATTAGGGACACACACACACACACCTCACACACACACACACACACACACACGCACACACACACGGACAAAAGGTGATCTCATAAGCCTATTTTTTCAAAATTGAAAATAGGCTAACAACGCCCATCTCTTTCCTCCACCAATTACCTAATGCCTTAGATACCCATAGCCTCCTTCCCCATTAAAACACCTCACCACCAGAGAGATCAAAAATAATTAAAACTAATCCCTTAGCAGTGCACATAGGATGCGAGGTGGTATTGTTCTGGTTCGCCACATGCAGTGACAAAGTATTCAGATAGCGCAAAGTATAAATTGGTGGCATCTTTCACAACAATGTTATAGTAACATCAAAACTCCCCCCTCCCCCCCCCCCCCCCCCCCCCCCAGTGAAATCTTTCACCATCCCAGTGCCCACACAGTGTAGCGCATAGCGAAGATTAACAGTGCAGTATACTGTAAAAACAAATTAGTCGATAATAATAATAACAAGTAGTTCCGTGAAGAACTATACATCCTATTTTCATACATCCTACTCATGTTAATTGCCACTATCAACATACAAAATTTCAGTTTAATTGGTGTAACAGATTTGTAGATATTCAGAACCGTCTAAATATTTCAGATTGTCGCCAGGTTGGATTTTTATTTTTGTACTATTACATTAATGTTATTGTGTACGTGTGGCATTCAAACTTCAATCGCATGATTAGAACACAAGAAATAAAAACGAGATTTTAAATTTACGCACAGCAGCCATATTGTGATTATGCAAACAATTGAAATAATTTAGATGCCAGTGGATCAACACTTGTATAAGCATTTAACGTGCAGCGTTTCACGGCACTCGGATAGTTAATTCGCGAGAAACGTCCATTTACATATTTATACTTCGCCTCGCCGCCATGTTGGATTTGTGCTCACCAGGTTACTGAAGTCCTATAGGTGAATATATGTTCATAGTCTCTATGAACATACAAAAATTCAGTTTGGTTGCTGTAAAAGATTCAGAGATATTGAGAACTGTCTAAATATTTCGGAAGCTCGCCATTTAGGATTGTTATATGTATAGGCCATAGAGTTATGTACCATTCAAGGACAATTATTGCCTAGGTTCATTATTCAAACTTTCACTTCGATCGCATGATTACGACACAAGAAATAAAAACTTAATTTTAAAATTTCGCACAGCCGCCATCTTGAGGTTATGTAAACAATTGAATTAAATTAGATGACAGTACATTACAATCTGCAAAATCATTTACTGTACCACATTTCACTGCGCTCAGAGAGTTAAATCACGAGAAAAGTCTATTAAAATATTACAAATTCGCTTGGTCGCCATGTTCGTTTCATACTTTACAGGTTTATTAAATATACATAGGTTAACTTGTATCAGTACCCTTTATCACCGTACAAAATTGCAGGGTGATATCTGTAATAGTTGCGGAGATATAGAATGTCAGTGAAATATTTCGCACAGCCGCCATTTTGAGGTTATGTAAACAATTGAACTAAATTAGACTCCAGTGCATTACAATGTGTATAAACATTTGCTGTTCCAAATTTCATTACGTTTGGATTTTTAAATCGCGAGAATAGTCTATTTAAATGTCTCAACTTCGCTTGACCGCCATGTTGGTTTTGTAGTCACCAGGTTTCTGAAAGTCTCATAGGTGAACTTCTAGTAGTGCCCTTTATCACCGTACACAATTTGAGGGCGATATCGGTAAACGTTTCGGAGATATTGAATGCTAGTGAAATATTTCGCACAGCCGCCATGTTGGATTGGTGAGACGTAACAAAATTTAAAGGGCACGGTCGAGGTCACCGGGAATAGTGCTATAAACTTACCGAGTTTCATTGAAATCGCTCCATCCGTTTAGATTTTATTAGGGACACACACACACACACACACACACACACACACACGCACACACACACGGACAAAAGGTGATCTCATAAGCCTATTGTTTCAAAATTGAAAATAGGCTAAAAAATGTATCCTATGTCCGTCTCCTGGTTCTAAGCTACTTCCATACCAATTTTCAGGCAAATCGGTTCAGCCGTTCTTGAGTTATAAATAGTGTAACTAACACGACTTTCTTATATATATATAGAAATACTCAAATGAAGAAATCGTTTAGTCCAAGTCATTATTTGCTAAGACGTTGTATGTAAATCGATTGATAACGTTTGACCTGGAGGAACACGTTTGGCTCTTTGGTTAGAGCTTTGCTCTTTCACATCGCCATCCGGGGCTCAAAACCTATCAGAGTTGTATTTCCTTGTTTGATTTTGTATATGTATTGTTTTTCAGCACTGATACGTTATAAAATTGAGCGTTATGTTGTGCATTTTTCAGTGGAAAATATATATTTAATTGAAACAAAGTTCTCAACCGGATCTGCACGAGTGACATCTACTAGCAACCAGTCGAACTATGTGTTTGCTAACCACGACCTACTAGATGCGAGCCGCGCTCTATACCGACCTTGATATTCCCAGTTGGTGAACCCATGCTTACGGTGTTATTGAAAAATGTCCTCTTGTTGCCGATAGAGCACACTCGCACTAGAGCTGTGCAGTAGGTATATTAAATGTGATTCTCCCAGTGATACGTTTAGAACAACGATGTTTTGTTTCAGTTTCAATTATTGTAAGTAGTTGGTGTTAATATTCTGAATTGCTGATGAAATTGTCAAATCTGAGGTGAATTATAAACCATCTATGGGTTGAACGCCGCTGCTCAAATCCAGTATATCATACAGTTGTGTGCCGTTTTGCAATTCGAATAGGTAGAAAATAGGAGGTGATAAAGACAAAGCGATATAACTAGACCCATACATTTAGGAGAAAGTAGGCTATATTTTCTTTCCTGAACAGCTTGTTTCTCCTCTTCTTCCTGGCGTTGTTCCCAATTATTTTTTGGGGTCCGCCACTCTGCACCTCGCTCACCAGTTGTTGCGGTTTGCTGCATCTATAGGACGAAGACCTACGATGCGCATATCGTCGTGTAGGGTATCCATCCAACGCCTTTTTGGTCGCCCTGGAGGTCTTTGTCCATCAGGCTCGAGAGCAAGTGACTTGCTTACAATGGACTCTGTATTTACTCGGGCTACATGCCCGTACCAACGCAACCGAGTCTCCCTCATTTTGGCTGGAATAGGGGCAATTCCAAGAGTATTGCGGACGTCTTTGTTCTTAATACGATCCAGCCGTGTAATTCCCAAGGACCATCGTAGCATCCGCATGTCCATTGAGTGCAAGGCTTGTTCATGTTTCTTTGTATTAGGCCAGCATTCAGCTCCATACAAAGCAACAGGGCGGACGACATCTTGTTTAGGGTCTATTTATGTAAATTCCTAAGAACCGGTCGCAGTGGCCGAGAGTGCTAATGTGCTAGCTCGTGCTTCGCTGGCATCGGGAGAGCGTGGGTTCAAATTAGACCTCAGTCGTCCTGTAAATTATTTTTGTGGTTTTCTATTTTCACCACCAGGCAAATGCTGGGGGAATTTCTTTCAACAGATTTATGGCTAATTTCCTTCCAAAATCCCGTACCAGACCCTTCCTTAATCCCTGTAGACCCAAGTTAGCTGTCACCTATCACCATCCCCTGTTATATCACTGACAAAGTGTGTTCAGCTACCAGACACCATCCTTGAGACGGTAGATGAATGGTTGGTTGGTTCCTCAGTTTAGGGGCTGCGACAACGCGGTCATGTAGCCCCGTGTACTTTGGGTGTGTGTAGAATCCGTCTGATAACCGGTGTTAATTGTGATGGCTGTATTAGTGTGTGTATCTGTTTTTTAATTTAAGTACAGACTGCAACTTAGAATTTTTCAAATAGTTCATACATTTGCCGCCAAACGCCACCGTCAACGACTACTAGGCCTAGTTCAGAACTTAGCTACTAGACGCCATCGCAGTCGGCTCTTGGCAACGAACGTGGAAACCTAAGAGCGTTGTTTACATTCTTAACCTATCCAATTTAGCTTCACACAGGTGTAATTAGTGGAAGGTTCTTTAACATGCCATAAATCTATGACATGGGACCGCCGCCGGCTTTACTTCCCCTCCGAAGGAAGGCTTACTGAGGGATTTTTAACGCTCTTAAAAAATCCGGCGGCTTCAGCCAGGTTTGAATCCGCTATCTAGGGCATAGAAGCTCAGCATGCTACCGACTACGCAACCGAAGCCGCTGCGGTAGATGAATGATTCCTCGCAGAACTGTTGGATGGAGCCAAGATAGAAGGAGATGCGATTTGAAAATAAATCCTAAGAACAGCGTACTGAAACAAATCCGCACAGTAGATTACTTGGTAAATGTTATGCTTCAGGTGTTCAATAGTAAATTCGTCGCAAGAGAATTCAAATAAAGAATTTGTCGAATCAAAATCAATGCTTTTCAGTCGGTTAACACGATTATACCCAATTATAATGGTTGTTTCCCTAAACATGAAAAAACATTACATTTTCGATCGAAACTGGTCATCGAAGTGAATTTATTTATTAATCTCACGTAATTTTTCAAGTTTAGGGAAGCACCCATTAAAATTGGGTACAATTATGTTGACCGATAGAAATTTATTAATTTTGATTACTAAGGCATCACTGAGAAACGGCTGCCAACTCGATAATAGTAATAATAAAGAAATTGTATTTTACACTGCTGTAATTTTTAATGTCGTTTCACCTCTATGTGTGGAGCTAGAATCCGTAGAGATGGGCCAGGTGTGTTTCTCTCAGCCCACATTTAGCCGATACTGCGTGCTCCAGATGTTGTACGTGAGTTGAAAGAATTGCTCCTCGATTGGTTTGTATTGTTTGCAGTTGACACGCCTCCCCAGACACTATTAAGCAGCAAACTCTCTTCCCCGCCAACTATCCTCGCACCTGACTTGACTTCCCGAGAATCATCTAGCATTATCATCAACATAATTTGACAACTACAAACCCTAATGGTATTAGGCATAATATTATGTTATAAGGTTAATCAAAGTTTTTGTGCATCATTGAAATAATTGAAGGGTTCATTCCAAGATCCAGACTTGTCCAAAAGTTATATTGTTCAGAAACTAAAAAATACCAAAACATCAGTATAGCTTCATTTGTGCTGAATGAAATAAAAATTGCTTTCAGACCTACTATTGTCTCACTAACAGCTTTATATTGCACGTAAAGAAAATATATTTTTATGAGGATAGTTGAGAAAACCTTAAAAGAAACTTTGGACTATTCTGGTTTTTGCTGAAATCGTATTTGAATACAAAAAAGAAAAATATTTTAATGCTCAAATGCGATTATTTATTATGTAAATCCTAACAAAGTACGAGGGCTGTTTTTAAGTAATACCCGTTGTGATATTACGCCGTTGCTGCACTGCGGTCGGCATTCCGTGCAGGTGCGCTGTGTACCTGCATCTATTGGCAAGGCTGAGACGCCATTACGGCAACAGTCGCCCATGTGTGGCTGTGTTGACAAGCTTATGAAATGGCATCGCCGATCGCGAGTGCTGCCGACCAGTAAACGAGAGAGAAAACTCCCCTGTAAGATATCCTGCCATTTGGCCACCACTGTCATGCAAATTGTGTGCTTACCAGGAGAACTGCGTATGTTTAGGAGTTCTCCTGAGCACATACGCAATGCAGGATATCTTACATGGGAGTTTTCTCTCCCGTTTACGGGTCGGCGGCACTCGCGATCGGCGATGCCATTTCAAAAGCTTGTCAACACACCCACACATGGGTGACTGTTGCCGTAATGGGGTCCCAGCCTTGCCAATTGATGCAGGTACACAGCGAACCTGCACGGAATGCTACCGCGGCGCTGCAACGGCGTAATGTCACAACGGGTATTACATAAAAAACAGCCCTCGTATAAATCATTATTGAATGCCAAACATTCCTGGCAATTAATTATCTTGAAAAATAATTGGAAAAACTTTGGGCGAGTCTTATTTTTGTAGAATCCGCAATATTTCACACTCGTATGTAACTCGACCTGTCTGCTTTTTGAGTCAGCAGTATAATCTAGGGCCTGGTCATTCATGCACTAAAAATTATTAAAATATGCAAGCAATTATGCACTAAATATGTGGAAAATATGCATTAAAATTGGGAAACAAATATGCACATAACAATAATCCAATCTTATTCATTCTACTTTCCCTCCTTTGGCGTAATATGTGCTGTCGTTTTTGGATGTTGTTCAAGTTGAAATATCTTTCCACATTTCACTTCCATGGAGCATATTTGGAAACAGACGGCAAAAGCCAGCAGATGAATAATCACTATTACATTACACCCACTGGTTTGATAATTGCTATCTGCTGCTCTTCTCTTTAGGCATTAAAAGTAAAGGATATGCAGACTAATGTAACACGTTAACTGAAGAAACTCATCACAAAACTAACACCGGGCTACAAGTAGCCCAGAAGGTGAAAGAAATGTCCCACCCCGACCATTTCTTGAAATACCAGGTGTAAAATACTGTTATCTCGTTATATGCTGCTAAGAAAGTTGCATACAAGGGATGTCCGGCACACAGGTGAAACAAAATTTGTTCAAGAAGTTATACATGTTACTTAATTTCTAATGTATATGCTAAAATCGGCTGTTATGTTCAGAATATGCTACAAATCCAATAAAACCATAAAATATGCATTTGCATTTTCAAAAAATCCGTTCTCTAGTAATATCTATACGTAGAGTTGGTCTTGAGGAGGAAAAGGGTGTATTTATCTCAAAAAAATCAATTGTTGGACTTGTCTGGTTATTGGAATTTAGCCTTCAATTCTATTATTCTTTCTCTGTTTGTTTCCTTTCGGCCAACTTAGGACATGTCATTTCAACTCCTTTTAGCTGTAGCATTATTACAGTATTCCTCCATTTGTAGACGGTGTGTTCCATTCCCACTTTTGTCTATGCCTTTCTAGTTTTCAGCGTCAGCTTTGGTTATTAACTCGAATGTTCCAAGAGTTTTCTCTTCAGGTTGTCACGCTCCTGGATATCTTTACAGAAGAACGCAGTGTCGTGCATATCTTCTCGCATCTCATTGAACCTGGTTCCCTGATCAATTACATTGATGTAACTACTTCAGCATTTACTCTAGGCCCACTGACCATAGAAAGTCTGCAGGGAGAGAGATTCAAGTATTGTGGTTAGTCGGAGAGTATATGAGAACTCTGATCGAACAACGACCAGAACCTTTCAAGATCTCTCGTCAGTATTCAACCGTGTACAATTTCCCTCTCCCTAGGGATGGGGATATTTACCCTTTAAGAAGCCCAATAGCTTGCAAACTTTCAGTGTTATTAACAGATTAAACTTCCCCTGTCAGAGCAGCGGAGAGATCGATTTTTCGTTTCTTCTCCTACCATTTGTACTGATTGCACTGCTTGGTGTAGCGGCTAGCAATCTTCACTGATTCCTGGAGGTCAGGGTTCGATCTGACGAGACATTTAATGCTGATTTGAGCACTGGAACGGGGTATACTCAATCTCGTGTGGCAAAACAGGAAGAGGCTAGTTTGATTCTTACCTCATCCATCCAGAAAGTGGTTTTCCGTTGTTTCCTATTCCTACTCTAGGAAAGTGCCGAGATGGTACTGTATCATTAATTTATGGCCTGCGCGCCACTAGCTTGCGACATTCAAACGTTACTCTGTGTGGGATCATATGGTGAGTGAGCATCGTATCTCAGATATAGGTCAGGATGGGAGCCGAGGGTAGCCGATGTCCTGCGAACGTATACGAATGCCGTAAGAAGAAATGGATATGTTATGATACTATTGGACTACAGTATTCATGACGTCACATCACCTGAGAAATGATTATAATGTTTAATTGCAAATTAGAGCGATTTACGCAGTAAAATAAGTATCAAACACCGTGCTAGAATGCTACAATGTAAATGCAAGTGTTTATGTGGTTATAAGAAGTTGGAAAAGATAAATAAATACATATATTACAGTCCTAGCGACCAACCTCGAACTAAGATACCTTAGAGAGTGCGGGGTAGGAAGATTTCATGTGGAGCGACCCACCACTACACAGAACAGATCATAATGTGATTCCAACTAGGAACTTGAAAAACACGGGAGTGCTCGTTATAGTTGAGCCGTGTCAAGAAATATACGTGAAGTTTACGGACTTTGAAAAAGAAACATACTGTGCGATATTGCATGTACCAGTATGTATAATGAACATTTTAGTGTCGTGTTCGAAGTTCAAGTCATTGGGCAAGGACAATCGCCTTTATCATGCAGTGCGCATTGATACTTTTTCGCGGCAGTGAACACGTTGACGAGTGACGCCAATACGAACAGTTTGCTTAGAGCGAGATTCCACTCTTTATGATGATAGGCATTTATTCGTCAACGAATATATTGAACCCTTCAGAATAGCAGTGTTTATATGCAAGAATCTTGATCAAGGGGTCGCGCTCAGTTCTTAGTGTGATGTTTACGTTCGCCAAACAACATGCTCTACTGAGGTAAGGGTCATAGGATTTAAACTATAATTAAGAAAGAAAGGTGACAAGACGTAAAATAATAACATGATTTAATGACTAATAGTGCATAAAAAGAATATAAACAACAATAATAAAAAAATCCTCCCTGAATTTTCCCATGACAGGAATATCTATCAATGTTGAGGAGTCAGACGGATCTCCCCTTTATAAAAATGTGGATCCAAGTTCCACTAACTTGCATTTGGATTTTATGTACGCGTAATGACTAACTACGAGGAATGAGTACTTGGATGACTGTTCGTTTACAGCGGGTTAACAGCCACGATGCTTACGAACAATCATCTCGTAAATCAACGTTTACGGATATGGGACATGACACTAAATAAAACCCTTAAAAAAATAATGCTGACACACACACTAAAATCTATTATTTACAGGAATCTCCCTCGAGACCCTCCATTAGCGCGATGACGCACTTGACAAAATGAGCTGCCAACTCCGGCCAATTGCTCAATACACAAACAAGGAAAAGACAGCATCGCATGTGACTTCACGGGTCACTGATATAGAATATAAACATGGAATAAACCAACAACAACAAAAGCCTGACCGGCTGAGATTACATTATATGAACAAAACTGCATGTTAAGCTAACGCTTCGGAGATTATAGTGATTCGTAGGCAACTCCCATTTATTTAAACAATTTTTATCATTGATCAGTTCTTAATTCTGTATTTCAAGTAATTACGGAGTCAACAAGCACTCCCCACTAATGACCTCGCTTGCAACCTTCAGTCCGCCTTGTGAAACAGCTCCCCCTTCCTCAATACTTGTCATTGCCCCAACTCCAGTGTGTAAAAATAACTGACCAGCTGTGCCGTTATCTCAAAGAATCAACAGCAACAAATCTCAACCACCTAAACCTATGGTCAGTCATTAATCAAAATAGCCACAATTGCCCTCGCAAGGAAACAATATGGACTTGGCACCAAGCTGACAGAAATCAGTCTACGCTGAAATTCCCGCTTGTAATGACCACAAAATACACACACTCACACTGCTGGGAATGACATCACGTTTTTCACACAGGTCGGTTGAATAGATGCTCACAAACTATTAAAAAAAAAACCTACGATAGAGCTGACTGCTTTTCGTCATAAATCACATTGCTCCAAAGGCAATAATCTCACTGAATCTGATCAATAATAAACCTTAAAAAAATTTAATTACCCTCCAATCTACTGTATAATTATATTAATTCAGTCCTACTTCTAAAACACAACATATCTCCGAGAGACGTTTTTAACCGCATTGCGTAACATATGCGAACACGGCCGGCCACATAGCTACGTTAGTTAAAACAACAAGCAAACAAGAACCTTCTACTAATAACATTTATGCGAGCTGTTTCCATGCAAATGGTGTGCCAGACAAAAACTAAATATACTACGTTAATCACACAAGCAAAATATTTACAAAAATATATCCCATATACCATAAGTTAATTTATCAGATAATAAGAATATTATTTTGTACTCATCCTCGGCCAGTCACCCGTCAAAGGACATCAGCTGGCATCTCCCAACTGAATGCTTCTTAGCTCATCTCAACCATCTGGACGGAGTGTTGATAGTTCCAAACTTCCTCCAGGATAAGCGATGTCATCTCTCGTGCTGATTCAAAAAGTTAGATTATTATACACTCGATATCTGACTACTAAATTCGCCGTTTCAGGTACTACTTTCCCCGGAACAGTCTGTTGGCGAATTGTCGATGCTACTGTCCCTATAAAATATAGTACTGTGACTATCTAACACTGAATTTAACACATTTATTAATAATTTCTGTGTCCTAATGACACACAAAAGTATAAGTGTCTACGTCCTTAGACGCGCAAAATGTAAAGTAACCTGTGTCCTCGACACACAAAATGTAATGATAACTTGTGTCTTCGACACACCAAATATAATAAGCCTGTGTCCTCCGACACACAAAATATATTAAGCAATGTCTTGGCTCTTCACGCCACTTATAAATGAACCGGCCCTAGGTATTGATAGAGGGGGAAATTATATTAACATTTCTCAAAATAATAGTGGTACAGGAATGAAATAAATATCACTGAACTCGTATAATTGCGCAGGTCAAGAATATGCCCATTAATCCTAGAATCGATCGTAGAGATGTTGTCTAGCCGATCTCCCGCGTTAATGCTAGCCATCGCGTGCCCAAGCTAGACTTGCCGCGCTCGTAAGCATTCATCTCCCATTGGTTCCACATTTTCTGTAACTTGGCGGTTCTTATCAGACCTTGGCCTCGTAGGAGTGTGTAGTAAATTCATCAGCCATTCATGTTACTGCATCATATTTTTCTAGGCGCGAATATTACAATGAACATACCAGAAGCGTGTCTCACTGCGCGTCCCTTCTATTTTTAGGTAGCCACCACCTGTCCTTCTGAAACATTGCTATGGTCTTTCTTTTCACAATCCTAAGTATTTAGCCTTTTGTCAAACTGCTGCAGGTATGTCCCCATTGCCTCCAACAAATGCTTGAAATTTCCTCATCTCCGTCTGGCTATTTTCATGATGCTGGTGGAAATATTTATTAATTGAAGAAATAAAACATCGAATCATTTATCCATCAGAGGATAAAGGGTTCACAACTCCTCCACTCACAAAATTTCGAAATTAGGAGAAAGTCGATAATTTTTAAAAAGACTTCCGTAGGCCAATTTTTTTTATTTCAGAATCACCCCTTTTCTATTACTTGGTCTAGCCGCTCCTGTCTTGAATGGCATTTACTCGTTTCATTTCCTGCTTGTAACGACCCTCTCAACTGCATGCATGACGCGCTGGTGCCTTAGGCAACACTCTGCTCGTCTCGTTAATGTTTGTCAACACCAATTCCACTTCCTTCTGCACGTGCCGTACTCAACTGCTTCCCGTCCACTTGGTTGATATAGGACGTCCATATATTTAAACTGCATCATTATTCGGCGCTCTCATCGTTCGCTTCTACGATACTTTTTTAAGTTGGCTGCATTGTAGACCGACATTGTTCCTCTGCTTAACTCTTTCACTCTGTATGCATTATTTCCTAGATTTCTTACAATAGAATAGGGTCCTATGAACTTTTCGCAGAATTCGCTGAAGATCTTCTTCTCTGGATCCGATGTAGCGGGTCGTTTCACCAAAACGAGCTGGTTGATTTCTAGATCACGGTGAAATCTCTTATTTCTCACTCGCCGTAATCTGCGGTCTGCTTGTTTTCTCATGTAGGCTCTCGTTCTCTCAATTCGCAGGTCAGGTGCTATCATGGGATCTTGTGGGCAGTTAATGATGCTTTTCCACGTTCTCACTGGATACTCGTTTTTGTGTAAGACCATAGGGATCTGTCCTGTTGACTCGTGCCTGGTAGAATTCATGCATGTCTCTACATCCTTAATTTTATCCACCCATTTATGATGTTCATTGGGAATGAAGATTCTCAATTATGATGTCACACATTGTATTGCTCTCTCACTTGGATTAGCTTGGGCATGTCGGATACTGCTTAAAACGTGTTTTATACCCATGTCCTCCATACCTTTCTTGAATTCGGCGCTTGTAAAATAACTGCCATGGTCTGACAATATAAATTCTGGTTTTCCAAGGATTGGAATAACTCTATTTCGAATACGACTGAGTACTTGTTTCGATGTAGTTTTCTGAATGGGGCATAATACAACAAACTTAGAAAATACATCAATGCACACTAGCAAGTGACGGCAACCTCGCCTTCCTTTCGGAATTGGACCGAAACAGTCTAGGGCCAGTAGCTCGCAGGGTTTCTGAGGTAGCAATGGTCTAGGATACTGCCTCATTAAATAGTTATTGGGCTTTGTCCTCTGACACGGATCACAAGTCGTAATGACGTCACATATAGTTGTTCTCATACGTGGCCATGTAAATGTCTCTCCTATTGTCGCTTCACACTTGTCTAATCCGACCTGTCCGTAACTTTCGTGAGTATGCCATGTCAGTCCTCGCTGTAAGGATGCAGGTACTAATATGCGTAACTTGGTGTGGTCATTATCTACCCATTTGTGCAGCAAATTGTTGACATAAATATATCTTCCTTCTTTGGCTTTCGCTTCTCGAAATGCAGGAGTTCCTGTAGGTAGTTTCTTTCTGAAGTATTGAATTAATAGCATCATCCATGGTTCCGCTTCCTGTTCTCGCTGTATCTCACGTAACTCCTCCAAGAGTTCCCAGTCCTTCGGTGTTAACTCCAAGTGTTGTACCATCGCTGTTTCTTCATTATCAGGCTCTGGGTTCCTGCTGAGTACATCCGGAATCACGTTCATCTTTCCTGGACAATGTTCAATCTCAATGCTTAACTGCTGAATATATATAGACCAACGTGTCACACGTTCGCTTGCCATCGACCTCTTAAACAAGAATGTTAATGCCTTGTGATCAGTCCTGACAACAATGGGGTATCCATAAATTATTCTTTTCCATAGTTGGAGCGCATGAAGTATGGCCAACAACTCTAGTTCCGTTACAGTATTATTGCGTTCGTGCTTACGCAATTTTCGGCTGACAAATGTCAAATATGTTTTATGTTGCAGGTTAGCTGGATCTTCTTGGTAGAGCATGGCACCTATACCAATTAGTGAAGCATCCGCTTGGATTATAAATTTGTGCTTGAAATCTGGATATCCTAACTTAATGCAGTTTTCCAATAGCTGTTTTGTTGCTTGGAACGCCTTCTCACACTCCGCATTCCACAACCATTTATTATTCTTTTTTAGCATATCCAGCATTGGAGCTACAGTCTCCGTGTAACCTGGACAGTTTTCCTTAAAGAATCCCGTTACGCCTAAGAAAGCCCGAATGTGCTTGACTCTCGTTGGTGTAGGGAAATTCTTTATCGCTTCGATCTTAGCTGGATTTGGCTTCGCTCCCTCCTTGTCAATGTTGTGACCCAAATATAAGATCTCGCTCTTGAAGAAATGCGATTTCTTCAGGTTTACTTTGAAATTTGATGCATTAAGGTTGCCTAATACTTTATCTAAATTTTCCATGTGAGTTTCAATGTTGTCGGATGCCAGCAGAATGTCATCAATGTAGCGTACCGTCATCTCCTTAACTTCCTCGGTTAGTTTCCGGTCCAGGGCTCGGATTAAAGCACAGCCCGCTGTTTTGACTCCAAAGGGCATTCGGACGAAGCAAAACGTTTGGTTATCGAATAAGAAGCCAGTTAGAAGCTGTGACTTCTCATCCAATTCAATATGGTGGAAACCGGACGTCAAGTCAACTGATGAATAAATGCTTTTGTTTTTAAAACCTTTTAGTACGTCTTTGATAATTGGCGCTCTGTCATACTCAGGAAAAATGTGTCTCATGTTGAGATTTCTGGCATCTAAACAAAGTCTAATAGATCCATTTGGTTTTGTGACTGCCAAAATCGCATTTAGATAAGGTGTAGGTGTCTTCCTTATCACTCCAGCTTGTAACATCTCATCTATAATGACCTTAACTTGACAACGATATTTTTCCGGAATTGGGTACAATCTACTTTTGAAAGGTGACCAATCCTCGACTTGCATTGAATATTTGAAATTTAATATTTTACCAGGTACAGTATCAAATACTGCTTTGTGCTTCCTTAAAATCTCTTCCAATTGTTTTCGATGTTCACCCCCAAGTTGAATGTCATTGAGCCGCTCCTGTAGTAACTCTTCAAATTGTGCCTCACTGTCATCTCCTTCTGTTAACAAAGACCATATCTCCTGGGATTCACTCTCCTCATCTAGTTCCACAACAGCTCCTTCTATGATGTTATCTTCTGCCTTTCGTATCTCCTCTTCCGTCTCTTCCGATATTGCTTCCAATGCCCAAGAATTTACATCTCTTCCGGTAGTGATTTCATCCATATGCAATCCCACGTTCTTCAGCTGATCATACTCTCTAAAACTGACTGTATTCTTGTGCAAATCTATCACTGCTTGATAGTCACAAATAAAATTTGCACCAAGAATTATATTGAAATTCATCTTTGCCATGATAATGAATGTTTGCCCAAAAGTGTGTTCCAATATGTTCAGCTCTAAGTATGCCTGACGTTTACAAGTGACGGTGCGTTCAGGAATAACACCCCTCACTTTGAGTTGTGGTACAGGAATTACAGGAATATTCTGACTCCGTCCCAACTCTCGAACCAAGGCCTCCGATACCAGACTGATCTGCGACCCCGTATCCAATAAACATCTTATATTAATTCCACCAACCCTCGCGTAAATAATGGGTAACTGCCTAATTTCATCGTTCCGTGGTTTCACCGTCTCCTCCAGGCAGTCTTCTGGCAAAGCAATCCATTCTTGTATGTTCGCTACTATCCATCCATCTTCAACTTCCGACTGTTGCGTTTGTAGACTGTCTTCTTTATCCAAATTAACATTTTTTAGGTCCATTGCGACTCCCATCATCCTTTTGTCGCTCATGCCCTTGATATTCCTCTTGTCTCAGTAGACTTCCAGCTTCCTCAGTATGTGTGTCTGGATTCTTCATGTTCCCAATGGCTTTTTCCCATCTTCCTAGCTCTCCACCTTGACTAGCGTGTAATTCCTCTAGGTAATTTTGTGATTGAGCGTGCCTATCATCCCAGTCATTTCGATAATTACGTGCCTCTCCTTGATTTTGATCTCTCCTTCCTTTCCATCTTTGATTAGCATTGTAATCACCGTATCTTCCATAAGGCCTGTCATTTCTTCGATTTTCACGCCATTGCTGATACCCTCTAGGTTGATATCTATTGTTACCTTGATATGACCTATTGTTATAGTTATTCTCGTTACGTTGGTATGGTCTGTTTTCTCCTTCTTCCTGGTTTCGCCTAGGTGTGGATATGCTTGTATTAGTACCCTGCGTTTTAGTGTTTGCCTGTTTTGGTTTTATGACCTCTGTCGTATTGACTAACTCCAGCTGTCTTCCTCCTCTATAATGACTATGAGATGTAGTCTCATCTATCTGGCGTAATATCTGCTCTGCATGTAAGGCCGTACTAACGTTCGCTGCGACTAGTACTTGCTGCACGATGACTGGTAATTGCCGCGCTATAGTCATCACCAGATCCGCTTCATTTAAAGGGTAATCAAGGTCGCGAAATTTTAGCATTTGCATGTTAAAGAAATCTGAGTATTTCGTTTGCTGGGTAGTGTGGTATTTTCTAGAGTAAAGCTCCATCCTTAGACTCTGTTGTAATGCTGGCGACCAGTACTTGCGCAGAAACGCTAATTTGAAATCTGCCATAGTTCCAAATGTATATTTGAAGCTTAACAACCATGTAAGGACATTTCCTGATAAAAATCTCTCCATCATCCTCAATCTACGTGCTTCAGGTACCCCAGGGTCATTGTAATGATCTTCAATTTCTTTAATAAAGGCTTTAGGTGTCACCCCTGAATTCTCCGTGTATTTCTGCGGTTTATAATCGTTCGAGCGAATTACTTGGATAAGTTGTGTGGGCTGATGACCGTCTTGTGGCGTGGAACTCCTTTCGATATTCTTGCGAAACCCTTCCGTGTTTGTTGTTAATGGGCTCTCTGTCTGAGCTTGACTCCCTGCTGTGCTAGTACCCTCCGGGCTATTTGAGTCGTCCTGCTTGTCTTTCAATGTTCCCGTTTTAAATATCGAGGATTGTTCTAACGACCTCAGTTCGGCTTTTATGATCCTGTCTGTTTGTTCTTTAAGTTTACTCTTAATTTCTTGTTCTAATGCTTGAATACGAGTATGATTTTCGCCTACTGTCTTAAGGATGGTTGATCTTTCCTCTTTAGAATCGATATTCATTTTTCGCCAATCTTTCCTTATTTGCTCCTTAATCGTGCTTACTTTCTCCTCAATCTGGCTTTTAGTGTCATCCTGATTGCTTTCTATCTGGCTCAACCTTTTGTCGATGGTATTCTTTAATTGATTCTGATCCACTTCTAGGCTTTTCCATTGCTCCGCTGATTTTATTTCGAGACGATCCATATCTTTAATTATGCCGGATATATTTTCATCTACCGCTGATAATTGTTGTTGAATGACCTTCCCGCTCTTTTCCATTTCCTTAAATCGTCCTTCTAACTTATCCTGAGCTATCTTGACCTCGCTTGTATTCATAGTGCATGCTAGTTCATTTTGCTCTAATTTACCTAACACCGTTTCATCCAGAATGCTAAGTTTTTGATCAAAAATACTTTCCATTTTCTTAATCTGATCTAATTGTTTTTCATTGTTTTAACTAACATATAGGGCCGGCAATACCATCTGTTGTATAGTGTGATCCTTCATCTCTGCGGTTAACGAAGCTAATTGAATCGTGTTTTTAAAAATCTGCGCCTCTAATTGCGAATTTATAGTGTCATTGATTTCATTTTTTAGTAATCTAGCTTGTTCCGCCTGATATTAATTTTGTTCAATCCTACTGTTATTTAATTGTGTCCGCAATGATTCACTTCATTCGGATAGTTTAGTTTTTAGCGATTCACTCTGTTCAGACAATTTGTTTTTAGACTCACTTTGTTCTAACATACTGTTGTTTATTTGTTCAGATAATTTCGCGTTTAATGATTCACTTTGTTCCGCCAATTTAGTGTCCAACAATTCCTGTGTTCTCCTAGCCGCACTCTCAATGATTTCTTGAATCTGTTCCACCGTTGCCATGTTATACACTTTATACGAGACATTAGAGAAATGGCATAAAGCAATGCCCTTTGACACACACATACAATCCAATGCACATTTAATTTCTTTACCCTACTCAGTTCATTTATTTTTACATTTAATCCCACTAGTCGATTGCATCTCTGAGTGGTTCTAATTTTACTCAATTTAATTTAAACCCAAACACATATTTAGTCATTAATATGTTATGCTGATCTGATATTAACACTGACTAATTAACAAAGTATTAATTGTCATTTAAGGCTACCAGCCTCCTAACTTTTTCACGAGTTTGACTTTCTAAACAAATCTAGTTTTAACTTTAATCATTGGGCGCCCGGTATCACGTATATTAATTTATTTTAATTCAATAGACAAAAACGTGAACCGTATTTTACATTGCAAACTCCTGATTTTAATTTATCTTTCACACATTTGGCGGTATCCTCTTCGCCTCAATTACTTTTAATAAAATATCACTTTCCGGTGATTAAAATACTGTCATATCTGCCTCCACTTGTGGCCTGTCAGTTTTACTCAAATACGCCAACTAAATGTGTTCCAGCAGCGAACCAGCAACAAAATTACACCCTCATTGTTGCGTCAGTTTGAAAACCCAACTACGCTTACATTGACATGTGCAATTTCTCTGCCGTTACACCACAGTGAACTGCCCCACGCTTGGCCGCGCCAGTTTACGTCCTATGAACCCTCCAGAATAGCAGTGTTTATATGCAAGAATCTTGATCAAGGGGTTGCGCTCAGTTCTTAGTGTGATGTTTTCGTTCGCCAAACAACATGCTCTACTGAGGTAAGGGTCATAGGATTTAAACTATAGTTAAGAAAGAAAGGTGACAAGACGTAAAATAATAACATGATTTAATGACTAATAGTGCATAAAAAGAATATAAACAACAATAATAAAAAAAATCCTCCCTGAATTTTCCCATGACAGGAATATCTATCAATGTTGAGGAGTCAGACGGATCTCCCCTTTATAAAAATGTGGATCCAAGTTCCACTAACTTGCATTTGGATTTTATGTACGCGTAATGACTAACTACGAGGAATGAGTACTTGGATGACTGTTCGTTTACAGCGGGTTAACAGCCACGATGCTTACGAACAATCATCTCGTAAATCAACGTTTACGGATATGGGACATGACACTAAATAAAACCCTTAAAAAAATAATGCTGACACACACACTAAAATCTATTATTTACAGGAATCTCCCTCGAGACCCTCCATTAGCGCGATGACGCACTTGACAAAATGAGCTGCCAACTCCGGCCAATTGCTCAATACACAAACAAGGAAAAGACAGCATCGCATGTGATTTCACGGGTCACTGATATAGAATATAAACATGGAATAAACCAACAACAACAAAAGCCTGACCGGCTGAGATTACATTATATGAACAAAACTGCATGTTAAGCTAACGCTTCGGAGATTATAGTGATTCGTAGGCAACTCCCATTTATTTAAACAATTTTTATCATTGATCGGTTCTTAATTCTGTATTTCAAGTAATTACGAAGTCAACAAGCACTCCCCACTAATGACCTCGCTTGCAACCTTCAGTCCCCCTTGTGAAACAGCTCCCCCTTCCTCAATACTTGTCATTGCCCTAACTCCAGTGTGTAAAAATAACTGACCAGCTGTGCCGTTATCTCAAAGAATCAACAGCTACAAATCTCAACCACCTAAACCTATGGTCAGACATTAATCAAAATAGCCACAATTGCCCTCGCAAGGTAACAATATGGACTTGGCACCAAGCTGACAGAAATCAGTCTAAGCTGAAATTCCCGCTTGTAATGACCACAAAATACACACACTCACACTGCTGGGAATGACATCACGTTTTTCACACAGGTCGGTTGAATAGATGCTCACAAACTATTAAAAAAAATTAAAACCTACGATAGAGCTGACTGCTCTTCGTCACAAATCACATTGCTCCAAAGGCAATAATCTCACTGAATCTGATCAATAATAAACCTTAAAAAAATTTAATTACCCTCCAATCTACTGTATAATTATATTAATTCAGTCCTACTTCTGAAACACAACATATCTCCGAGAGACGTTTTTAACCGCATAGCGTAACATATGCGAACACGGCCGTCCACATAGCTACGTTAGATAAAACAACAAACAAACAAGAACCTTCTACTAATAACATTTATGCAAGCTGTTTCCATGCAAAAGGTGTGTCAGACCAAAACTAAATATACTACGTTAATCACACAAGCAAAATATTTACAAAAATATGTCCCATATACCATAAGTTAACTTATCAGATAATAAGAATATTATTTTGTACTCATCCTCGGCCAGTCACCCGTCAAAGGACATCAGCTGGCATCTCCCAACTGAATGCTTCTTAGCTCATCTCAACCATCTGGACGGAGTGTTGATAGTTCCAAACTTCCTCCAGGATAAGCGATGTCATCTCTCGTGCTGATTCAAAAAGTTAGATTATTATACACTCGATATCTGACTACTAAATTCGCCGTTTCAGGTACTACTTTCCCCGGAACAGTCTGTTGGCGAATTGTCGATGCTACTGTCCCTATAAAATATAGTACTGTGACTATCTATCACTGAATTTAACACATTTATTAATAATTTCTGTGTCCTCATGACACGCAAAAGTATAAGTGTCTACGTCCTTAGACGCGCAAGATGTAAAGTAACCTGTGTCCTCGACACACAAAATGTAATGATAACTTGTGTCTTCGACACACCAAATATAATAAGCCTGTGTCCTCCGACACACAAAATATAATAAGCAATATCTTGGCTCTTCACGCCACTTATAAATGAACCGGCCCTAGGTATTGATAGAGGGGGAAATTATATAAAAATTTCTCAAAATAATAGTGGTACAGGAATGAAATAAATATCACTGAACTCGTAAAATTGCGCAGGTCAAGAATATGCCCATTAATCCTAGAATCGATCGTAGAGATGTTGTCTAGCCGATCTCCCGCGTTAATGCTAGCCATCGCGTGCCCAAGCTAGACTTGCCGCGCTCGTAAGCATTCATCTCCCATTGGTTCCACATTTTCTGTAACTTGGCGGTTTTTATCAGACCTTGGCCTCGTAGGAGTGTCTAGTATATTCATCAGCCATTCATGTTACTGCATCATATTTTTTCTAGGCGCGAATACTACAATGAACATACCAGAAGCGTGTCTCACTGCGCGTCCCTTCTATTTTGAGGTAGCTACCACCTGTCCTTCTAAAACATTGCTATGGTCTTTCTTTTCACAATCCTAAGTATTTAGCCTTTTGTCAAACTGCTGCAGGTATGTCCCCATTGTCTCCAACAAATGCTTGAAATTTCCTCATCTCCGTCTGGCTATTTTCATGATGCTGGTGGAAATATTTATTAATTGAAGAAGTAAAACATCGAATCATTTATCCATCAGAGGATAAAGGGTTTAATATATTATGTAAAATACAATGTTATTTGGAAGTATTGTGTCGTCTCAGATGGCCGAACAGTCCAATTCTGGAAGCACACACTTTACTGCAGTGACAGCACACACTAGTTGTATCAGCAGATGATTGTGCAGGCACACCATCCCTTGCATTCGCACGTTCTTTCCGGCGGTTCCTCCTTTCAGCTTCTAGTCTTCTCATATCTTGTTTAATTGTTCAACTCCTTTGTATACGATTTTACTCCGTTTAGTTCTATCTTCGGCTGCGGTTTCCCAGTTGACCGTATCAATTTGACACTCTTTGAAGTTATGTTTAAGGACATCCTTGTATCGTTTAAGCTGCCCTCCATGGTTTCGCAGTCCATTCGTTAGTTGGGAGTGTATCTGGCATGCGGACAACATGGGCAGCCCAGCGTATCTGATGCCTGACTACCTTTGCCTCCATGCTTGTAGTGTTGGCTTCTTTGAGGATACTAATGTTTGTTCGACGATCTTGCCATTTAACTTTCAGTATTCTCCGTAAACATCGTTGATGGTATTTTTCCAGGCATTTTAGGTTTCTCCTGTAAGTTGTCCAGGTCTCGCAACCATAGATAAGAGCAGGAATTACACTTGCTATTGAATCTCTGAAAAGGTTCTAAGTTATACACTATATGTGGGTTGGAACTGTACATTTTCCCGAACGTCATTTTGAGTATTCAGACGTCAAGGGGAACATGTGAACATTACGAAGTCATGTTAGCCATGGAGGGCTAGGATATGACATATGCACTACTTTCACGGCATAGCAGAGACTCTTTAAAGTGACCAGTTTTAACATGTGTTACAAGAACACGTTATTCACGTCTCAGAAAGAGCAACATTATGAGAAAATGTTTTACGCACCTCTGATAGAGATGGGCATAACATATGGTTGCAAGCGAATGTCTCTCGGCTGCTATGTACTGTTACTTTTCTTACGTTGTAGTAGGGGAGCTTGGAGTGGAGGGAGTTCCCGAGTTCGAGATTTGGATTGCTCTTGGATGGAGATTATGTCTAGGTGGTGAATGGGGAGGATTACCATAGCATATTAATATCCTTTTTAACATCGCTACGAAGCCCGGCAGATGGCAGAAGAAATACAGTATATTAAGTATTGGCTTAGTGGGTATTTAGAAGTAACCATAGTTGCCTTTCTTTTTAGAAATGTAGCATGTTTGGATAAATGTCTATGTTCGATACTTTGTCGTATGTGTCTTCTTGGTCAACCGGATTTCGGTTTGGTTTAAACAAACGCATCCAATGGTGTAATTTTGGCAATTATGTTTGATTATTCTAGTAATTTCTTTTTAAAACATGCATATTTTCATTGTCGAGAAGACACATCATAGGGGAAGAGATACGTATTTTTGATAAAGCTAAGAACTATTTCGTGCCTATTGCACAGTGACTTAGGTGCAACTTGAGCACTTTGAACATTTTGATTGATGACGAGAGAGTGTCATTTATACACTCCAGTATGAGCTAACTTTGACGAAATTAATTTTCTCTATGACGAAAATAGTTGTGTGATTTTTAGATGTCATTTGGACAAGGAAGTTTTCTGATATTAGATTTGGTGGATAACTTTGGTTAGTTATGTTTCTGAAAGACTTCATACTATTCTAAAGAGCGAGAGATGTTACTAGTACGGCCTAATGGATCAATAGTTCATTAACATACTTCTGTTTGCTGGATTCACGGTGTAGGAAGTATTGCTAAACATTCCTGAGTTCGTCTGATTGGGTGGATACCCCTAATAGTTGAATTTGATCAATTTCCAATTTGATCCAGGCAACGTTTTTTACGTGACATCTGATAGTTTGAAGCATTGTTTATGCAGATATAACGAATAATTCTACGATACATTAGAGAGATTTTTGGAAAGCATCAACGCCCATTTACACGCAATTACTAGTTCAGACTTTGAAAAGTCTAAACAAATAAATATTAAGACCCGATGTAATGAAACATTGTAAGGCAAAGCTTGAAGCTTAGTAGGGTAAGTTTTCTACTGTTTTATCTACGTTTTAATACGGACTGATTTGCTTCAGATTTTATTCACGATGAGCGTGCACTATTTTGTGCAATATTATATAGTAATGAAGATCATTTCTGGATCTATATGGTACTAGCTGAAGTACCCGTGCTTCGCTCCGCGTCATAAAAGAATTAAAATATGAAGGTGACAGTTAAAACAGGGGATAGGCGAGCTGCTGCACAGAGGGAGATTAAGGATGGAACATTTTGTCCAACTACACCATTCGGCGTTGACCATGTTTTATAGCACAAATTTAGGTTTTACTCGCTAACCGTTGGAGATACCATTCGGATAGGAAATGTATTTTTAAACCTCGTACATGCCATCAAAAGTTTGCTATTTCTCAGCGTACACTTTTTATTTGAAATGTAAATATGAAAGTTTGAAATCAAAGGGTGTAATGACGTCACTAAAATGGCCGTCACCTTTAAACAGTGCAAAGTATTGAAATAAAAATTAGCCTATATGTTA
This sequence comes from Meconema thalassinum, assembly GCA_946902985.2. Classification (NCBI taxonomy): domain Eukaryota; kingdom Metazoa; phylum Arthropoda; class Insecta; order Orthoptera; family Tettigoniidae; genus Meconema; species Meconema thalassinum. Next base: position 194,617,214 of record OX336391.1, read on the forward strand.
ACCAGGTAAATCAGCTACTTCCATGTAAAATTCATGTAAATCGGACCAGTGGTTCTTGCGTGATTGAGAAATACACAGACACACACCATCTCATTTTTAGCCTCGCTTCGCTCGCGTCATAGTCGTGTCATATTGTTATTCAATGAAATGCAGGTTTAACCCCGTTAACACACTTTTAGAGTCTGAATATCCAAAACGCCCTCCTTAGTAGACTATTTCGACACACAACAAACATATCCCCTTCTCCTAACTTTATAGTTTTGGTTGGTCAATGAGAGTGAACATCCAAAAATCCTTCCTTAGTGGACGCTTTTTCCCCCTGAATTTCACCCCTCCCCATAGGCCCCTTAAATTGGATTTATGAAAAAACGATCGGACACCAACTTATTTTAATTATTTATTCATTTTTTTAAGCTGATTGAAACTCGGAGAAAATCCAACTCCTCGCCTATGTCACGTAAGAGATACACGCTCCGTTAGGAATCTTTCAAACCCCGCTTTTCATCCCTTTCACCAAATAATATACACCACATCGAAAAACCATTAGACATGTATCAGCTAATTTTTAATGATTATTATATAAGCCAAGTATCACATCCCCAAATGAAACCACTCGTGAGATATTGTTATTCAATGAAATGCATGTTTACCCCCCTTAACACCTCATTAGAACCTGAATATCCTAAACTCTTTCCTTAGTGGACGTTTTCGACATACAACGAACATATCCCCAAAATTTCATGTTTCTAACTTCAATAATTTTGGCTGGGCGATGATGAGTGGGTGAGTCAGTCAGGACATTTTCTTTCATTTATTTTTGAGAATTTCACCCCTCCCCATGAACACCTTAAATTGGATTCATGAAAAAGAAAACTGTCGAACACCTATTAACTTATTTAGAGCTGTTTTTCCCCATGAGTTTGATGAGTGAGTAAGTGAGTCAATCAGTTAGGACACATTCATTCCTGTTTTTTCCCCAGAATTTCACGCCTCCCCATGGGCCCCTTAAATTGGATTTATGAAGAAATGTTCGAACACCTAATTACTTATATTTTGAGCTGCTTTTTCCGCTGAATTTCAAACTTATCGTCTATGTTGAATAAGAGATACAGTACATGTTCCGTTAAGAATCCCTCAACCCCCAATTTCCCCCCCTTTCACCTCATAATACACACCATATCGATAAACACTTAGACATATGTCTGCTTATTTTGAATGATTAGTTTATAAGCCGAATATCACATCCCCAAATGAAACAACTTGTGAGATATTGTTATTACATGAAATGCAAGTTTCACCCCCTTAACACCTCTTCAGAACATGAATATCCAAAAATCCATCCTTAGTGGACTTTTTCGACATACAACGAACATACCCCAATATTTCAAGTTTCTAACTGCAATAGGTTTGCTGGGGGATGATGAGTGAATATCCAAAAATTCTCCCTTAGCGGACTTCTTTCCCCAGAATTTCACCCCTCCCCATGAGCCCCTTAAATTGGATTCATGAAAAAATGATCGAACTCCTATTTACTACAATTTCAATCTGATCTTTCTCCCTGAGATTCATACTTTTTTCCTGTGTCTTTTAAGAGATACTTGCTCCGTTAAGAATCCTTCAACACTCACTTTTCACACATACACCTCATAATATACACCATATCGAAAAAACCCTCAGACATGTGTCTTCTTTTTCTTAATGATGAGTTTATATGCCGAGTATCCCATCCCAAAGGAAACCAATCGGGAGATATTGTTATTCAATTAAAGTTTCTAACTGCAATAGGTTTGCTGGGGGATGATGAGTGAATATCCAAAAATCCTTCCTTAGTGGACTTCTTTCCCCAGAATTTCACCCCTCCCCATTGGGGGTTGAGGGATTCTTAACGGAACATGTACTGTATCTCTTTTTCAACATAGGCGATAAGTTTGAAATTCAGCGGAAAAAGCAGCTTAAAGAATAAGCTTAATGAATAAGAACCTGAATATCCAAAATTGCTTCCTTAGGGGACGTTTTCGACATACAACGAACATAGCCCCAAAATGGCATGTTTCTAACTTCAATAATTTTGGCTGTGCGATGATGAGTGAGTGAGTAAGTCAGGACATTTTCTTTCAATTATTTTTCAGAATTTCACCCCTCTCATGAAACCCTTAAATTGGATTTATGAAAAAAAAAAACCGGTCGAACACATATTTTCTTATTTTTGAGCTGTTCTTCCTCCCTAAGTTTGATGAGTGAGCGAGTTAGGACACTTTCTTTCTTTCTTTCTTTCTTTCTTTCTTAAATTTCCCCCCAGAATTTCACCCCTCTCCAAGGGCCCCTTAAATTGGATTTATGAAAAACGGTCGAACACCTATTTACTTTTATTTTAAGCTGTTTTTTCACGCCGAAATTCAAAATTCTCGCCTATGTCGTTTAAGAGATACACGCTCCGTTAAGAATCCCTCAACCCCCAATTTTCACCCCTTTCACCTCATAATATACACCACATCGATGAACCCTCAGACATATGTCTGATTAATTCAATGATTAGTTTATATACCGACTATCACATCCCCAAAGAAACAACTCAGGAGATATCGTTATTCAATGAAATGCACGTTTACCCCCTTAACACCTCTTTATAACCGGAATAAACAACAAGAAGTTCCGTGACGAACTAAAGAGCCTACTTTTCTTAAAATTTAAGATTCATGCCAATGATTAATCGATATGGATCTATCTAGAATAATGACGAAATTAAGTTGGTAATATCGACATTTCTAATTAGTTAGAAATACTGTATACCTGGCATAATGTAGCCTAATAGAGCACTACAGTTGGCAGCCCTGGTGACTGAATATATTCTTAGTTCCATATCTTAAGGTACAGAATACAAAATTTGGTTGGAGTCCAATGAATAGCATGGACGTTACATGCAGTTAATCATTGGATCTAACAGCGCGCGTAAAATCATGTTGGCAACAGTGTCATGCATGTATTGGTCAGAAATAATCTGAAATAATATGATCTATTGTTGTGCCAATATTGAATGAAATCAATTAGTTAGTATAGAAGTTACATGCATTTTAAAATTGGACCTATCAGCAGGCTTAGAATCATGTTGGCAGCACTGACGTATATTAGTTACTCCAATGTAATCTAGAATGCCAGGTACTATACGTGTGCAAAGTTTAGAGCGATTGGCTTGCATTCTTTCTGATATATTGATATTAGGGTAACAAAAATAGAGACAGCATTTATTAACAGTTGGCAGCAATGGTTGCTCTTAAGAATACGCATAGGCATATCTGTTATGGTACACATAGCACATACGAAATTTGGTTGATATCCAAATGATAGTATGGAAGTTACATGTATTTAAAGTTGGACCTCTCAGCAGGCTTAGAATCATGTTGGTAGCACTGACGTATATAAGTTACTCCAAATTAATATAGAATGTCATGTACTATACGTGTGCATAGTTTAAAGCTGTCGGCTTGCATACTTTCTCATATATATTGGTATTTGGATAATAGAAATTAAGAGCATTTTTTAACAGTTGACAGCACTGGTGGTTCATAAGAATACGTTCAGTCATATCTGGTTATGTACACATACAACATACGAAATTTGGTTGAATTACAATTGATAGTGTAGAAGTTATATGCATTTAAATATTGGACCTATCAGTAGGCTTATAATCATTTCGGCAACACTGCCATGTATGGCCTTCTGGAAATTAAACTGCAATAATATTATCTATATGTGTGCCGATTTTGAAATAGCTCCCATTCATACCTTCCAAGATATCCAACATGTAGCTCAAATTTCAATTGCGATTTTTCAGCAGTTGGTAGCACTGACATCATTTTCACATATGGCCGTGAGATATTCAACTATAGATCTTTACTCCTACCAAATTTTATTTCGATTGCTCCAGCCGTTTAGGAGTTGATAGGTGGGGACACACACACAGCCAGACAGACAGACTGAAGGACAGACATTCAGACAGACAGACAGACACACATTTTCCCGGATCGATCTCATAAGACTACTTTTTCCTCATTTTTGCAAAATGTGAAAAGTAGGCTAAACATCATTCCTTAGTTGACGTTTTCGACATACAGCGAACATATTCCTAAAATTTCATGTTTCTAACTATAGTAGTTTTCGCTGGGCGTGATGAGTGAGTGAGTCAGACAGGACATTTTCTTTCAATTACTTTTACCAGAATTTCACCCTTCCCCATGGGCCCCTTAAATTGGATTGATGAAAAAACGCTTGAACACCTATTAACTTATTTTTTAAGCTGACTTTTTCCCCTGAGTTTGATGAGTGAGTGAGTTAGTCAGTTAGGACCATTTCTCTCCTTTTTCCCCCAGAATTTCCCCCCACCCCATTGGCCCATTAAATTAATTTATGAAAAAAACGGTGGAACACCGATTTACTTATTTTTTAAGCTGATTTTTTTCCGCTGAGTTTCAAATTTCTCGCCTATGTCCTTTAAGAGATAGGCCTACACGCTTCGTTAGGAATCCTTCAACCCCCACTTTTCACCCCTTTCACCTCATAATAATACACCACATCGAAAAACCCTTAGACACATGTCTGCTTATTTTTAATGATTAGTTTATATGCCGAGTATCACATCTACAAATGAAACCACTCGTGAGATATTGTTATTCAATGAAATGCATGTTTAACCCCCTTAAGACCCCTTTCGAACCTGAATATTCAGAAATCCTCCCTTAGTGTATGGTTTTGACATACAACGAACATATCCCGAAAATGCCATGTTTCCAACTTCAATATTTGTGGCTGGACGATGATGAGTGAGTCAGTGAGTCAGGACATTTTCTTTCAATTTGTTTTCTTCAGAATTTCACCCCTCCCGATGAACCCCTTCAATTTGATTTACCAAAAAACTGTCGAACACACATTTACTTATTTTTAAGCAGTTTTTCCCCCTGAGTTTGAAGAGCGAGTGAGTCAATCGGTTAGGACACTATCTTTCCTTTTCTTTTTCCCCCAGAATTTCACCCCTCCCCATGGTCCCCTTAAATTCGATTTATGAAAAAACGGTCAAACATCTATTTACTTATTTTTTATGCTGATGTTTTTCCGCTGAGTTTCAAACTCCTCGCCTATGTCGTTTAAGAGACACACGTTCCGTTAGGAATCTTTCAACCCCCACTTTTCACCCCATAATAAACACCACATCGAAAAACCCTCAGACAAGTGTCTTCTTATTTTTAATGATGAGTTATATGCCGAGTATCACATCCCCCAATGAAACCAATCGGGAGATATTGCTATTCAATGAAATGCAGGTCTACCCCCTTAACACCCCTTTAGAACATGAATATCCAAAAATACTTTCTTAGTGGGCGTTTGCGGCCCTTGAGGAAGCTGCATACCAAATTTCATTCCAATCCGTTGGGTGGTTTCTGAGATTTCGTGATGAATGTATGAGTGAGTGAGTGAGTGAGTGAGTTAGTGAGTGAGTGGTATTTGACAAATATCTAGTAGATAGTGAAAAGTCTTTGTTTTGCTATACTCGGTTGACAGTGCTTTGTGAGCAGTTGAGTAACTAACGGGATTTCAAGTAAAGATTCTCATTTTCTATACCGGTAATGCAGAGCCCAACTGGCATCCAGTCGGCCGTGTCTCGACATGAGCAATGTTGCCATGGAAACTATCTGCCTTGCCATTCCTTCATGAGTATCTATATATTTAAAACACTAAGCTGATTTTTGTTACCGCGTGATTGAGGGAACGGTAGAACCGATTCACTTCGTAGAGCAATCTGTCGAAAGCTGTAGGCCTGTAGATTTGCAGAGTGTCTTTAAAATAAACAAATATGTTACCATATATTTTTAAATTTATAAACAAAACCGCAAAATTATTGGCTCAAGCGCATGCGCAGAATCACCTTGGTTAATGACAGACATGGCGGATGTCCACCGCGTTTTAATGTAATAGTCATTTATAAGAATTATAATAAAGGAGGGGAATATTGATTATGAAGTTTCCACGGTATAAAGAGGAATAGAATATTATAAACGACGGGAAATGGAGAAGAACTTATACCGACTATTGAGTGTGAATGTTGTTTAAGTAACTTAATATTGCACTTTTTTCTCAGTGAATCGGTAGCTCAGACGGCAGCGTTCCAAATTCTTAATTTATGCATCGCACAATGGAAGCAGTTCGAATCCCACCTCCGACACACATTTTTATTTCCCAATTATTCTTTCTGCCTATTGGTAATACATTGTCTTAACAAATTTTACTTTTAATATTCCCATAAAGTAAGGAATTCTCCACGATTTACGTTCCCATATACTTTAAAATTATTAAATAAAAGATGGCCACAATCGCTTTCGCCATGAGAGACAATTGACGAACATAATTAATTTGATGGACTCATACATCGTGCTCACTCAGCCCCATCTACTTGGGTGTGTGTGTCTGTCAAATTTTCTCTGATAACCTGTGTTATTGTGATGGCTGTACTGATATGTGCATTTCTAATTAAAGTGGGGAATGGGAAATTGGCGACCGAGGCTTTAAGTTAGGAACTATCCCGGTATTTACCTGCAGTGGAAGTGGCAAACCACGGAAAACCACATCCCAGATTGTTGAAATGGGAATCGAACCTTGCCCTACTTAGTTTTGTCTCAAGAGTGCGCCCCGTTCCATCCCTCAGACCAGAATTACACCTGCAGGGGAAGTGGCAAACCACGGAAAACCAAATCCCAGATTGTTGAGATGGGAATCGAACCTTGCCCTTCTTAGTTTTGCCTCAAGAGTGCGCCCCGTTCCAGCCCTCAGACCAGAATTACATTTTTAGAGAAATGGCGGATAAAGGATTCACCGTATCGTAGTGTGATCTTTGTTTTTGAGAATTAAAAAGAGGGGATTGAAGAACTTCAACAGGCGTTTGAGTTCGTTTGTTGTTTAAGTAACTTAATATTGCTTAAGAAGTCTGTTGACTGGGTGGCTCAGGGATAACATTGCGGACCCAGGAATGAATTTTGCATAGTCGAAGAAGTTCGCATCTCACCTCAGACATGTATTTTTATTTCCTAATTATTCTTTCTGGCTATTGGTAATTCATTGTCTTAATATATTTTACTCTTATTATTCCCGTACAGTAAGGAATTCTCCATGATTTACATTGCCATATACTTTTAAATGATTAAATAAAAGATGGCCACAATCACTTTCGCCATGAGAGACAATTGACGAATATAATTCATTTGATGCACTCAGACGTCGTGGTCACTCAGCCCCGTCTACTTTGGTGTGTGTGTGTGTAAAAGTTTCTCTGATAACCTGTGTTATTGTGATGGCTGTACTGATGTGTGCATTTGTAATTCAAGTGGGGAATGGGGAATTGACGACCGAGGCTTTAAGTTAGGAACTATCCCGGTATTTACCTGCAGTTGACGTGGAAAACCACGGAAAACCACATCCCAGATTGTTGAGATGGGAATTGAACCTTGCTCTCCTTAGTTTTGTCTCAAGAGTGCGCCCCGTTCCAGCCCTCAGACCAGAAGTAAATTTCTTGGCAAACCAGGGATCGAACCTGGAATCCGGGGCGATAGCTGAGAATGTAGCCTTCAGATTGGGCTTCCCTGTGTGATTTTTGACAAGCACTGATCATATAGTCTAACTCTTAAATTCCCTCCATTACGGTGGCTGTCGAAGTGAGTCTATACTCATTCCAGTAGTTGGCGAAGTATGCTCCCTTGCTTAATTTACTGTCATGGAAATGTAAAGGATTGTACCTACATCAGGTGATGGAAATTGCTTATTTAGAGCAGTTTCGTACTTTTTATTCCAAAATGCAGGACGTTATCGTGAGCTGCGTTTGCAAGCAAATTGCAAAAATTGTTGCTGGCATGAATACTTATAAGGATTTTATTATTGGCGATCAGTATCACCGCATTCTCATCAGCAACAAACTTGAGAATGAAAGTATCTGAACTTCATTGTATACGTGAATATTATTGTTTATTGATTATTTGTTTAGAGTACATAACAATGAGTCTAACCACGCTGTTGATTTTGGCAATGGAAGTATTATTTGCCATTTAATATTTGGCGGCTGCGTTGATGTAGGCCACTATAGTGTTATTGAATATGACGTTAATTTGGAGAAAAACGCTGCAATAAATATACCCATTTGACGAAAAAGAACATAAACCACAAAAAAGTGGGAAATCGTAGAAAAATACGAAGCCACTTCTAAAATCATATATATATATATAAATCAATGTTACGTAATAGTTTATCTGTGGGTGTGTATGTCTCCTATGCGTTCATATACCATTCATCCGATTGTGATGAAACTTGGCTGAGATGTTGAGTGCACTCCAAGGAAGGTTTCTGACTTAGTAAATCCATTTTACAATAGGTAGCGCACGCGTAGATTCAACAAATGAGTGACTATGCGCGAAGCGTTTCAAACAAGTCCCGTATGTGTTCATATACCATTCGTCCGATAGCGATGAAACTTGGGTGAGATGTTGAGTACACTCTAAGGAAGGTTTCTGACTTAGTAAATCCATTTTACAATAGGTAGCGCACGCGTAGATTCAACAAATGAGCGACGATGCACGAAGCATTTCAACAAAGTCCCGTATGTGTTCATATACCATTCGTCCGATTGCGATGTAACTTGGGTGAGATGTTGAGTACACTCCAAGGAAGGTTTCTGACTTAGTAAATCCATTTTACAATAGGTAGCGCACGCGTAGATTCAACAAATGAGCGACGATGCGCGAAGCATTTCAACAAAGTCCCGAATGCATTCATATACCATTCGTCCGATAGCTATGAAACTTGCGTAAAATGTTGTGTACACTGCAGGAAAATTTTCTGGCTTAGTACATCCACTTTACAATAGGCAGCGCACGATTAGATTCAACAAATGAGCGACGACGCGCGAAGCATTTCAACAAAGTCACGTTTGCGTTCATATACCATTCGTCCGATAGCGATGAAACTAGCCTGAGATTTTGTGTGCACTCCAGGGAAGGTTTCTAGCTTAGTAAATCCCTTTAAAAAAAGGTAGAGCACGAGTAGAATCAACAAATGAGCAACGGCGCGCGAAGCGTTTCAACAAAGTCCCATTTAATTTCATATACCATTCATCCGATAGCGATGAAACTTGGGTGAGATGCTGTGTACACTCCAGGGAAGGTTTCTGGCTTAGTACATACATTTTACAATAGGTAACGCACCAGTAGATTCAACAAATGAGCGATGACACGCGAAGCGTTTCAACAAAGTCCCGTATAAAGTCATATACCATTCGTCTGATAGTGATAAATGTTTGGTGAATTGCTGTGTACACTCCAGGAAAGGTTTCTGGCTAAGTAAATCCATTTTACAATACGAAGCGCACGTTTATGTTCAACAAATGAGTGACTACGCGCGAAGCGTTTCGACAACGTCCCGTATACGTTCACATACCATTCATCCGATTGCGATGAAACTTGGGTGAGATGTTGTGTACACTCCAGGGAAGGTTTCTGGCTGAGTACATCCATATTACAATATGTAGCGCAAGAGTAGAATCAACAAATGAGCGACGACACGCGAAGCGTTTCAACAAAGTCCCGTATAACGTCATATACCATTCGTCTGATAGTGATAAATGTTTGGTGAATTGTTGTGTACACTCCAGGAAAGGTTTCTGGCTAAGTAAATCCATTTTACAATACGAAGCGCACGTTGATTTTCAACAAATGAGTGACTAAGCGCGAAGCGTTTCGACAACGTCCCGTATACGTTCACATACCATTCATCCGATTGCGATGAAACTTGGGTGAGATGTTGTGTACACTCCAGGGAAGGTTTCTGGCTGAGTACATCCATATTATAATATGTAGCGCAAGAGTAGAATCAACAAATGAGCGACGACACGCGAAGCGTTTCAACCAAGTCCCGTATGCATTCATGTACCATTCGTCCGTAGCTATGAAACTTGGGTGAGATGTTGTGTACACGTCATGGAAAATTTCTGGCTTAGTAAATCCACTATACAATATGCAGCGCACAAGTTGATTCAACAAATGAGGGACGACGCGCGAAACGTTTCAACCAAGTCCCGTATAAGGTCATATACCATTCTGCCGTTAGCGGTGAAACTTGGGTGAAATAGGGTGGACACTCCAAGGAAGGTTTCTGGCTTACTAAATATATTTCACAGTAGGTAGCACACGAGCAGATTCGACAAATGAACGACGACACGCGGAGCGTTTCAATACAGTCCCCTATGTCTTCATATCCCATTAGTCCGATAGCGATGAAACTTGGGTGAGATGTTGTGGACACTTACGTGACTGTTTCTAACTTAGTAAATACATTTTACAGTAGGTAGCGCACGAGTAGATTCAACAAATGAGTGACGGAGCGCGAATCGTTTAAACAAAATCCGGTATGCGTTCATATACTATTCATCCGATTGCGATGAAACATTGATCAGTTATTGTGTACCCGTCAGGGAAGGAGACTTAGTAAATCCATTCCACAATAAGTAGCGCAAGAGTAGATGCAACAAATGGGTGACGACGCGCGAAGCGTTTTAACAAAATCCCCTATGCGTTCAAATAACCTTCTTCGATTGTGATGAAACCTTGATGAGTTATTGTGTACACGCCAGGGTAGGGTTTCGACTTAGTAATACATTTCTCAATAGGTAGCGCACGAGTAGATTCAACAAATGAGTGACAGCGCACGAATCGTTTAAACAAAACCCCGTATACGTGCAGATACCACTCATCCGATTGCGATGAATCATTGATGAGTTATTGTGTACACGCCAAGGAAGGGTTTCGACATAGAAAATCCATTTCACAATAGGTAGCGCAAAAGTATATGCAACAAATGGGTGACGACGCGCGAAGCGTTTTAACAAAATCCCCTATGCGTTCAAATAACCTTCTTCGATTGTGATGAAACCTTGATGAGTTATTGTGTACACGCCAGGGTAGGGTTTCGACTTAGTAAATCCATTTCTCAATAGGTAGCGGACGAGTAGATTCAACAAATGAGTGACAGCGCACGAATCGTTCAAACAAAATCCCGTATACGTTCATATGCCATTCATCCGATTGCGATGAAACTTTTAAAAGATGTTGTGCACGCTCCCACGAATGGTTCTAAATTAGAAAATTCATTTTACGATAGCTTAGAGGCAGTTAACGGAAATTGAAAAACATGTTGTGTATCCAAAAGCACTTCAAGAAACAGAATTTCAACGCCAACATTTTCTTTGATTGGCATTGCAACGCATGCTGGGTACAGCTTGTCTATATATATAAAAATCAATGTAACGTGATAGTTTGTCTGTGGGTGTGTATGTCTCCTATGCGTTCATATACCATTCGTCCGATTGCGATGAAACTTGGGTGAGATGTTGAGTACACTCCAAGGAAGGTTTCTGACTTAGTAAATCCATTTTACAATAGGTAGCGCACGCGTAGATTCAACAAATGAGCGACGATGTGCGAAGCATTTCAACCAAGTCCCGTATGTGTTCATATACCATTCGTCCGATTGCGATGAAACTTGGGTGAGATGTTGATTACACTCCAAGGATGGTTTCTGACTTAGTAAATCCATATTACAATAGGTAGCGCACGCGTAGATTCAACAAATGAGCGACGATGCGCGAAGCATTTCAACAAAGTCCCGTATGTGTTCATATACCATTCGTCCGATAGCGATGAAACTTGGGTGAGATGTTGAGTACACTCCAAGGAAGGTTTCTGACTTAGTAAATCCATTTTACAATAGGTAGCGCACGCGTAGATTCAACAAATGAGCGACGATGCGCGAAGCATTTCAACAAAGTCCCGTATGTGTTCATATACCATTCGTCCGATAGCGATGAAACTTGGGTGAGATGTTGAGTACACTCCAAGGAAGGTTTCTGACTTAGTAAATCCATTTTACAATAGGTAGCGCACGCGTAGATTCAACAAATGAGCGACGATGCGCGAAGCATTTCAACAAAGTCCCGTATGTGTTCATATACCATTCGTCCGATTGCGATGAAACTTGGGTGAGATGTTGAGTTCACTCCAAGGATGGTTTCTGACTTAGTAAATCCATTTTACAATAGGTAGCGCACGCGTAGATTCAACAAATGAGCGACGATGCGCGAAGCATTTCAAAAAAGTCCCGTATGTGTTCATATACCATTCGTCCGATAGCGATGAAACTTGGGTGAGATGTTGAGTACACTCCAAGGAAGGTTTCTGACTTAGTAAATCCATTTTACAATAGGTAGCGCACGCGTAGATTCAACAAATGAGCGACGATGCGCGAAACATTTCAACAAAGTCCCATATGTGTTCATATACCATTCGTCCGATTGCGATGAAACTTGGGTGAGATGTTGAGTACACTCCAAGGATGGTTTCTGACTTAGTAAATCCATTTTACAATAGGTAGCGCACGCGTAGATTCAACAAATGAGCGACGATGCGCGAAGCATTTCAACAAAGTCCCGTATGTGTTCATATACCATTCGTCCGATAGCGATGAAACTTGGGTGAGATGTTGAGTACACTCCAAGGAAGGTTTCTGACTTAGTAAATCCATTTCACAATAGGTAGCGCACGCGTAGATTCAACAAATGAGCGACGATGCGCGAAGCATTTCAACAAAGTCCCGTATGTGTTCATATACCATTCGTCCGATTGCGATGAAACTTGGGTGAGATGTTGAGTACACTCCAAGGAAGGTTTCTGACTTACTAAATCCATTTCACAATAGGTAGCGCACGCGTAGATTCAACAAATGAGCGACGATGCGCGAAGCATTTCAACAAGGTCCCGTATGCATTCATATACCATTCGTCCGATAGCGATGAAACTTGGGTGAGATGTTGAGTACACTCCAAGGAAGGTTTCTGACTTAGTAAATCCATTTTACAATAGGTAGTGCACGCGTAGATTCAACAAATGAGCGACGATGCGCGAAGCATTTCAACAAAGTCCCGAATGCATTCATATACCATTCGTCCGATAGCTATGAAACTTGCGTAAAATGTTGTGTACACTGCAGGGAAATTTTCTGGCTTAGTACATCCACTTTACAATAGGCAGCGCACGATTAGATTCAACAAATGAGCTACGACGCGCGAAGCATTTCAACAAAGTCACGTTTGCGTTCATATACTATTCGTCCGATAGCGATGAAACTAGGCTGAGATTTTGTGTGCACTCCAGGGAAGATTTCTAGCTTAGTAAATCCCTTTAAAAATAGGTAGAGCACGAGTAGAATCAACAAATGAGCAACGGCGCGCGAAGCGTTTCAACAAAGTCCCATTTAATTTCATATACCATTCATCCGATAGCGATGAAACTTGGGTGAGATGCTGTGTACACTCCAGGGAAGGTTTCTGGCTTAGTACATACATTTTACAATAGGTAGCGCACCAGTAGATTCAACAAATGAGCGATGACACGCGAAGCGTTTCAACAAAGTCCCGTATAAAGTCATATACCATTCGTCTGATAGTGATAAATGTTTGGTGAATTGTTGTGTACACTCCAGGAAAGGTTTCTGGCTAAGTAAATCCATTTTACAATACGAAGCGCACGTTTATGTTCAACAAATGAGTGACTACGCGCGAAGCGTTTCGACAACGTCCCGTATACGTTCACATACCATTCATCCGATTGCGATGAAACTTGGGTGAGATGTTGTGTACACTCCAGGGAAGGTTTCTGGCTGAGTACATCCATATTACAATATGTAGCGCAAGAGTAGAATCAACAAATGAGCGACGACACGCGAAGCGTTTCAACCAAGTCCCGTATGCATACATGTAACATTCGTCCGTACCTATGAAACTTGGGTGAGATGTTGTGTACACGTCATGGAAAATTTCTGGCTTAGTAAATCCCCTATACAATATGCAGCGCACAAGTTGATTCAACAAATGAGGGACGACGCGCGAAGCGTTTCAACACAGTCCCGTATAAGGTCATATACCATTCTGCCGTTAGCGGTGAAACTTGGGTGAAATATGGTTGACACTTCAAGGAAGGTTTCTGGCTTAGTAAATACATTTCACAGTAGGTAGCACACGAGTAGATTCGACAAATGAACGACGATAGCGATGAAACTTGGGTGAGATGTTGTGGACACTTACGTGACGGTTTCTAACTTAGTAAATACATTTTACAGTAGGTAGCGCACGAGTAGATTCAACAAATGAGTGATGGAGTGCGAATCGTTTAAACAAAATCGGGTATGCGTTCATATACTATTCATCCGATTGCGATGAAACATTGATCAGTTATGTTGTACCCGCCAGGGAAGGGGACTTAGTAAATCCATTTCACAATAAGTAGCGCAAGAGTAGATGCAACAAATGGGTGACGACGCGCGAAGCGTTTCAACAAAATTCCCTATTGCGTTCATATAACATTCTTCGATTGCGATGAAACCTTGATGAGTTATTGTGTACACGCCAGGGAAGGGCTTCGACTTAGTAATACTTTTCTCAATAGGTAGCGCACGAGTAGATTCAACAAATGAGTGACAGCGCACGAATCGTTTAAACAAAACCCCTGTACGTGCATATACCATTCATCCGATTGCGATGAATCATTGATGAGTCATTGTGTACACGCCAGGGAAGGGTTTCGACTTAGTAAATCCATTTCACAATAGGTAGCGTACGATTAGATTCAACAAATGAGTGACAGCGATGAAACTTTTTGAAAGTTGTTGTGCACGCTCCTTCGAATGGTTCTAAATTAGAAAATCCATTTTATGATAGCTTAGAGGCAGTTAACATGTTGTGTATCCAAAAGCACTTCAAGAAATAGAATTTCAACGCCAACACTTTCTTTGATTGGCATTGCAACGCATGCCGGGTACAGCTTGTCTAATATAAAAATGGCATTTCAGAAACAATTCCAGATATTATACCGTACAGTGTAGGGTCCTTGACGAACAAATGTAAACATTGTTCTGCACTGTATTTCTGTAGCGAGAAATCTACGCTTGGTTACTTTGACCTTTGGTGTTGTAATGGCAAAATTAATCTTACTAAATATAAAATATTTGACAGACTGCAACAATTTCTCACTGGAAATGATATCTCAAGGAATTTAAGAGAGAATAATCAGCAGTACAACAAATGCTATGTCCTTGGTTTCATTTGGTGCCATCACTGTGCCACATGCATACGGTCCATATTGTTTTAAAATGTATGGAATTGCACATCATCGCATTTCTTCGTTAATGTATATTCCAAAATTATAAGCGACGGTTCCTGCGGCCAGTTGTATAGGCTATATTAGACTCCTCAGAATTCTTGAATTCCTTGGAATTAAGTGATTTGCTTCCACATACTCCAAACGATTGACCCATAGATATGCTCCTTAGAAATCTGAAGTTTCAGAAGGGCATCTAAATGCTACCATATTAATTATAAGAAATATGTACGAAAATTGCTTGAATTTGGAAATAATAAGTGCAGTTAAAATTAGGCGGAGAGATCTAACCCTTCGACTTGATTCCATATTAATTATATGAAATATGCATGAAAATGCTTGGATTTGGAAATAAGTTCAGTTTAAATTAGGCAGAGAGGTCTAATACTTCGACTTGATTTACCACCATCGGATAAAACAATCATTTTCTTTTAAGAGGCTACATTTTCCGATTCGCTTGGCATACTTTATCACAATCAATAAAGCTCAAGGGGGAACTCTGGAACGTATAGGTCCCAATTTGCCTCATCAAGTTTTCAATCATGGCCAGCAGTATGTTGCAATGTCTAGAGTGCAATCTCTTGACGCCCTTAGAGTTTCAATAGTGCCAAAAAATAATTGTACAAAGAAAGTATATAAGAAAATTCTTCAGTAAATATTTTCTTATTGACCGTCATGTATTGACGGGTTTCAACTAGTATTTAATGAATTTATTAGCCTTTGCTCGAGTGCAAAAGGGCCGAAATCAGAAGAATGAGAAAGACTATCGAAAATTCATGTAGCCAGCGGTTCTTTCTGGGTCCTAAACTATGTGTATGAAAAATTTGGTTGAGATTGGTGGAACGGTGTAGATTTGTATACGGAACCAACCCACCCACATACATACATACAGACTTTCACTTTTATATATAAGATAGGATCACAATTAGGGGGTGTACTAATCGTCGAACATATCACGGATAATGCTATAATTGTTGTTGCTTATGAATCCACTGATAAGTGGTATCAATATTATTGAATTGTTCAAGTGAAGGCAAGTATTTGAGATTATGTGATGATCTCCGTTAAATATTTATTGAGGTCAATCCTTGTATGGAATTATGGACCTGATGTTTGAGTGTAGCATCTGACTACTCAGCACTCTGACGATTAAGTTGAGCATAACACTGGAAAATAATCGTGATTTAAGGTTAGATTATTCCCGATAAAATGTTATTAAACAAATGCCAGCAAATCCATTAATCAATTATTATTGATGTGTTTCTCAATGACTAGACGATTTATTCTTTTGATTAGCTTAAATGCTCGTTAGATTTCATCATGATTAAGACAAGTGCAACCGAATTATGACAGTGAATCTTAGAATGGAGAGGTTGCAACAAATCAAGTTAAATGTTAATGAGGGAATACACATGATGTGTAATTCAACGTGTTGTATTATATGTATATGAAAATGAATGAAAATCCACAGCCTGCTTCCAGTCTCCGATCGGGTCAGGAATGGAATGAATGAAGCCCCCTTCTAGCGGCGGCGAGGATATGAACTGTGCCAGCTGCCGAGGCCTGACGCACTCCTCTGGGGCAATGATTAAATGAATGACATGAAATGAAATGATAGTGGAGAGTGTTGCTGGAATGAAATTGTGACAGGGAAAACCGGAGTACCCGGATTAAAACCTGTCTGCCTCCGTTTTGTCCAGCACAGATCTCACATGGAGTGACCGGGATTTGAACCACGGACCCAGCGGTGAGAGGCCGGCGTGCTGCCGCCTAAGCCACGGAGGCTTGTATTATATGTATATAATTTAGTTAATTTTTGGTTAATAATATTGGTAAAATAAGATACTTCGATGATAATTATGAAAATTAGGTCGATAATTTTATTAGATAGCCGACGACCAATACTGATTCAATAATTTAGTGTATTGATTAATTATATCAGTGTTGTTCAGATATTTTGTATAATTGTGTCAAGTTGGACACCAGATTTAACGCCAGGTATTTAGGCATTCCCAGTTATTTTGCTACTGGCATTCAATATTAATACCCTATTTGAGGGGTAATTTGGATTTCTTTTCAAAAGGGATGCAGGGATTATTTTGTCCATATGTCATTTTTATTGAATACATTTATTTTTATTTTAAAATTTTTCTGCGTGATGCTTTATAGAGGTGATGGAAGGTTGTATTAAGAAGGCCATCGCTGGGTGTTTCGGCGTATTCCACGCTCCCACGGTGATCAACTTGTGGAATTCTCTTGTTCTCTGAACTGTTTTGCTATTTTGGCAATGGTCTTTTTAAATGCCATCTTGTGAGACATGATTGTGGCCTATTATCCCATTCACATGTTGGTAGAGGTTGGGAGTTTTTCTAGCCGGGGATATTCAGGTTCTACGATCCTGCTGTCATCGTGGGATACAACAGGTAATGGTAGGTAAATTCGGGCACAGTACATAACATAAACCCACGGCCTCTTCCTACCCAAATACTACCTCGATTATAAATGAACAATGTAGACATCACAGTGACACAGGTCATCAGAGAGCTTCTACACCCACCCAAGTACACGGGGCTACATGACCACGAAGTAGCAAGGCCCCTAAAGAATCAACAACAGCAACAACAAACAATTTGGTTATAATCATTGGTTAGTAATTTTTCAGGAAGTGTCCGAGTTTCCCTCTTAGCTCGAGTAATTTCTCTCATTCTCCTCCGTATATTGTCAGTAGTATTGTAAGTCTCATCACATTATGTAATGGACCTCTACCTGATGCTGACTTCTGGCTTCTAACAAGAAAATTCCACCAGAGAGATTTTTAGCCTAATTTTCACATTTTGCAAAAATGAGGAAAAAGTAGACATATGAGATCGATCCAGAAAAATGTGTGTGTGTGTGTCTGTCTGTCCGTCTGTCTGTCCTTCTGTCTGTCTTGTCTGGCTGTGTATGTGTCTTCCCCTATCAACTCCTAAACGGCTGCAGCTATCAAAACCAAATTTGGTAAGAGCAAAGATCTATACATGAATATCTCACGGCCGTATTTTAAATTGACGTCTGTGCTACCAACTGCCGAAAAATCGCAATTGTAATTTAAGCTCTATGTTGGATATCTCGGAAGTTATGCATGCGATTTATTCCAAAATTGGCACACATATAGACAATAGCATGCCAGATTAAATGTCAGAAGACCATACGTGCCTGTATTGTCAACATGATTCTAAGCCTGCCGATAGGTCCAATTTCTAAATGCATGTAACTCCTATACTATCGATTGGATTTTAATCAGATTTCGTATGTACTATGTGCACTACAGCAGACATGACTGTGCGTATTCTAATGAGCCACCATGGCTGCCAACTGTTAATAAATACTCTCACTATGTTTTAACCCTAATGCCAATATATGAGAAAGTGTGCTAGCCAACAGCTCTAAACTTCGCACGCGTGTAGTACCTAATATTGTACCTTAGTTCGGTGTAACTTATATAGATCAGTGCTGCCAACACGATTCTAAGCCTGTTTTAAATGCATATAACGTCTCTACTAACAAATGGATTTCAACCAAATTTCGTATGTGCTTTGTGTACCATAAAAGTTATGACTATGTGTATTCGTAAGAACAAGCAGGGCTGCCAACTGCTAATAAATGCTCTCCCTATTTGTTTAATCCTAATATCAATATATCAGAAAGTATGCAAGTCATCAGCTCTAAACTTTGCACACGTATAGTACCTGACATTCTAGATTAATTTGGTGTAACTAATATACCTCAGTGCTGCCAACATGATTCTAATCTTTTGATAGTTTCAATTTTTAATTACATGTAACTTCTATACTAACAAATGGATTTTATCCAAAATTGGCACTATAATAGATCGTAATATTTCAGATTAATTCTGAGCATCACATACATGCCATTGTTCCCAACATTAATTTACGCGCACTGATAAATCCAATATCAAACAACATGTAACGTCCATACTATCCATTAGACTTCAGTCGAATTTTGTATGTGCAATCTATACCCTAAGAGATGGAACTAAGTATATTCAGAGTCACCAGGGCTGCCTACTATAGTAATTTACTCTATTACTCTATTACTTGATTTCTTCTTTATTTTAGATAGGTCTATATAGATTGGCATCAATCTGAAATTTTAAGAAAAGTAGACCCTTTTGTTCGTCACGGAACTACAGGTTTTTTGTTTTTTTAATTTCGTGCTTGATGAGAATCATTCGCCTATCAAGGGTCTCAAATTTGTAGATGATTTATTGATCTTTTGGTTATAATAATGTCCCACTAAATTAATTAGAGCCTAGTGTTATGTGCGATGACAACGGTAATGCGTAAAATAGCTCTGTTCCATTCTCTCCATAAGTAATGCTCAAACAATTAACCATATATCGTATATGGCGCAGCAGTAAAAGAGAATAGAAGGATTTGAAACTTGGTGTTACATACGAATGATGAAAATCAGATGGGTAGATAGAGTAACAAATGAAGATGTATTAAAACGAGTGGAGGAGGAGAGATGCTTCTGGCGACTGATAATGTAGGGAAGAGATAGGTTGGTAGGACATTACTAAGTCACCCATGAATAAGCGAACTTAGGTTTGAAAGGACGGGTCTATAACAAGAACTGTAGGCGTAGACCAATGTTATGTTAAACAGATTGCCTCGTTGTGTAAGGCGTGTTAGCTATGTAGAGATGAAACGATGAGCTCAGGACAGGGAAGTGTGGAGTCCTACATCAAACTAGTCAAAAGACTGAAGACTCAAATAACAACAAAAAAAAAAACAAGAAATGAATTAATATAATCTAGATTGAATCCATTGCTCGTATATGAGCTCGCTAGGGAGACTTTCCTGATCGAGGACCTGAGATGCAACCTTATTCTACCAGGAGGAGCAGCATATGATAAGCTGTTGCATAAGCCAAGGGAAAAAAGGAGGGACATTTGGGAGGACTTCTATACAACGGAGGCCTTGACGGATCGGAAATGGATGGAAACGGGCTACCAACTGAGGCATATAGTCAGGAGTCTGGCAGTCCACGGGTTCCAATTCAAGATGTGTTAAAACAAAGTATTACATGAACAGAACACAAACTGTGTGTGCAGGCAATGTGACAGATATGTGAAAGATATCAAATCCAGAAGTGTTCTCGAGATCAGGTTCGATTAGTGAAACTCAGCAATTCTTCTAGGTTTGTGCCGTGTCTTGTGTGGGGTTTCGCCTAGGACACCAAGCTAGGCTCATCGGCGGGCTCTTGGTGTCCCCGCCCGGACCCCCACAGGAGTGACGAACTGCGCGCCACCTCCCTTTATATAAGGTGCAACTGCACCACTTGACTACGAGAACTAAAAGCTCAAGCAGCCTTAACCTCCCTATGAAGGCTTCCAAAAAGATGGTATATTGGCTTTCACGGCCGGTGAATTAAAACTCAGCAATTCTTCTAGGTTTGTGCCGTGTCTTGTGTGGGGTTTCGCCTAGGACAACAAGCTAGGCTCATCGGCGGGCTCTTGGTGTCCCCGCCCGGACCCCCACAGGAGTGACGAACTGCGCGCCACCTCCCTTTATATAAGGTGCAACTGCACCACTTGACTACGAGAACTAAAAGCTCAAGCAGCCTTAACCTCCCTATGAAGGCTTCCAAAAAGATGGTATATTGGCTTTCACGGCCGGTGAATTAAAACTCAGCAATTCTTCTAGTTTTGTGCCGTGTCTTGTGTGGGGTTTCGCCTAGGACACCAAGCTAGGCTCATCGGCGGGCTCTTGGTGTCCCCGCCCGGACCCCCACAGGAGTGACGAACTGCGCGCCACCTCCCTTTATATTAGGTGCAACTGCACCACTTGACTACGAGCCCGCCGATGAGCCTAGCTTGGTGTCCTAGGCGAAACCCCACACAAGACACGGCACAAACCTAGAAGAATTGCTGAGTTTTAATTCACCGGCCGTGAAAGCCAATATACCATCTTTTTGGAAGCCTTCATAGGGAGGTTAAGGCTGCTTGAGCTTTTAGTTCTCGTAGTCAAGTGGTGCAGTTGCACCTTATATAAAGGGAGGTGGCGCGCAGTTCGTCACTCCTCTGGGGGTCCGGGCGGGGACACCAAGAGCCCGCCGATGAGCCTAGCTTGGTGTCCTAGGCGAAACCCCACACAAGACACGGCACAAACCTAGAAGAATTGCTGAGTTTTAATTCACCGGCCGTGAAAGCCAATATACCATCTTTTTGGAAGCCTTCATAGGGAGGTTAAGGCTGCTTGAGCTTTTAGTTCTCGTAGTCAAGTGGTGCAGTTGCACCTTATATAAAGGGAGGTGGCGCGCAGTTCGTCACTCCTGTGGGGGTCCGGGCGGGGACACCAAGAGCCCGCCGATGAGCCTAGCTTGGTGTCCTAGGCGAAACCCCACACAAGACACGGCACAAACCTAGAAGAATTGCTGAGTTTTAATTCACCGGCCGTGAAAGCCAATATACCATCTTTTTGGAAGCCTTCATAGGGAGGTTAAGGCTGCTTGAGCTTTTAGTTCTCGTAGTCAAGTGGTGCAGTTGCACCTTATATAAAGGGAGGTGGCGCGCAGTTCGTCACTCCTGTGGGGGTCCGGGCGGGGACACCAAGAGCCCGCCGATGAGCCTAGCTTGGTGTCCTAGGCGAAACCCCACACAAGACACGGCACAAACCTAGAAGAATTGCTGAGTTTTAATTCACCGGCCGTGAAAGCCAATATACCATCTTTTTGGAAGCCTTCATAGGGAGGTTAAGGCTGCTTGAGCTTTTAGTTCTCGTAGTCAAGTGGTGCAGTTGCACCTTATATAAAGGGAGGTGGCGCGCAGTTCGTCACTCCTGTGGGGGTCCGGGCGGGGACACCAAGAGCCCGCCGATGAGCCTAGCTTGGTGTCCTAGGCGAAACCCCACACAAGACACGGCACAAACCTAGAAGAATTGCTGAGTTTTAATTCACCGGCCGTGAAAGCCAATATACCATCTTTTTGGAAGCCTTCATAGGGAGGTTAAGGCTGCTTGAGCTTTTAGTTCTCGTAGTCAAGTGGTGCAGTTGCACCTTATATAAAGGGAGGTGGCGCGCAGTTCGTCACTCCTGTGGGGGTCCGGGCGGGGACACCAAGAGCCCGCCGATGAGCCTAGCTTGGTGTCCTAGGCGAAACCCCACACAAGACACGGCACAAACCTAGAAGAATTGCTGAGTTTTAATTCACCGGCCGTGAAAGCCAATATACCATCTTTTTGGAAGCCTTCATAGGGAGGTTAAGGCTGCTTGAGCTTTTAGTTCTCGTAGTCAAGTGGTGCAGTTGCACCTTATATAAAGGGAGGTGGCGCGCAGTTCGTCACTCCTGTGGGGGTCCGGGCGGGGACACCAAGAGCCCGCCGATGAGCCTAGCTTGGTGTCCTAGGCGAAACCCCACACAAGACACGGCACAAACCTAGAAGAATTGCTGAGTTTTAATTCACCGGCCGTGAAAGCCAATATACCATCTTTTTGGAAGCCTTCATAGGGAGGTTAAGGCTGCTTGAGCTTTTAGTTCTCGTAGTCAAGTGGTGCAGTTGCACCTTATATAAAGGGAGGTGGCGCGCAGTTCGTCACTCCTGTGGGGGTCCGGGCGGGGACACCAAGAGCCCGCCGATGAGCCTAGCTTGGTGTCCTAGGCGAAACCCCACACAAGACACGGCACAAACCTAGAAGAATTGCTGAGTTTTAATTCACCGGCCGTGAAAGCCAATATACCATCTTTTTGGAAGCCTTCATAGGGAGGTTAAGGCTGCTTGAGCTTTTAGTTCTCGTAGTCAAGTGGTGCAGTTGCACCTTATATAAAGGGAGGTGGCGCGCAGTTCGTCACTCCTGTGGGGGTCCGGGCGGGGACACCAAGAGCCCGCCGATGAGCCTAGCTTGGTGTCCTAGGCGAAACCCCACACAAGACACGGCACAAACCTAGAAGAATTGCTGAGTTTTAATTCACCGGCCGTGAAAGCCAATATACCATCTTTTTGGAAGCCTTCATAGGGAGGTTAAGGCTGCTTGAGCTTTTAGTTCTCGTAGTCAAGTGGTGCAGTTGCACCTTATATAAAGGGAGGTGGCGCGCAGTTCGTCACTCCTGTGGGGGTCCGGGCGGGGACACCAAGAGCCCGCCGATGAGCCTAGCTTGGTGTCCTAGGCGAAACCCCACACAAGACACGGCACAAACCTAGAAGAATTGCTGAGTTTTAATTCACCGGCCGTGAAAGCCAATATACCATCTTTTTGGAAGCCTTCATAGGGAGGTTAAGGCTGCTTGAGCTTTTAGTTCTCGTAGTCAAGTGGTGCAGTTGCACCTTATATAAAGGGAGGTGGCGCGCAGTTCGTCACTCCTGTGGGGGTCCGGGCGGGGACACCAAGAGCCCGCCGATGAGCCTAGCTTGGTGTCCTAGGCGAAACCCCACACAAGACACGGCACAAACCTAGAAGAATTGCTGAGTTTTAATTCACCGGCCGTGAAAGCCAATATACCATCTTTTTGGAAGCCTTCATAGGGAGGTTAAGGCTGCTTGAGCTTTTAGTTCTCGTAGTCAAGTGGTGCAGTTGCACCTTATATAAAGGGAGGTGGCGCGCAGTTCGTCACTCCTGTGGGGGTCCGGGCGGGGACACCAAGAGCCCGCCGATGAGCCTAGCTTGGTGTCCTAGGCGAAACCCCACACAAGACACGGCACAAACCTAGAAGAATTGCTGAGTTTTAATTCACCGGCCGTGAAAGCCAATATACCATCTTTTTGGAAGCCTTCATAGGGAGGTTAAGGCTGCTTGAGCTTTTAGTTCTCGTAGTCAAGTGGTGCAGTTGCACCTTATATAAAGGGAGGTGGCGCGCAGTTCGTCACTCCTGTGGGGGTCCGGGCGGGGACACCAAGAGCCCGCCGATGAGCCTAGCTTGGTGTCCTAGGCGAAACCCCACACAAGACACGGCACAAACCTAGAAGAATTGCTGAGTTTTAATTCACCGGCCGTGAAAGCCAATATGCCATCTTTTTGGAATCCTTCATAGGGAGGTTAAGGCTGCTTGAGCTTTTAGTTCTCGTAGTCAAGTGGTGCAGTTGCACCTTATATAAAGGGAGGTGGCGCGCAGTTCGTCACTCCTGTGGGGGTCCGGGCGGGGACACCAAGAGCCCGCCGATGAGCCTAGCTTGGTGTCCTAGGCGAAACCCCACACAAGACACGGCACAAACCTAGAAGAATTGCTGAGTTTTAATTCACCGGCCGTGAAAGCCAATATACCATCTTTTTGGAAGCCTTCATAGGGAGGTTAAGGCTGCTTGAGCTTTTAGTTCTCGTAGTCAAGTGGTGCAGTTGCACCTTATATAAAGGGAGGTGGCGCGCAGTTCGTCACTCCTGTGGGGGTCCGGGCGGGGACACCAAGAGCCCGCCGATGAGCCTAGCTTGGTGTCCTAGGCGAAACCCCACACAAGACACGGCACAAACCTAGAAGAATTGCTGAGTTTTAATTCACCGGCCGTGAAAGCCAATATACCATCTTTTCGATTAGTGAGTTTATCAAGGACTGACACTTATTGAGAGCTCATTGTTCGTCGCGTTGTTATATCGGTATGTTATATTTTTAGCCTACTTTTCACAATTTGCAAAAATTTGGAAAAAGTAGACTTATGAGATCGGGCAAATGTGTGTCTGTCTGTCTGTCTGTCCTTCTGTATGTCTGTCTGTCTGGCTGGCTGTGTGTGTGTGTGTCCTATCAACTCCTAAACGGCTGCAGCAATCGAAACAAAATTTGGTAGGAATAAATATCTATACCTGATTATCTCACGGCCATATTTGAAAATGATATCGGTGCTACCACCTGATGAAAAATCGCAATTGTAATTTGAGCTCCATGTTGGATATCATGGAAGCTATGAATGGAAGCTATTTCAAAATTAGCACACGTATAGCACGTATAGTAATAATATTGCAGTTTAATTTCCAGGAGGCCATACATGGCAGTGTTGCCAAAATTATTATAAGCCTGCTGATAGGTCCAAACTTTAAATGCATATAACTTCTACACTATCAATTGAATTTTAACCAAATGTCGTATGTGCTATGTGTACATAAACAGATATGACTGAGCGTATTCTTAAGAGGCACCAGGGCTGCCAACTGTTAATAAATGCTCTAATTTTTTTTAAATCCAGATACCCATATATCAGGGAGTATGAAAGCCTACAGCTTTAAACTATACACACGTATAGTACCTGACATTCTATATTAATTTGGAGCAACTGATATACGTCAGTGCTATCAACATGATTCGAAGCCTGCTGAGAGGTCCAACTTTAAATACATGTACCTTCTATACTATCATTTGGATTTCAACCAAATTTCGTGTGTTCTATGTGTACCATAACAGATATGACTATGCTGTCAACTGTTAATAAATACTGACTCTATTTTTGTTACCCTAATATCAATATATCAGAAAGTATGCAAGCCAATAGCTCCAAACTTTGCACACGTATAGTACCTGGAATTCTAGATTAATTTGGAGTAACTAATATTCGTCAGTGCTGCCAACATGATTCTAAGCCTCCTGATAAGTCCAATTTTAAAATGCATGTAACTTCTATACGAACTAATGGATTTCATTACAAATTGACACAACAATAGATCATATTATTTCAGATTATTTCTGACCAATACATGTATGTCATTGTTGCCAAGATGATTTTAGGCGCACTGTTAGATCCAATGTTTAACTGCATGTAACGTCCATGCTATCCATTGGACTTCAATCAAATTTTGTATTCTTTACCTGAAGAGATGGAACTAAGAATATATTCAGTCACCAGGGCTGCCAAATGTAGTTCTCTATTAGGCTACATTAAGCCAGGTATACAGTATTTCGAACTAATTAGAAATGTCGATGTTACCAACTTTATTTCGTCATTATTCTAGATAGATCCATATAGATTAGAAAAGTAGGCTCTTTAGCTCGTCACGGAACTTCTTGTTCTGTTTTGTGATCCTCTATGCACATTGTGCGCAAAAAAGTTTATTATTTGAAATTGGCCACACCCTACTTTTTTCAGAATCGCACTTCCATTACTAGTGTAAATATAGATGAACTTCCAAATGTGGCTCGATGCTTTTAAATGGTCTGCACCAATGTATTCAGAATGGAACTTCGGTACCGGTTTGGTGTAGTCCTAGGTCAGCCCTGTAAGCAAGTGATTTCCCCTCTACAGTTGTGTTTGTCTTATGTCCACAAGGAGGTGACTCACGGTGTTTACATCCATACGCTCGAGGAAAACAGAAGCCAGACACTTACACATGGCTACAAAAACGCACAATATTCTACTAATAACCAGAAAGATTTGATTTTTATCACCTAATTTTAAATTGAAATAGAATCAATATCAAAGAGAATGTGAACGGCTATCTACTTTACCACGGGCCACAGAATAGAAATTAACACTGGATAGAGCACTGTTATTCAAAGAACACCTACGAATGGCTTCTGCCAAAATGAAGACAAGAAACACCATCTTGCAGAAATTATGTGGCACCACTTGGGGTGCCAAATGCAACTACTCTCCGTGGCTCAGCTCTAGGTTTAGTTTAATCTGTTGCTGAGTATTGTGCTCCGGTGTGGATAAACAGTGCGCTGTAAGATTATTAGATGCACAATTGAATAACACCATGCGCATGATAACAGGAACAATTATGTCAACATCTACATAATGGCTTCCTATCCTCAGCCATATCCCACCACCTCATTTGCGGCAATGCAACATTTTATTAAGAGAATATATAAAGATCCAGACCAACAAACAACTACCAATCCATGGAGACATTGCTGATCTACATGTGAAACGATTACGTTCAAGACATCCACCTATCTGCACAGAGGAGAATCTTACAACCAACAAATTCAACCTGACTGAGAGATGGCCTACTGATTGGAATTCGTTTGCCCCTCCAGAGAGTTCAGTAATGCCATGCATAACTGAGAAGATGCCAGGGTTCACTCAGCCTAGAAAGACCTGGTCAAAATTAAATAGAATCCGGACCAATCACGGTGTATGCGGGAATCTCCTGTACAAGTGGAGGAAAAAAATACAGACAGTCTGAGAGTCTAGACTTTATATAATTTCAAATGACGCATGCTACAAGTGCTATGTTAGAAAGGCTCAGGAGGGCTTCTCGCTACGCTCGAAGCCCCAGGACTCTTTCAATAGACTGCATTATTAACACACTTTACGTAAACTGTATGTAAGCAAGTTTAACGAACGATCCACAGACACCATTATTAACACACTTTACTATCCTGCACAAATTGTAAACTGTAAGTAAGCAAGTTTAACGAACGAATCCGCAAGTACAGAGATAGCAAGAATCACGTGAACGCTTCATGATCAACAAGTTGCAAGTCATTCTATATCACGCAGCTAGCGCGTAGGCTTCCCGCGCGGGGAACGGGGAGCGGGAGGTGCACTCAGTTGCAAGACGTCACGCATTCGCTTCCCGCGGGGTGACGGGGAGTGGGAGGTGTACTCTGCTGCATGACATCATACACGCCGTAACCGTAACGCATAACGTTAGACCCAAGCATAACGACGAAGTCGACAAGATCATTTGAAATGATAAAATCTTCATCATGTTGCGAGTGCGGTGCTGAAAGACACACTGTTCGGCACCTAGTTCAAGAATGCCCACAAACATCTTACATAGGTGAATTCAGCGACTTCTTCCGAGGGACACCACAGTCATTTCATTATGTTTCTTAACCTTGATATCAAATTATTAATAATTTGCATGTATGCCATACGATAAATACATAAATCTACCAAACATGTACAAGGTACCGACGTTGACATCGACAATCGCTTCATTGTTCCATACAATCGGGCCCATTGGTTATCAACTAATTGCTAATAACTGTTCGCTCCTAAGCGACCTACACGCGACCCAGTGAGCAGTTTCACGTTGTTGTGAAATCAAGAATTATGGCTCCTTCACTTTCCAAGTTTCCAAACATTGAAATGGGGTGTGATTCGTTATAAAGCTATAACCCAAAACGGAAAAGAGACATTTGTGCAACAAAGTGGCACTTCGTATTATATCTCTGCCGCAAAGTGACCGTTTCATTTCTGGTAATTTGATTTGTATCTGCTGACAAAGTACGACGGTAGAGGAATGATCCTTCGCAGATCCCGTGGGTGAGGCCCAGCTGAGAGGATAAGCGATAAAGATATTGTAATTGTGATATGATTCTTTTAATTACATTCAGTTCAATTATAAAATAGTTAAACTAGAAGATGTTACAGGTGTGTAGTGTGTGTTACTCGGTAATCAGTATTAAGTTGAAGTATTTGACTTGACTTATTGACTTAGGTCATGTTCCTCCTCTTGGAGCCTCCGTGAAACACTTTCACCGGTCCCTGTTGCTGGTCATCCTCTTCACCTCGCTCCATGTCTTTTCCATTCCTAGACACTTCTCCTCAACAGTCCTCTTCCAGGTTATATTTCGGCAACCACGGGCCCCGTATGAATTCCAATCCAGTGCTGCCTTTTCGATGGCTCCAGTGGGTTTCCTGTGAGTGTGCCCAAACACACGCCACTTTCTCTCTATTATCAGGAGTTCAATTTGCTGCTGGTTTGTTTCCTCCCATAGACCTTAATTTGATATAACGTTCGGCCAACTTCAATGATGATACGTCTCAAGTAACGATTCGTGAACACTTGCATTTGTTTTGTCGTCTCGTGAGTAACCTTCCAAGTTTCAAAGCCATAGTGAAGATGGATTTGACTTTTGTGTTAAGCGATCGTAACTTGGTCCTCCTAGAGATGATCTACGTATTTCAACGACAGATAGCTTATGTTGGAACATGTGGTTAAAAACAGAAGAAATGAAATTTTCTATTGTTTTTCTACAAATTGGTATCGGCGGCTACCCCTCTGTGGATGGTGAGAAATAAAATGTATAGAATACCAGCCAGAATATCAACGTATTGAACCCTTTAGTATTGCAGTGTTTATAAGCAAGAATCTTGATCAAGGGGTCGCGCTCAGTTCATAGTGTGATGTTTACGTTCGCCAAACAACATGCTCTACTGAGGTAAGGGTCATAGGATTAAAACTATAATTAAGAAAGGAAGTGACAAGGCGTAAAATAATAACATAATTTAATGACTATTAGTGCAAATAAAATGAATATAGACAACAACAATAATAAAATTCCTCCCTGAATCTTCCCATGACAGAAATATCTATCAAACGTTGAGGAGTCAGACGGATCTCCCCCTTATAAAAAATGTGGATCCAAGTTCCACTAACTTGCATTGGGATTTCATGTACGCGTCATGACTAACTACGAGGAATGAGTACTTGGATGACTGTTCGTTTACGGCGGGTAACAGCCACGCTGCTTACGAACAATCATCTCGTAAATCAACGTTTACGGATATAGGACATAACACTAATAAAAACCCTTAAAAATTAATGCTGACACACAGTCTAAAATCTAATATTTACAGGAATCTCCCTCGAGACCCTCCTTCAATGCGATGACGCATCTGACAAATGAGCTGCCAACCCGGCCAATTGCTCAATACACAAACAAGGAAAAGACAGCATCGCACGTGACTGCACGGGTCACTAATACGGAACATAAACATGGAATGGAACCAACAACAACAAAAGCCTCACCGGCTGAGATTACTTTATATGAACAAAAATGCACGTTAAGCTAACGCTTCGGAGATTATAGTGATTCGTAGGCAACTCCCATTTATTTAAACAATTTTTATCATTGATCAGTTCTTATTCTGTATTTCAAGTAATTTTACGGAGCCAACAAGCACTCCACTAATGACATCGATGCAATCCTTTCAGCCCGCCTTGTGAAACAGCTTCCCCCTTCCTCAACTCTGGTCATCGTCCAGCTCCAGTGTGTAAAAATAACATGACCAACTGTCCCGTTATCTCGTAGAATCAACAGCAACAAATCTCAACCACATGAACATATGGTAAGACCTTAATCGATATAACCACATATGTCCTCGCAAGGTAACCATATGGACTCGGCACCAAGCTGACAGAAATCAGTCTACGCTGAAATTCCCGCTTGTAATGACCAATAAAATACACACACACACACACACTGCTGGGAATGACATAACACATTTCACACAGGTCGGTTGAATCAGATCCTCACAATCTATTTAAGAAAATTAAAACCTACGAGAGAGCTGACTGCTCTTCGCCACAACACACATTGCTCCAACGGCAATAAACTCACTGAATCTGATCAATAATAAACATTACAAGATTAATTTACCCTCCAATCTACTGCATGATTATACTAATTCAGTCCTACTTCTGAAACACAATATATCTCCGAGAGACGCTTCTTAATCGCACTACGTAAACATATGCGAACACGGTCGTCCCCATAGCCACGTTAATTTAAACAAACAAATAAGAACTTACGACTATAAAAATTTGTGCGAGCTGTTTCCATGCAAAAGGTGTGTCAGACCCAAAACTAAATACACTACGTTAATCAACACAAGCAAGCTATTTACAAAACAAAATATGTCCCATGTACCATAAGTTAATTTGTCAGATAATAAGCTTATTATTCAGTACTCATTCTCGGCCAGTCACCGTCAACGAACATCTGCAGCCATCTCCTTTCTTAATGCTGCTTAGCTCATCTCAAAAATCTCGACGGAGTGTTGACAGTTCCAAACTTCTTCCAGGATAAGCGATGTCATCTCTCGTGCTGATGCAAAAAGTTATAGATTATTTCACACTCGATATCTGTTTACTAAATTCACCGTTTCAGGTACTTATTTCCCCAGAACAGTCTGTTGGCGAATTGTCGATGATACTGTCCCTACAAAATAGTACTGTGACTATCTATCACACTGAATTTACAACACATTTATATTAATAAAAATCTGTGTCCTCATGACACGCAAAGTACAAGTGCCTACGTCCTCAGACGCACAAAATGTAATAATAACCGGTGTCTCCCGACACACACAACGTAATAGTAATGTCTTGGCTCTTCACGCCACTTATAAATGAACTGGCCCTAGGTATGGATAGGGGGGGAAATTATATAAAAATTTCTCAAAATAATAGTGGTGCAGGAATGAAACAAATATCACTGAACTCGTAAAATTGCGCAGGTCACGAATATGCCCATTAATCCTAGAATCGATCGTAGAGATGTTGTCTAGCCGATCTCCCGCGTTAATGCTTGCTATCGCGTGCCCAAGCTAGACTTGGCGCGTTCGTAAGCATTCATCTCTCATTGGTTCCACTTTTTCAATAACTTCGCGGTTTTTATCAGACCTCGGCCTCGTAGGAGTGTCCAGTAATACCATCAGCCACTCAGGTTACTGCATTATATTTTTTCTAGGCGCGAATAGTACAATGAACATACCATGAGCGTGTCTCACCACGCGTCCCTTCTATTTTGAGGTAACCACCACCTGTCCTTCGAAACATTGCTAGGCTCTTTCTTTTCACAATATTAAAGTATTTAGCCTTTTGTCAAACTGCTGCAGGTATGTCCCCGCTGTCTCCAACAAATGCTTGAAGTTTCCTCATCTTCGTCTGGCTATTTCATGACGCTGGTGGAAATATTAATTAATTGTAGAAATAAAACATCGAATCATTTATCCATCAGAGGATAAAGGGTTCACAACTCCTCCACTCACAAAATTTCGAACTTAGGATAAAGTCGATAATTTTTAAAAGACTTCCGTAGGCCAATTTGTTTTATTTCAGAATCACACCTTTTCTATTACTTGGTCTAGCCGCTCCTGTCTTGAATGGCATTTACTCGTTTTATTTCCTGCTTGGACCTCACCCTCTCAACTGCTTGCGTGACGCGCTGATGCCTTAGGCAACACTCTGCCCGTCTCGTTAATGTTTGTCAACACCATCTCCACTTCCTTCTTCACGTGCCGTACTCAACTGCCCTCCGTCCAGTTGGTTGATATAGGACGTCCATATATTTAAACTGTATCATTATTTTGGCGCTCCCATGGTTCGCTTCTTCGATACGTATTTAAATTGGCAGCATTGTAGACCGACATTGTTCCTGTGCTTAAATCTTTCACTCTGTATGCATTATTTCCTAGGTTTCTTACAATAGGGTCCTATGAACTTTTCACAGAATTTGCTGAAGATCTTCTTCTCTGGATCCGATGTAGCGGGTCGTTTCACCAAAACGAGCTGGTTGATTTCTAGATCACGGTGAAATCTCTTATTTCTCAATCGCCGTAATCTGCGATCTGCTTGTTTTCTCATGTAGGCTCTCGTTCTCTCTATTCGCAGGTCAGGTGCTATCATGGGATCTTGTGGGCAGTTAATGATGCTTTTCCACGTTCTCACTGGATACTCGTTTTTGCGTAAGACCATAGGGATCTGTCCTGTTGACTCGTGCCTGGTAGAATTCATACATGTCTCTACATCCTTAATTTTATCCACCCACTTATTATGTTCTTTGGGAATGAAGATTCTCAAGTATGATGTTACACATTTTATTGCTCGCTCACTTGGATTAGCTTGGGCATGTCGGATACTGCTTGAAACGTGTTTTATACCCATGTCCTCCATACCTTTCTTGAATACGGCGCTTGTAAAATAGCTGCCATGGTCTGACAATATAAATTCTGGTTTTCCTAGGATTGGAATATCTCTATTTCGAATACGACTGAGTACTTGTTTTGATGTAGTTTTCTGAATGGGGCATTATACGACAAACTTAGAAAACACATCAATGCACACTAGCAAGTGACGGCAACCTCGTCTACCTTTCGGGATTGGACCGAAACAGTCCAGGGCCACTAGCTCGCAGGTAGCAATGGTCTAGGATACTGCCTCATTAAATAGTTATTGGGCTTTGTCCTCTGACAAGGATCACAAGTCGTAATGACGTCACATATAGTTGTTCTCATACGTGGCCATGTAAATGTCTCTCATATTGTCGCTTCGCATTTGTCTACTCCGACGTGTCCGTAACTTTCGTGAGTATGCCATGTCAATCCTCGCTGTAAAGATGCAGGTACTAATATGCGGAACTTGGTGTGGTCATTATCTACCCATTTGTGCAGCAAATTGTTGACATAAACATATCTTCCTTCTTTTGCTTTCGCTTCTCGAAATGCAGGTGTTCCTGTAGGTAGCTGCTTTCTGAAGTATTGAATTAATAGCATCATCCATGGTTCCGCTTCCTATTCTCGTTGTATCTCACGTAATTCCTCCAAGAATTCCCGGTCCTTCGGTGTTAACTCCGAGTTTTGTACCATCGCTGTTTCTTCATCATCAGGCTCTGGGTTCCTGCTGAGTACATCCGGAATCACGTTCATCTTCCCTGGACAATGTTCAATCTCAATGCTAAACTGCTGAATATATATAGACCAACGTGTCACACGTTCGCTTGCCATCGACGTCTTAAACAAGAATGTTAGTGCCTTGTGATCAGTCCTGAAAACAATGGGGTAGCCATAAATTATTCGTTTCCATTGTTGTAGCGCATGAAGTATGGCCAACAGCTCTAGTTCCGTTACAGTATAATTGCGCTCGTGCTTACGCAATTTTCGGCTGACAAATGCCAAATATGTTTTATGTTGCAGGTTAGCAGGATCTTCTTGGTAGAGCATGGCACCTATACCAATTAGTGAAGCATCCGCTTGGATTATAAATTTGTGCTTGAAATCTGGATATCCTAATTTAATGCAGTTTTCCAGTAGCTGTTTTGTTGCTTTGAACGCCTTCTCACATTCTGCATTCCACAACCATTTATTATTCTTTTTTAGCATTTCCTGCATTGGAGCTACAGTCTCCGTGTATCCTGGACAGTTTTCTTTAAAGAATCCCGTTACGCCTAAGAAAGCCCGAATGTGCTTGACTCTCGTTGGTGTAGGGAAATTCTTTATCGCTTCGATCTTAGCTGGGTTTGGCTTCACTCCCTCCTTGTCAATGATGTGACCCAAATATAAGATCTCGCTCTTGAAGAAATGCGATTTCTTCAGGTTTACTTTGAAATTTGATGCATTAAGGTTGCCTAATACTTTATCTAAATTTTCCATGTGAATTTCAATGTTGTCGGATGCCAGCAGAATGTCATCAATGTAGCGCACCGTCATCTCCTTAACTTCCTCGGTTAGATTCCGATCCAGGGCTCGGATTAAAGCACAGCCCGCTGTTTTGACTCCGAAGGGCATTCGGACGAAGCAGAACGTTTGGTTATCGAATAAGAAGCCAGTTAGAAGCTGTGACTTCTCATCCAATTCAATATGGTGGAAACTGGACGTCAAATCAACTGATGAATAAATGCTCTTATTCTTAAAGCCTTTTAGTACGTCTCTGATAATTGGTGCTCTGTCATACTCAGGAAAAATGAGTCTCATGTTGAGATTTCTGGCATCTAAACAAAGTCTAATAGATCCATTGGGTTTTGTGACTGCCAAAATCGCATTTAGATAAGGTGTAGGTGTCTTCCTTATCACTCCAGCTTGTAACATCTCATCTATAATGACCTTGACTTGACCACGATATTTTTCCGGAATTGGGTACAATCTACTTTTGAAAGGTGACCAATCCTCGACTTGCATTGAATATTTGAAATTTAATATTTTCCCAGGTACTGTATCAAATACTGCTTTGTGCTTCCTTAAAATCTCTTCCAATTGTTTTCTATGTTCACCCCCAAGTTGAATGTCATTGAGCCGCTCCTGCAGTAACTCTTCAAATTGTGCATCACTGTCATCTCCTTCTGTTAATAAAGACCATATCTCCTGGGATTCACTCTCCTCATCTAGTTCCACAACAGCTCCTTCTATGATGTTATCTTCTGCCGTCTATTCCGATATTGCTTCCAATGCCCAAGAATTTACATCTCTTCAGGTAGTAATTTCATCCATATGCAATCCCACGTTCTTCAGTTGATCATACTCTCTAAAACTGACTGTATTCTTGTGCAAATCTATCACTGCTTGATAGTCACAAATGAAATTTGCACCAATAATTATATTGAAATTCATCTTTGCCATGATAATGAATGTTTGCCCAAAAGTGTGTTCCAATATGTTCAGCTCTAAGTATGCCTGACGTTTACAAGTGACGGTGCGTTCAGGAATAACACCCCTCACTTTGAGTTGTGGTACGGGAATCACAGGAATATTCTGACTCCGTCCCAACTCTCGAACCAAGGCCTCCGATACCAGACTGATCTGCGACCCCGTATCCAATAAACATCTTATATTAATTCCACCAATCCTCGCGTAAATAATGGGTAACTGCCTAATTTCATCGTGGTTTCACCGTCTCCTCCAGGCAATCTTCTGGCAAAGCAATCCATTCATGTATGTTCGCTACTATCCATCCATCTTCAACTTCCGACTGTTGCGTTTGTAGACTGTCTCCTTTATCCAAATTTAGAATTTTTTGTTAGCTCCGCTGCGACTCCCGTCATCATTTTGTCGCCCACGCCCCTGACATTCCTCTTGTCTCAGTAGACTTCCAGCTTCCTCAGTATGTGTGTCTGGATTCTTCATGTTCCCAAGGGCTTTCTCCCATCGTCCTTGCTCTCCACCTTGACTAGCGTGTAATTCCTCTAGGTAATTTTGTGATTGAGCGTGCCTATCATCCCAGTCATTTCGATAAATACGTGCCTCTCCTTGATTTTGCTCTCTCCTTCCTTTCCATCTTTGATTCCCATTGTAATCACCGTATCTTCCATAAGGCCTCTCATTTCTTCGATTTTTACGCCATTGCTGATACCCTCTCTGTTGATATCTATTGTTGCCTTGATATGACCTATTGTTATAGTTATTCTCGTCACGCTGGTACGGTCTGTTTTCTACCTCTTCCTGGTTCCGCCTAGGTGTGGATGTGCTTGTATTTGTACCCTGCGTTTTAGTGTTCGCCTGTTTTGGTTTTATGACCTCTGTCGTATTTACTAACTCCAGTTGTCTTCCTCCTCTCTAATGATTATGAGATGTAGTCTCATCTATCTGGCGTAATATCTGTTCTGCATGTAAGGCCGTACTAACGTTCGCTGCGACTAGTACTTGTTGCACGTTGACTGGTAATTGCCGCGCTATAGTCATCACCAGATCCGCTTCATTTAAAGGGTAATCAAGGTCGCGAAATTTTAGCATTTGCATGTTAAAGAAATCTGAGTATTTCGTTTGCTGGGTAGTTTGGTATTTCCTAGAGTAAAGCTCCATTCTTAAACTCTGTTGTAATGCCGGAGACCAGTACTTGCGCAGAAACGCGATTTTGATATCTGCCATAGTTCCAAATGTATATTTGAAGCTTAAAAACCATGTAAGGACATTTCCTGATAAAAATCTCTCCATCATGCTCAGCCTACGTGCTTCAGGTACCCCAGTGTCATTGTAATGATCTTCAATTTCTTTAATAAAGGCTTTAGGTGTCACCCCTGAATTCTCCGTGTACTTCTGCGGTTTATAATCGTTCGAGCGAATTAGTTGGAAAAGTTGTGTGAGCTGATGACCGTCCTGTGGCGTGGAACTCCTTTCAATATTCTTGCGAAACCCCTCCGTGTTTGTCGTTAATGGGCTCTCTGTCTGAGTTTGACTACCTGCTGTGCTCGTACCCTCCGGGCTATTTGAGTCGTCCTGCTTATCTTTCATTGTTCCCGTTTTAAATATCGAGGATTGTTCTATCGACCTCAGTTCAGCTTTAATGATCCTGTCTGTTTGTTCTTTAAGTTTACTCTTAATTTCTTGCTCTAATGCTTGAATACGAGTATGATTTTCGCCTACTGTCTTAAGGATGGTTGATCTTTCCTCTTTAAAATCGATATTCATTTTTCGCCAATCTTTTCTTATTTGCTCCTTAATTGTGCTTACTTTCTCCTCAATCTGGTTCTTAGTGTCATCCTGATTGCTTTCTATCTGGCTCAGCCTATCTTCCAATCTCGCGCTATTTTCGTCGATGGTGCTCTTTAATTGATCCTGATCCGCTTCTGGGCTTTTCCATTGCTCCGCTGATTTTATTTCGAGACGGTCCATATCTTTAATTATGCCGGATATATTTTCATCTACCGCTGATAATTGTTGTTGAATGACCTTGCCGCTTTTTTCCATTTCCTTAAATCGTCCTTCCAACTTATCCTGAGCTATCTTGACCTCGCTCGTACTCATAGTGCATGCTAGTTCATTTTGCTCTAATTTACCTAACACCGTTTCATCCAGAATGCTAAGTTTTTGATCAAATATAATTTCCATTTTCTTAATCTGATCTAATTGTTTTTCATTGTTTTTACTAACATCTAGGGCCAGCAATACTATCTGTTGATTAGTGTGATCCTTCATCTCTGCGGTTAACGAAGCTAATTGGTTCGTGTTTTTAACATTCTGCCCCTCTAACTGCGAATTTATAGTGTCATTGATTTCACTTTTTAATAATCTAGCTTGTTCCGCCTGATATTCATTTTGTTCAATCCTACTGTTGTTTAATTGTGTCCGTAATGATTCACTTTGTTCAGATAGTTTTGTGTTTAGTGATTCACTTTGTTCGGATAGTTTAGTTTTTAGTGATTCACTCTGCTCAGACAATTTGTTTATAGACTCACTTTGTTCTAACATAGTATTGTTTAGTGATTTACTTTGTTCGGATAGTTTAGTTTTTAGCGATTCACTCTGCTCAGACAATTTGTTTATAGCTTCACTTTGTTCTAACATACTATTGTTTATTTGTTCAGATAATTTCGCGTTTAATGCTTCACTTTGTTCTAACATACTATTGTTTATTTGTTCAGATAATTTCGCGTTTAATGATTCGCTCTGTTCTGATAGTTTAGTGTTTAATGATTCACTCTGTTCCGCCAATTTGGTGTCCAACAATTCCTGTGTCCTCCTAGCAGCACTTTCAATGATTTCTTGAATCTGTTCTACTGTTGCCATGTTATACACTTTATATGAGACATTAGAGAAATGGCATAAAGCAATGTCCCCTGACACACACATACAATCCCAATGCACATTTAATTTCTTTACCCTACTCAGTTCATTTATAATTTACATTTAATCCCACTAGTCGATTGCATCTCTGAGTGGTTCTAATTTTACTCAATTTAATTTAAACCCAAACACATACACACATCAAAAAAAGTTTTGCATCACCTCGGTTCCCAGATCTCCGGCATATAGACGTTGACTGTGTATATTGTATCAATGATACAGTCCCTTTGACTGTTCATAGATGTCACTAAAACTGCTCAAAGATGTAAACAACCATGCATGAGCAGGGCCTATTAGACGGAGGGGGTACGACAGCCGATCAGTTCCAGTCATTCCACCAGGACGAAGGTACGCTGCTCATGTTGTCTGTAGTTCTACCATGCCTAGAAGGTCAATACCGCAGTTCGATCGCGTCCGCATTGTTACTTTGTGTCAAGAAGGGCTCTCAACAAGGGAATTTTCCAGGCGTCTCAGAGTGAACCAAAGCGATGTTGTTCGGACATGGAGGAGGTACAGAGATACAGGAAATGTCGATGACAGGCCTCGCTCAGGCCGCCCAAGGGCTACTACTGTAGTGGATGACCGCTACTTACGGATTGCCGCTCGGAGGAACCCTGACAGCAATGCCACCATGTTGAATAATGCGTTTCGTTCAGCCACAGGACGTCGTGTTTCAACTCAAACTGTGCGCAATAGGCTGCATGATGCGCAACTTCACTCCCGACGTCCATGGCGAGGTCCAGCTTTGCAACCCCGTCACCATGCAGCGCGGTACAGATGGGCCCAACAACATGCTGAATGGACCCCACAGAATTGGCATCACGTTCTCTTCACCGATGAGTGTCGCATATGCCTTCAACCAGACAATCGTCGGAGACGTGTTTGGAGGCACCCTGGTCAGGCTGAACGTCTTAGACACACTGTCCAGCGAGTGCAGCAAGGTGGTGGTTCCCTGATGTTTTGGGGTGGCATTATGTGGGGCCGACGTACGCCACTGGTGGTCATGGAAGGCTCCGAAACGGCTTTACGATACCTGAATGACATCCTCCGACCCATAGTGCAACCATATCGGCAGAATATTGGAGAGGCATTTGTCTTCATGGACGACAATTCTCGACCTCATCGTGCACATCTTGTGAATGCGTTCCTTCAAGATAACGACATCGCTCGACTACAGTGGCCAGCATGTTCGCCAGACATGAACCCTATCGAACATGCCTGGGATATGTTGAAAAGGGCTGTTTATGGACGTCTTGACCCACCAACCACTCTGAGAGATTTACGCCGAATTGTCGTTGAGGAGTGGGACAATTTGGACCAACAGTGTCTTGATGAACTTGTGGATAGTATGCCACGACGAATACAGGCATGCATCAATGCAAGAGGACGTGCTACTGGGTATTAGAGGTAGTGGGGTGTACTGCAATCTGGACCACAAATGCTGAAAGTCTAGCTGTATCATGGCACAACATGCAATGTGTGAGTCTCATGAGCAATAAAACGAGCTGAAATGTTGTTTGTGTTGATCTCTATTCCCTTTGTATTTAAAGGTTCCGGAACTCTTGGAACCGAGGTGATGCAAAACTTTTTTTGATGTGTGTATTTAGTCATTAAATTGTTATCCTGACCTGATATTAACACAGACTAATTAACAAAGTATTAATTGTCATTTAAGGCTACCAGCCTCCTAACATTTTCATGAGTTTGACTTTCTAAACAAATCTAGTTTTCTTTAATCATTGGGCGCCCGGTATCACGTATATTACTTTTATTTTAATTCAATAGACAAAAACGTGAAACGTATTTTACATTGCAAACTCCTGATTTTAATTTATATTTCACACAGTTGGCGGTATCCTCTTCGCCTCACTTACTTTTAATAAAATATCATTTTCTGGTGATTAAAATACTGTCATATCTGCCTCCACTTGTGGCCTGTCAGTTTTACTCAAATACGCCAACTAAATGTGTTCCAGCAGCGAACCAGCAACAAAAATACACCTTCATTGTTGCGTCAGTTTGTAAACCCAACTACGCTTACATTGACATGTGCAATTTCTTTGCCGTTACACCACAGTGAACCGCCCCACGCTTGGCCGCGCCAGTTTACCTCCTATGAACCCTTTAGTATTGCAGTGTTTATAAGCAAGAATCTTGATCAAGAGGTCTCGCTCAGTTCATAGTGTGATGTTTACGTTCGCCAAACAACATGCTCTACTGAGGTAAGGGTCATAGGATTAAAACTATAATTAAGAAAGGAAGTGACAAGGCGTAAAATAATAACATAATTTAATGACTATTAGTGCAAATAAAATGAATATAGACAACAACAATAATAAAATTCCTCCCTGAATCTTCCCATGACAGAAATATCTATCAAACGTTGAGGAGTCAGACGGATCTCCCCCTTATAAAAAATGTGGATCCAAGTTCCACTAACTTGCATTGGGATTTCATGTACGCGTCATGACTAACTACGAGGAATGAGTACTTGGATGACTGTTCGTTTACGGCGGGTAACAGCCACGCTGCTTACGAACAATCATCTCGTAAATCAACGTTTACGGATATAGGACATAACACTAATAAAAACCCTTAAAAATTAATGCTGACACACAGTCTAAAATCTAATATTTACAGGAATCTCCCTCGAGACCCTCCTTCAATGCGATGACGCATCTGACAAATGAGCTGCCAACCCGGCCAATTGCTCAATACACAAACAAGGAAAAGACAGCATCGCACGTGACTGCACGGGTCACTAATACGGAACATAAACATGGAATGGAACCAACAACAACAAAAGCCTCACCGGCTGAGTTTACTTTATATGAACAAAAATGCACGTTAAGCTAACGCTTCGGAGATTATAGTGATTCGTAGGCAACTCCCATTTATTTAAACAATTTTTATCATTGATCAGTTCTTATTCTGTATTTCAAGTAATTTTACGGAGCCAACAAGCACTCCACTAATGACCTCGATGCAATCCTTTCAGCCCGCCTTGTGAAACAGCTTCCCCCTTCCTCAACTCTGGTCATCGTGCAGCTCCAGTGTGTAAAAATAACACGACCAACTGTCCCGTTATCTCGTAGAATCAACAGCAACAAATCTCAACCACATAAACATATGGTAAGACCTTAATCGATATAGCCACATATGTCCTCGCAAGGTAACCATTTGGACTCGGCACCAAGCTGACAGAAATCAGTCTACGCTGAAATTCCCGCTTGTAATGACCAATAAAATACACACACACACACTGCTGGGAATGACATAACACATTTCACACAGGTCGGTTGAATCAGATCCTCACAATCTATTTATGAAAATTGAAACCTACGAGAGAGCTGACTGCTCTTCGCCACAACACATATTGCTCCAACGGCAATAAACTCACTGAATCTGATCAATAATAAACATTACAAGATTAATTTACCCTCCAATCTACTGCATGATTATACTAATTCAGTACTACTTCTGAAACACGATATATCTCCGAGAGACGCTTCTTAATCGCACTACGTAAACATATGCGAACACGGTCGTCCCTATAGCCACGTTAATTTAAACAAACAAATAAGAACTTACGACTATAAAAATTTGTGCGAGCTGTTTCCATGCAAAAGGTGTGTCAGACCCAAAACTAAATACACTACGTTAATCAACACAAGCAAGCTATTTACAAAACAAATATGTCCCATATACCATAAGTTAATTTGTCAGATAATAAGAATATTATTCATTACTCATCCTCGGCCAGTCACCGTCAACGAACTTCTGCAGCCATCTCCCTACTTAATGCTGCTTAGCTCATCTCAAACATCTCGACGGAGTGTTGATAGTTCGAAACTTCTTCCAGGATAAGCGATGTCATCTCTCGTGCTGATGCAAAAAGTTATAGATTATTTCACACTCGATATCTGTTTACTAAATTCACCGTTTCAGGTACTTATTTACCCAGAACAGTCTGTTGGCGAATTGTCGATGATACTGTCCCTACAAAATAGTACTGTGACTATCTATCACACTGAATTTACAACACATTTATATTAATAAAAATCTGTGTCCTCATGACACGCAAAGTACAAGTGCCTACGTCCTCAGACGCACAAAATGTAATAATAACCGGTGTCTCCCGACACACACAATGTAATAGTAATGTCTTGGCTCTTCACGCCACTTATAAATGAACTGGCCCTAGGTATCGATAGGGGGGGGGGGGGGAATTATATAAAAATTTATCAAAATAATAGTGGTACAGGAATGAAACAAATATCACTGAACTCGTAAAATTGCGCAGGTCAAGAATATTCCCATTAATCCTAGAATCGATCGTAGAGATGTTGTCTAGCCGATCTCCCGCGTTAATGCTTGCTATCGAGTGCCCAAACTAGACTTGGCGCGTTCGTAAGCATTCATCTCTCATTGGTTCCACTTTTTCAATAACTTCGCGGTTTTTATCAGACCTCAGCCTCATAGGAGTGTCCAGTAATACCATCAGCCACTCAGGTTACTGCATTATATTTTTTCTAGGCGCGAATATTACAATGAACATACCATAAGCGTGTCTCACCACGCGTCCCTTCTATTTTGAGGTGGCCACCACCTGCCCTTCGAAACATTGCTAGGCTCTTTCTTTTCACAATATTAAAGTATTTAGCCTTTTGTCAAACTGCTGCAGGTATGTCCCCGCTGTCTCCAACAAATGCTTGAAGTTTCCTCATCTTCGTCTGGCTATTTCATGACGATGGTGGAAATATTAATTATTTGTAGAAATAAAACATCGAATCATTTATCCATCAGAGGATAAAGGGTTCAGTATTGTGCCCTTTTACAACGGAATGGATGAGGGCGAGATTTGAAGTGAGTGCGCTGTGACGTCATCAAGGCTGTGGCAAGCTGCTGACTCGCCATAGTTTGAAAGAGGCACGTGTCCTGAGCACATCCAGGAAATGTCGGAACGCAATATGCTGGTTTGCATTGGGATAAAGAAGAGGAAGGCACCAGCACTTCAGAATTATATTTGGAATAATTCTTCCGTTTATTCATGATGTTTCTATTGAAATTAATAACCTTCCAGAGTATTCTACGGTGAGGACCAATAGAAGAGGAGATATCGCATTACGTAATGCAACTACAGCCATCGATATGTGACCTTGTGGCTGTGTATAAGCTGGCTCTTTGGAGGCCAGTTTACCTGTCTGCTTTCATCCGTCTGTGCGGAGAAGCTGTTCGATTCTGTTCACTCGTCGCTACGCTGTTATACTCCGCAACTACTCCGCGAGGCTGGGCATTCTCAGTAACATTTCCATGTCATTCTGACATTATGTCCGAGGACATAGTCTTATTTCCGCACCAGTGAGTGAAAAGTCAAGTGTCATCGTGTTCCACGAAACTTATTATTATTATCATAGTGATTGTGAAGTTCATTGTTTTGAGAATACTTCAGGAATTACAGTTATGTGAATGTGGACTTGTTTCACGCAAGTGACTGACCATTTTACTGTGCATAATCTGATACAATTTGCGCACCATTAATGAACTGGAATTGTGTCTAAGTCAAACTAGCCTCATAACTGAATACAGAGTGATAGTGAGCTACCCTGATAGCCTATGTTATACCTGGGAACTTTCATGTCAGAATTAGATCAGGCTTGGTTGAGACTTTCTAGCCAGAAGTTATTATTATTATTATCATCTTGCCCTGTAAAATCAACCCGAACATATTAGTGACGGTCAGCATAAGTGGATATTCTAAAAACTGTGGGTTACATTATCAGAATGCTGTGCGTGCATTCGTGGAACAGTTGAAAACGACGCCATAAGATGGTGACGTCATTGCCCCACTGTTCGAACATGACTAGCGGCTAGAGCGGCGCTATGTTAGGGGAAAGATTCCAGGATTGCCGGATGGGGAACCAGAATAATGCCGTCAGGGGCATATTTCTGTGGACGAGCGGATGAGCAGATTGAGGTTAGGGCACTCTCTTGCCCTTGAGATGGGAAACTATCTCTTAAGGCGGATGAACCAATAATGGTCAACGGCATAGAAGACCTCGACGGTGGACCAAGCGCATGAGCAACTAGTATTGCCCGAACGGTTGGGAAGGCGGATGAAGGCTGCAACAGTCCAGGACCACCAGTCGTCATAGCTTCTATGCCACTGGATAAAGGCCCTGTATCTGTCAAGTACTGTGTGTCTGTTGATGTGCAACAACATGCCCACATTAAAAGATGTAACGCACAGGCGTCTTCTAAACAACGAAGGAAGGATACAAAATATATTCGCCAATTAATCACAAGTCCTGCGGCGATCGGGGAGTTGTGACGGGAGCAGGATTGTGTTGTCTGGGAGCTC
Source organism: Meconema thalassinum (assembly GCA_946902985.2). Taxonomy (NCBI): domain Eukaryota; kingdom Metazoa; phylum Arthropoda; class Insecta; order Orthoptera; family Tettigoniidae; genus Meconema; species Meconema thalassinum. The sequence continues at coordinate 194,661,799 of OX336391.1, forward strand.
CTAGTGATGAACCGGCACGAAGGCGACGAATGTGTGATCTTCGCTTTGCTTGAGGATGGGCTGTAGAGCAATTCGTATGCTGCATTCGTGACTAAGAAGGCCTGTTTAGGATCCACTCTGCTTACCCTGAATGGGGAGGGGGCTAAAAAAGGTGCCCTAAAATAGTCAGCCTAATATCACCCGACTGGATAACCGCGTTCAGAGGGTACACCACAAGCGGTCGAACCACAATGAAAATTAATTTTGCTAAATTGAATGTCCGTACTTTGATGGACAATGACACACATAATCGACCACAAAGGCGAACGGCAATTGTTGCCCGTGAGCTGAAAAGATTCAACATTCATATTACCGCACTCAGCGAAACAAGGTTAGCCAATTAAGGACAACTGAATGAACATGGAGGTGGCTACACTTTCTTCTGGAAAGGGAAAGACACTGAAGATCAACGTATTCATGGAGTTGGCTTTGCCATTAAGAACGAGCTTGTCAACCTTCTCGATGAACTTCCACATGGTATAAATGAAAGGCTTATGACACTACGACTAAAGTTAAAAAACAGCCGACGAGCGACTGCAATTAGTGCATATGCTCCAACTCTCACCTCTGATGATGAACAGAAGGAAGTATTTTACTGTCAACTTGATATGATCTTGAAGGATATACCGAAATCTGATAAAATCATCCTCCTAGGAGACTTCAATGCTCGCGTTGGAAGAGACGCAGCATTATGGGCTGATGTTATTGGAAAAGATGGTGTTGTGAAATGCAATTCTAATGGGACACTCCTTTTATCCAAGTGTTCTCAACATAGCCTCGTAATCACAAACACACTATTCCGACAGAAGGACAAATATAAGACTTCATGGCAGCATCCTAGATCAAAACACTGGCACCTACTTGATTACGTGATTGTGCGAGCAAGAGACAAGCGTGACGTACTACTCACAAGGGCTCTGACGAGTGCTGATGACTTCTGGACGGATCATCGGTTAATAAGATCTGTAATGACTCTACAAATTCTCCAAAAGCACAGAAAACCGAGAAAGCACATCAGACGTAGGGTTAACACCGAACGTTTACAAAACGTTACTGCTTAAAGGAAGTTTCATGAACTTCTGAATGAAAAGTTACCAGATAATTACCCTAAAAAGGTTGAGGAACATTGGCAAACAGTCAAGTCTGCTATACTCTCAGCGTGTGCAGAATCGATTGGTTTCTTCAAGATGAGGCATGCTGACTGGTTTGATGAGAATGATGCAGAAATCCAGAATCTTATTAATAAGAAGAGGAAAGCATTCCATGCATGGCAAGCCAATCCAACTTCTATCTCCAAACAGCAACTGTATAAAGATGCAAAGGCTGAAGTGCAAAGCAAAACTCGGATCTTGAAAAATCAATGCTGGATCTCCAAATCCCGTGAAATGCAGCATCTAGCCGAAACGAATAATACTCATGCTTTCTTCAAAGCAACAAGAAATATATATGGGCCACATTTTCATGGTTTGAATCCTCTGCAGTCTAAAGATAGCACGGAACTTCTTAGAGACACAAACTCCATTAATTCCCGTTAGAAACAACATTTTGAAGAACTACTCAACAGGGACACACAGGTTGATAATAACATTTTCACCCGACTTAATCAGAGACCTCCTTAAGACCGCCTTGATGATCCTCCGCCTCTATCGGAAATTGAATCTGCCATCAATCAGCTCAAAAACAATAAAGCATCAGGCATGGATGGGATTCCTGCTGAGCTCTTTAAAGTAGGGAATACTACTCTAGTTCATCACATACACCAACTCATAATTAAAATATGGACTACCATTACCATACCTAAAGACCTAAGGGATGCCTTGATAATAACCATCTTTAAGAAAGGTGATAGGGCACAATGTGGTAATTATCGAGGTATATCGTTGCTTTCTGTTGCTGGTAAAATCCTGGCCAACGTCTTATCCAACCGTTTGAAGCCGTTGACCGAAGAAATACTGCCTGAAACTCAGTGTGGCTTTCGACCTAATCGAAGCACAACTGATATGATCTGCTGTGCTAGGCAGATGCAGGAGAAATCCAGAGAGCAAGGACGCCCTCTATATATGGCTTTCATAGATATTGTTAAAGCATTTGATTCGGTCAATCGAGAAATGCTATGGAGGATTCTTGCCACACTTGGCTGCCCCCCAAAATTCATTCAGATTCTTCGATTACTACATGATGATATGAATGGCACGGTCCTTAACAGCAATGGCCCTGGAGAGTAATTTAAGGTTACAGCGGGTGTCAAACAGGGATGTGTGATTGCCCCCACACTCTTTATGTTAGTGTTGTACTAAATTTGGTCCAAGAAAAGATTCCAAAGGGTGTAGAAATTATATCCAGGACAGATGGAGGTTTATTCAATCTCAACAGATTACGTGCAAAAACTAAAGTGTCAGCTACATCCGTTCTTGATCTCCAGTATGCTGATGGCAACTTCATCTTATCAAATTCAGATGAAGATCTTCAATCCACCCTGAATGTGTTCAATGAGGCATACAGAAGCATTGGTCTAGACATAAACACCAATAAAACAGAGGTTTTTCATCAGCCTACATCACATGGCAGGGCTACTGCTCCTGATATCATGATTTATGGACATAAACTAAATAATATAGATCACTTTCCCTATTTGGGTAGTCACCTATCAACAAATGCGAACATTGACGCTGAGATTCAACACCACCTCCAATGTGCCAATGCAGTCTTTGGTCGTTTGCTCGTTCGCGTGTTTGACAACCACGACATTAGCATTTTAACAAAATTATACGTTTATCAAGCTGTTGTAGTTCCCACTCTGCTTTATGGCTGCGAAACCTGGGTTACTTACAGAAGGCACCTCTTATCTTTAGAAAAATACCATCAACGATGTCTTAGGAGAATTCTTGGTATTAAATGGCAAGACCGGCGCACTAACACAAGTGTTTTAGAGGAAGCTAGCCCTATTAGTATAGAGGCTCTCATTATAAAACAGCAACTTCGATTGACAGGACATGTAGTTCGCATGCCTGAGTCCCGCCTCCCAAAACAAATCTTATATTGCCAGCTGAATGTCGGTCAGAGAAAGCAGGGTGGGCAACAAAAACGCTACAAAGATGTTCTGAAGACCAACTTGAAGAAATGTCAAATTGATACAGGTAACTGGGAGGCTGTCGCATCCGACCGATCAGAGTGGCGCCGCAACGTCCAGCAAGGCCACTTGTTCTTCGAACAAGAGAGAAGAAGGCTAAAGGCTAAAAAAAGAAATGCCAGAAAAGAGCGCATAATTCGCAGAATGATCAACCCCCAAGATCCATTGGCTGCTCAAGACCTTGCGTGCCAATATTGTGGTAGAGTCTGTGGTTCTCGGATCGGACTGTACAATCACCAAAGAACTTACGCAATATGATTAGGCCTAATGTTGGTTTAGAGCGAAGATTTACATAAATGTACCTTGGAAGACAATCATACTCGTATCACGAGTGATAGCCTAAATAATAATCTGTGGACGAGAACGAAGAATGAGGCGAATGCTGGGATATGTCCATTTCCTAGCGTGCAGTCTTCACGGGTCCGTGGTGCCAGGGTTCCATCCACACCGAGGGATGTCCAACCGCCACAGAACATCTAAGGTAGAAGCCTTCCGACCAATGTAAATATTATGCTTGAGCCATGAATTTCCATAATTTCCGCTAAACCGATTCGCTTTCCTAATAGTTAATCATCTTCGTTATTGTTATAGTTGGTTGCATAATGCTAGGCGCATATTTCTTTTAGTCGCTTAGACTTGTAGGGCCGACCCCGTGGTGTAGGGGTAGCGCGCCTGCCTCTCGCCCGGAGGCCCCGGGTTCGATCCCTGGCTCCGTCAGGGATTTTAAAACTGACGTGAGGGTTGGAACGGGTAGCACTCAGCCTCGTGAGGACAATTGAGTAGCTGTCTGACAGTGAGACAGTGCCCCGGTCACGAAAATCAAGATTAACGGCCGAGGGGACCCGACGCGCTGACCTCGCGTCACCCCAAAATCTGCAGGCCAAATGGCTGGGCAGCGGTCGCTTGGTAGGCCTAGGCCCTTCAAGGGCTGTAGTGCCACGGGGTTAGTTAGCTTAGACTTGTAGCTTTTTTAGCGTATGGCTTTTAGTGCCGGGAGTGTCCGAGGATATGTTCGGCTCGCCAGTTTTGTAGCTGCTTCGAGACGGACACCCAATGGGTGAGCTACAAGTACCGTTGGGAAGGAAAGTTGGAATGTAAGGACGAGGAGTTGGAAGGTAGCGGCTGTGGCCTATAGTTAGGGACCAATCCTGCATTTGCCTGGAAGGAAGATGGAAACCACAGAATACCATCTTCAAGGTTCGAAGTTCCTCGCCTCCCGGATGTGAGCGGCTGCCAGCAGTCATGCCGTAACGACCACGGCTAACTAACCCGGTGACTTGTAGGTGAGGTAGATCCTCAATATTTTTCACTCTGTTTTATAATAAATAATGTAGGATGTCCTACCCCATTTATATAAATGCAGCAGAATTATGACACTTTAGATGCATTTGCATTTGCATTATGTTTTTGAATACCAGAAAATATTTTCTAAAGATTATAATAATAATAAAAATCTCTATAAATTCATATTAAAAGAAAACTGAATTTTGATAAATAATAATGAAAGTAATATTTCATGAGGAAAATAATAATAAATGATTATGATAAATATGTTGAATTATGGTTATAAACAATTGGTTGATTGTATAAAAATCTGGGATCCTACGATCTCCAATATTACAGGATATTTTGAAATGAAGTTTAATAATGTTCATTGTGTGTCAATGCACTTTTCTAAGGTTAGTTCAGATGGAGGTGTTGATCCTCGTATGATTGGATGTCAGCGGGAGTGATATCCTGTTCCACATAATACTGCTTGCTTTGACAATAAAATGGGAGCATGCGGGAGTGATATCCTGTCCCATAGTAATAACAGTGATTCAAATGTTTATCCAATTCCTAAGAATTCCCATGAAATACACCAATACAAGATCAATGTTTTGTTATAAATGTAATTACGTCACAACCTCATGCCGATTTCAATTCATGTTCAGCGTTGCATATCCTCTCATTAAATAATATTATCATGAAAATTATAAGGATATATCCGAGGCTACCTTTGGTAAAGCCGATAATTATTATTATTATTGTTACTATTTTATACCTTGAGATAAATAACTGCTGTGATAAAGTAAATTGTCAATATAATGATATTTGACAGGCCGCGCTAATAAGTGTCATTCTGAATTATGTGTTTTCGTCGTAATAGTGAAACGCGGATGTGAAACAACCTCAAGATGTTGTATATAATCCATGTAAATATGTGAAATAATATAGGACTATAATTTAAACTGAAACCAAATAGGTTAAATTTAAATATTTCTTTTCGTGTCGTGAGTAATTATGCCATCTCGTATGTATAGATTAAGCGAGCAATATGTGGTTTTTCAAACATAGTCAAACCAACGGACATTCAAGAAGAGACTATGATTTATTTTCAGAGATGCATAATAAAAATAGGAAGTGATCTTTATATTTTCTTGCTATTGCCAGCAGGCAATGTTTGGTGAGTAAATACTTGGTGAATTAGTTTTATCTTAAAACTAGCAGTAGTACCCGGCTTCGCCCGGTGGAATGATGATAATATTTCAGTCTCCTTAACACTCAACGTCATAAATTTATATTTATTTATGTATTCATTTCTTACATTATCAAACCCAGTGACAATGTTTATACTTAAGTCACTATGGGAGGCTCTGTAAAATAATGATCATTCTCGTGATATTTGTCTTCAGTCCGAGTCGAGATATGTCGTTAGCGGTCCCAGAATTCGTGACATCTCAGTCGTAGAAGACTTTATGTGGCGGTTAGAAATATAATGGACTTAAAATCTAGGTCATTTGCCCCCAATGACGTTGAGGGCGTAACATCTAGGTAATTTGCCCTACTGATCAGGATGATATTGAAAATTACTACATAACTGACATATGAAACTTAGAAAATAATAGAAAAGGTTATTTTTAGGACTCATATTTCGGGAAAGACTTGATTATTTTTTGCCACAGAGCTCTCACTTAGATCGCTATCTGGTTAAAAGTTTCGTCTTGTTAAGGTTTAAACTGTACGATAAATGTCTCAAGCAATTCCTCCAAGAAGCTTCGAGATTTCGCAGTCGATATATCGTTAACGTTCCTGAGCATCCAGTTGTCTTTTCTTCTGACGCAAAACATCTTCTACATAGTGATGATGAACATAGAAGCGACTACTGGCACATGTAACTTATCAACGAATGGGAAAAATTGATACTTTAAAGGAATGAGAGGTCATTTGCCCTTTTGATGAGGATGACAATGAAGACTACTACTACTGAACGGGTATATCAAACTTACAAACTAATGGAAATACACATTTTAAAAATCACAGGCGATGAAGACTGTGGTGTTGCTTAGTAGTACTGTATAATGGACGTAACATCTAGGTCATTTGCCCTTTTGATGAGGATGATAATGAAGAAGACTGCTACTGAACGGGTATATCAAACTTACGAACTAATGGAAATACATATTTTTTAAATCACAGGCTAGGTAGACTCTGGTGTTGCTTAATAGTATAATGGACGTAACATCTAGGTCATTTGCCCCTTTGATGAGGATGATAATGAAGTCTACTACTACTGAATGGGTATATCAAACTTACAAAATAATGGAAATACGCATTTTAAAAATCGCAGGCGATGAAGACTGTGGTGTTACTTAGTAGTATAATGGACGTAACATCTAGGTCATTTGCCCTTTTGATGAGGATGGTAATGAAAACTACAGTTGAATTGACACGACAAACTTACAAACTACCGTGATAGAAATAAATATTTCAAAATTCACAGGCGATGAAGACTTATTGTGTGTGGTGATTAGTGGTATAATGGGCGTAACATCTAGGTCATTTGCCCTTATGATGATAATAATAAGGTAATGAAAAATGACTACTAAACGAACATGGTGTAATTTTAAATCTGATATAGGTAATTCAGATCTCTACCTTCGATGTCTTCCAAAGTCTGAACGTTATTTTCTGGCTTAGGCCTTTACACGATGCGTGTAGTGAAAGAGCTTATCGAGTACAGCTCGGGTCCAAGCTGCACAAACCTGAGAATATCGCAGATGATGTCGAAATATGATGACAGACGTTTGGAGGGGGGGGGGGGGTCCCGGTCCAATTCACATTGACCGGTGAATCACTCATTCTTTCGTAACTCTACAGTGGTTTGAGCAAAGACCCTGTATGAACATCAGCATAGTCAGCAATACCAGGTAACACGGCGGGGACTCGACATTTCTCTCATGTCACCTCGCGATGAATCAGTAAGCTATTCTCACATCTGCCCCCTCCTCCCCCCTCCACCCACCAGGGTCTCACAACTTGTGGGACGTGGGTTTGCGATCACGGGACCCCAGCTGAGTCCGGCATTGCTACTACTTACTGGTGCCGGGCTCCTTTCAGTTCTCTTTCCTGTCGGCCTCCCTTGGTCAAACTCTTGTTCTCTTCCGACCCCGATGGTATCAGTGTATCCGAGGCCTAGCGACTCTTTCACTTTCCCGCCTTAATTGGCCCTTGTTTAATCATTCCTGATAGCCTCATTCTTCGAGGCGTCAGCCTTCTTTTTCTTTTCTTAATATCTCATGTCTTCTGCTCAAGACCCTCAAGGAGGCAGGGTGTATGTAGCCCCACCACTTCTGGTGCACCCTAGATAGTGCTACATCCTCAAGGGCTCATGGCTGGTGAATTCGGGAGCTGGCAACCCTGAGGGTTTCCTGAGCTGGGTCCGGTTTTACCCCTTCTTTCCATTGCCTTTGGGACGGACCCTGTCCACTTTCCGGGAATGGAGTGGTCTGTCCACAATTTCAAGCAGACAGTGTTACTCGCAGGGTACCAAAGGGTAAGTATTTAAATTTTGGTTCTGATCGGTGAAACGGTGTAGATTTGTGCCAAAGGGCCTACATGCAGGGAATGGGGTGGTCTGTCCGAAATTTTAGGTGGACAGTGATATTCACAGGGTTACAAAGGGTAAGTATACACATTTTGGTTCTGATCGGTGAAACGGTGTAGATTTGTGCCAAATGGCCTAAATGCAGGGAATTGAGTGGTATGTCCGAAATTTCAAGCAGGCAGTGTTACTCGCAGAGTTCCAGACGGTAAATAACAAATTTTGGTTGAGATCTGTGAAACGGTGTAGATTTGTGCCAAAGGGCCTAAATGCAGGGAATGGAGTGGTCTGTTCGCAATTTTAAGTGGACAGTGTTATTCACAGGGTACCAAAGGGTAAGTATACAAATTTTGGTTCTGATCGGTGAAACGGTGTAGATTTGAGCCAAAGGGCCTAAATGCAGAGAATGGGGTGGTCTGTCCGAAATTTCAAGTGGACAGGGTTACCCGCAGGGTTGCAAAGGGTAAGTATACAAATTTTGGTTCTGATCGGTGAAACGAAGTGGAAGTTTGCCAAAGGGCCTAAATGCAGGAAATGGGGTGGTCTGACCGAAATTTTAAGTGGACAGTGTTATTCACAGGTTTACATAGGGTATGTATACAAATTTTGGTTGAGATCGGTGAAACGGTGTAGATTTGGACCAAAGGGCCTAAATGCAGGGAAAGGGGTGGTCTGTCGGAAATTTCAAGTGGACAGGGTTACCCGCAGGGTTCCGAAGGGTAAGTATACAAATTTTGGTTCAGATCGGTGAAACGGTGTGGATTTGTATACATAACAGACAGACAGACAGACAGACAGACAGACAGACATTGAGCTTTATATATATAGATGTTTTCACGTTCTGTTATGTGTTGTGATGTCTTTCTTTATCCTTTACGGGGAGCATGGGTGCAGTGTGCAGTAATTATATAGCCCAGCCCAAGACGCCCTGAGATAGATCTCGTGATGACACAGTGTTCATGCTGCCTCGCATGTGGTCACCTGTCTATCCCAGGTGAGTAGTGGAGTGAGGCCGATTCCAACTCACTCCAGAACCCTCCTCGACCCACTACTAAGCCTCAGCCATGTTAAATATCTCTCGAACGCATGGTCCGATTTTGACAAATGACGTGTCATTGGACTCGGGCTGACGTCCTCTTTGCTGTGGACCACTCGTTATATTTTTGATTTTTTTTTGAAAATTTTCGTTTTCGAAAATAGGTAATAGTTTGAAAACCAAAGATGATAGAACGTTGTGCCATGGCTCAAACGAATGGTCTTTATGACCTTTATTTTTTTTAATAAAACTTTTTTATTTTTTATGTTTTTTGAAAACACTCGAATTTTGAAAATCCTATATTTTGGAAACTAGGAAGTTTACAAAACAGTTTGTTTGATGTAAATCAATGATCCCTACCCCCTCTACCTCGAAAAAAAATTCAAGTCTCTAGAGCAAAAATTTGTGTTTTGTAAGTAGTGTGGTAGTGGGGGAGCTGTCTACTAACTTATTGAACCCTCCTCGTATTTGCCCCGAAGCTGATATCTCGCTAACCAATCATGGGATTTCAACATACAGGGTGTCCTAGCACTCGTAGTGATGCCCCCTACTTTCCTATAGGCTCTTTATTTAATTAAACGACCAAAACTAAAAGGTCATCCGCTTTTAATATCTCGCGAACCAATCATGCTAGAGGCATGAACGAGGGGTCCAAGGACTCGGGCTGACGTCCTCTTTGCTATGGACCACTCGTTATAATTTTTAAAAAATTGGAAACTCGATTTTGGGGTAAACTAGTGTTTTTTGTGATTTTTGCCGATATCTCACGAATCAATAACGCTAGAGACGTGTACGAGGTGTCCTAGGACTCGGGCTAACGCCCCCTTTCAAATGTGATAGATATTCTTTCCAAAAAATTATTCACAAAGGGCCTAACGCCGTACATGTTGAAAAAAAAAAATCTTTACCGTTACCTGTTTATAATGTTTATAAAGCGTGGTGGTTGAGAGAGACGAAACGGCTGGGTGTGTGTGTTTCAACGAACCTGTCGCTGACCAAGGTGGCTGCGTTCAATAGATCAATCGCTATTTCGACGGGTCGGTGTATGACAGAGCGAGGGTGCGTTTTTTCACACATTTTACCTTTAACGTGTAAACGGTGATGAGAACTTGGTTCTATGTTGGTCGAAGCGAGTAGAGAAAACAAAATTGCCGAGGAGCAGGAAGTGAATGTCATTTGAGCTTATTGGAAGGCGTTGATCTGACTTGACAACAGGTGCAATGGAAAAATGACAAAGACGCTTTAAGGTGAAATAATCTGACCTTCGTGGTGGCAGGGGAGTGCGAAATGCATGTGAACATGTGTGAAACCACATGTAGGCTAAACCAGTGACATTCTCTCTTGCTTCGTACGTGACAAAATGCAAGTCCAGGTGAAATTTGATCTGCCACAGGTGTTCGCTTGGGACGTTTGCTGTCCACGTGCGCGATAACTGTTAACAAGTGACATCCTGTTTTGCTTCGTACGTGACAAAATGCAAGTTGACGTGAAATTTGATCTGTCACAGGTGTTCACGTTGGACGTTAGCTGACCACGTGCCTGATAACAGAATGTTCAAAGCATGGAAAAAAAAAGATTATACATGCAACGTAGTATATATAAAGACATGTCGTTATCATTTCCACGCTCACTTAGGTGACTACCTTTGAAGACACTGCGTTCCATGAAACCCCTGGTCAAGTTTATCAGTTTTGGTGTTGGTGGAAAATACTTAACCTTGTTGTGGGGTAGGTATATAATTATTTATTTATATATTTATTGATTTTTATATAAATACAAGCAATTATTTATTAAATAGGTAATTAATGATTTTATTTATTTATTTGTTTGCAGATAACGTGTATAGCCTACCTGCCGTGTGTCTGTGGGAAATATATTAAAGAAAGAGAAAGACAGAGAGATAGAAGAGGAAACCATTTCCACACTAGACCTCGAGACGGGAATATAGCAAAGCATTACACGTCAAGGTGAGATTCGTTTATATATATATAACCTGTTTGATTTTGTTTTGTTTATGAAAGGCATAAACTATATGGAATGGATATACTTATGGTGGTTTATTTTATTTCCTTTTAGATATTTGAAAAAAAAAAGGGTTCACTGCTACAGCAAATACAGTTGAAAACCAAGTGGCTTTAGAGTGGAACCATTGTCAAGCAGTCTACAGCTGAAAACTCAGGTGAGAGTGTTCTTTCAAAATAATGTATTTTACTGCTGCGGATACGTTAGCTTGGGAGCCCCTTGAGTCTTGTTTCAAATCGCGTGTGTGCTCTGGCCGCGTGGTCAATGTTAGAAAAAGTTTGATTCCCAAAGAATTTTTACAATCTTGTTTTGAAATTTTTAAAATTGAAATTTGTACAGCGCAAAGGTTGCATACGGCTTTAAAGGTGAATACAGAACTGGTGTGCGATTTCATATATAAAAAGAAGGACGTAGAGCATAAAGAGACATTTTATATTTGCAGTAAAATGCAAGAGCTATTCATAGCCCATAATTTGGAACAGTGGTATGAAACCCACGTGGTGAATGCCTTGCTATCAAAATTTGATAAACTGCAACAAGGACCGTGTGGTCTAGCCTTAGACAAAATTCATTATTTGCAAATCAACATTTGTCAATTCAACCCGTTGAATGCTGGGTCTAGCTATATTAAAACACCACCAGCAATAGCTTCGAAAAATGCTGTGGTCAATATAAAGAATCGTGACAATGATTGCTTTCTGTGGTCTGTGGCTGCGTATTTGCAGCCAGCACAACATAATGGTTGTCGACCAGGAATGTACAAGGCCAAGTTTGTTGAATTGAAACAAACTTTAAATCTAACACGAGTATCGTTCCCTATGGACTTAACCGAGATCCATAGGTTTGAACAAGACAACCAGGACTTTTCGTTCATGGTGTATGGCCTTAATGGTAATGTGATTGTGGGTCCTCCTTATGCCACAAAAGAACCGAAACGACATCACATTCATCTTTTATATTTATCTGTAGGAGAGGTGAATCACTATTGCCTGATTAAAAGCTTAAGTAGATTGCTAAGCAGTCAAGCATCCAAAGATCAACATAAGAAACATATTTGTGACCGTTGCTTGCAATATTTTAAAACCTCCATGCTCTTAGAACGTCATAGGGTAGATTGTGTTTCTCAGGAAGCGGTGAGACTGATATTGCCACAAGGGGACAAGGCTGTGTTCAAGTTTAAGGACATTCACAAGCGTGACACTGTTCCCTATGTGGTATACGCAGATTTCGAAGCACTCACCACACCCATGGCGGGATGTGAACCAGATCCCACCATCAGCTCAACCACACCCATTCAAAAACATGAACCTTTTTCCATAGGATTTAATGTGGTGTGTGCCCATGACCCCACACAATCCGTTTACAAATATCGTGAGGGGCCAGATTGTGCCAAATGGTTCCTGGATGAACTTGTCAAGTTGGCCGACCATGTACAGGAATTACTGGACCACCCAGTACCCATGAGCCTATCTCCAGAACAACGGCAGCAGTATGAGCATGCCATGACATGCCATATCTGCGAAAAGCCACTGATCAGTGCTGAAGACACCGTTCGTGATCACTCGCACTTTACGGGGGAGTTTCGTGGAGCTGCGCATAGTAAATGCAACTTGAACTTTCCAGCTTCTCGTTTCATTAGTGTCTTTTTCCACAATCTGGCGAATTATGACATTCAGTTTTTGATTCGTGAATTGGGACATGTCAACAAGGGCTCGTTTATAATTATTCCCCAAAACCATGAGCGTTTTACGGCCCTGACATGGTGGTTGGGCGACTTTAGCATTCGATTTTTGGATTCCTTTAAGTTTATGGCATCATCGCTAGACAACCTTGTGAATGGCTTGAATGAGGAGGAAATAAAAAATACTAGAATGCATTTTAATGATCCTGAGCAATTTCAATTGTGCATTCGGAAAGGTATATTCCCGTATGTTTTCTGCAATAGCTGGGACGTGTTAAAGCAAAGAAAACTCCCACCACAAGAGAAATTTTACTCGAAACTAACACGCAGTACCGTTTCCGATGAAGACTATGCACATGCATGTCAAGTTTGGCGAGTGTTTGGCATGAACACGCTAAGTGAATATGCTTTACATTACCTAAAACTGGATGTATTGCTGCTCACTGATGTGTTTGAAAAATTCCGTGATTTGTGTCAACACATTTACGGTCTTGGCCCGGCTCACTATTATACGAGTCCTGGACTCTCGTTTGATGCCGCTTTGAAATACACTCAAGTGGAATTGGATTTACTCACTGATGTAGACATGGTTCTATTTTTTGAAAAGGGCATTCGTGGTGGTTTTGTGTCACTTAACCAGCGCCATGCTGAAGCGAACAATGTCTACATGCCTGATTATTCACCAGACAAACCAGAATCGTACTTAATGTACTATGACGTGAATAATTTGTACGGTTACGCCATGAGTCAACCTTTGCCCTATGGGAAGTTTGCTTGGCTGACAGACAAACAAGTGTCAGAATTTGATGTGAACATGGCTAGCCAAGAAACAGGCCGTGGATATGTGCTAGAAGTGGATATTGAATATCCATCATCCTTGTATGATGAACATGCCGATTTCCCATTCTGCCTTGAGCAAATGGTTCCCCCTGACAGTAAAGTGAAAACTGAAAAACTCATGGGCACACTTTACAACAAAAATCGGTATGTGCTACATATCCAAATGTTGGTGCAATGCCTCGCCCAAGGCTTGGTGTTGAAGAAAATCCACAGGGGTATTTCTTTTGCTCAAAAAGCATGGCTTGAGCCATACATGCGACTCAACACAGAGCACCGACAAATGGCAACACAGCAGTTTGAAATTATTTTTTTAAAATTAATGAACAACTTCATCTATGGCAAGTCTATGGAGAATGTCCGCAAATACCGTGACATTAAATTGGTGAATGTCTGGGAGGGGCAGTGGGGTGCCCGGCGGTACATTGCCAAGCCAAATTTCAAATCGATCAAAATTATCGATGAGGATTTGGCTACTATTGAAATGAGTAAGACCAGCGTGACCATGGATAAACCCATTTACTTGGGTCAAGTCATTTTAGACTATTCTAAATCGGTCATGTATCGATTCCACTATGAGTTTGCGAAACGCCATTTTGAGGACGTCTCTCTTTTGTATATGGACACGGACTCATTAATTTACCACATTCGCCACTGCAACCCCTATGACGTCATGAGGCAACATAGTGATTGGTTCGACACCTCTTGCTATAGTGCTGACAACGTGTTTCAGCTGCCCATAAAAAACAAGAAGAAAATGGGCGTTTTAAAAGATGAATGCGGTGATTCCATTATGACGGAATTCGTAGGTTTGGCTTCAAAAATGTATGCTTACCGCACACTCGACTGTAAGGAAGCCAAAAGAGCAAAAGGTGTAGGTAGGGCAGAGGTAAAATCGCTACGTGTAGACGATTACCTAGCGGTTTTACGCACTGGCAAAGCTATGTCTCATACACAGTGCAGGGTACAATCCAGAAACCATCATTTGTATCTTGTAGAACAGAGAAAACGCACCCTCGCCTCCATGGATAACAAGCGTGTGTGGGCTGATGACCTGCTCTCCAGCCAGCCCTGGGATTATGATCGCAAGGAGGAGGAGGTGTGATTTCATTGTTTAATCGTTTATGGGACATAGCTTTATGTAACTTGTAGATTTAGTATCTTGCAAATATTGGCTTCTGCCATTGTAAATAGTAGATTTTGTAAATAGTGGCAACCCACATGGACCTTTTGCTCTTTAAAACAGTTCTATGCAACCTTATTTAAAAAAAATGACTGGTGAATAGTTTGATTCTTTTAAGCTGTACAAAGTTTTTTTTATTGTAAATATGAAATAAGTAAGATTTTTAGTAGCTTTTTTTTCTTTTTTTTTTTTGAAAGTGTAAAATGGTAAACTAAAAAGTTCTTTTGGGATGAGTGTGCATGTCGAGAATGTGCTTTTGGGAATAAATAATGTGGTTGTGTTTGTTCCCAAAGACAGGTGTGAATGTATGAATGGAAAGAGAAAGCTCATGTGTATGGTTGACCAGAGCAACCACGGTGAGGTAGAGTGGGTGGGGAGGGGGTAAATGGTCACTTATATACTCATTTTGTTTTGTCATTAGTTTTTTTTCCATTGAAATGTGGCAGTCAAAAGACATTATTTTTGTAAAAAAAAATTACCTGCAGTAGTCGTAGACCTCGACGTTTCTCCAAACACGCATTAACACATTGCAGTATCGCCATGGTCAAGCACTTGCTTCAACATCATTGTCAAATCTCAACTTTCGACATACACCAAATGGAAAAATGTGAAAACGGCAAAATGGAAAATCCATGTTTCCATATCACCAAAAACGCAAAACTTAAAACGGCCATTTTTAAAAACTGGAAATGGCCATATGTGAAATTTGCAAATTCAAAAACTTCAAACAGACATTGTTTAAAAAGTGTCATCAACAAACTGGAAAAATCCATATCATCAAAAACGCAAAACTTGAAACGAACTTTTTTAAAATCTGTAAATTGCAAAATGGCAAATGACAGTGTGTGAATTCATCATGTGTGAAATGTGTAAAATGAAAAAATCAGCCATCAACATCACGATTTCTTAAAATTAAAAATAACAAATCATCGTGCTCTGGCAAACCTTTGTTTTTATTTCATAACTATAAGGCAATTGACAAATGAAAAATAGAATACAAACACATCCCAATTCCTCACTCCTCAATGTTTATGTCCATGCATCATCAACTTTCCTTGCATAGCACTCATGACAATCAGGGCTGCCATCCTTTCACCCACTGAGGCATCACTGGATGTGAAACGTTGTTTAGCTTTCTTTAATAATAATTTATCTGCCACATGTCTTAAACCAGGATGACTATGGCGATAAGATAGGTCATGTTCCTTGCATGCTTGATCCAAAAGATTAATGGGTACATCACCACGTTGTAAACGTTTTTCGAGATGAGTTCCAGGGCCGCAAAAACGATAACCTGGAAGATGGATTTCGAAAGGTAGGTATTGAATCACTTTGTCAATGACGCCATTGCCAGTACAGGTCTGGCATATCCTTTTCCATTGGTGGTAAAAAGTTTTGGTCTTCCTCCTCCTCTGTGGACGATGTTTGTGTTTGTTGTTGCTTTTTCTCGCCATGACACGGACTTTTATGACCGTGATACAGTTTCACTAGCTGGCAAGTCGCACACTGACGCATAGACGGTATTTTTGCCATGGCCACTTGCTTATGGTGATCGTAATCCGTACAGGGTTGCAATTCACTCAACACAGGGTCTTGAGTCCATGATATTGGTACATGTTGCCAGATTTCTTTGACCGCGTTGGCGGCCACATAATAAATGAACGACTTGGGCAGCGCCAAGAGTTCCTCTTTGGTAAAACTGTCTAGTTTCTTTTTGCACACAAAGAACTTGCCGATGGCTTTGTCCGTAGCATTGCCATTCTCCATGGTATCACGTGCTGTAGATGTTTACACGTCGCTTGTAGAAATCTCACTGACGTCATTCACAGGTAAATCTTGAGTTATAATTATGTTCAACAACTCCCAGCAGGCATGAGTGGTTAACCAATGAAAGAGATGCCACGCATGCGATAGGGCTGTATGGGTAATGTTGCCACAGGAACAAGTATCCATGAGCGTTTGCAGAGAGGGGCAGCCCAACTCCATGAGGTCGATACATTGACAGTAAGACGCCAAAAATGGTTGCAACCATTGACGTTTTTCATTACCTTTCACAAATACCACATTGGCCGAGGACAAATGTGCTTTCATAACCACATCCAAATATTTATAGGAAATGGTTCCCTGATTCCAGTCTAGTTGCCTATGATTTTCAATCCACTGGGTTTGTTTACGGTCTTTTTCACACAACAAATCAAAAGCATGGGGTGGTTTAAATAGCAAATGCGTAGCTTGCGATATCCAAAACGTGGTACAATCGATCATGGCCACTTGTTTAAATATAAATTTGTTGTCACCAATTTTAAACCCTTGGCAATCCACAATGAGTGTGCGCAACATGTTGACGCTTGCCTGGACCAAGTTCAACTGACTGACTGACGATCAAGTGTGATCATGACATGGACTTACCTGCCATGCTAGTTTTAAATTGAGGTTAGGGTAGGACAGGGGGACATGCAAAAATTAGAATTTAAGAATTACATCATTTTATTACCATAACACGTCTTACAGGCTTTTCTCATTTTGGGATAAGGACGATAGCAACTGATACAACAATATAGTCTCTTGTGTTTGTAACGTCCATAACACCGATGATGTCCCAATGTCCCTAAACTAGGCGTTTTTGTTGGTGAGATGCTCACCGAAGCACCATGGACACCATACGGTCCACACGTATCGTAACTTGTTTTTTTTTTCATCACCCAGAGACACAAGTGTGGGATAGCTTGAATGACAGGGTATATTTCCCACTTCCATTCTACACAGGTAGGGGCAGGTGGGTGACCAGCGCTGATGTTCCTGCATGGGTTCATCGCCCTCCTGCCATTGGTCTATGATGATGGGACAGAAGGCACATTTCACTTCATCTCTTGTTTTTAAATAGTAGAATCCAGCGGCCGCCAAGGCTTGAGGGTTTATGAAAGGCACTGGCCATGTGGCAAAAGTCTTGAAACGTTGTTCCTCAGAGTTTAAATTCATGGATGTGACATCTCTTGAGGCTTTAAAGCAAGACATGACTGAGCGGCTTGACGTGGGTTGAGCTGTTATTTATACACTCGTCACTTGGTTGGACAGTGGATAATAGTCGACTTGTTTGTGATGAATAATCAAACAGTAGACCGTCGTATTGGCTGGTACATTGTCATGCGTTTCAAAATCTAGTCGAATGTCGATATTGGATGGCTTGACAGACTCTTCCAGGTAAGAACAGTCAAAGACAATCAGTGGTGCTCTTGCCTTAAACGCTTGGGGTAGTAGCATGGGGCCGTTCTCTTTTTGATAATACGACCATCGAAATTTAGAAAACAAGTCGTACAGGGGGCCAAATTTATTTTTTGAAAAATCCAAATCCAGTCCTTCATAGGGAAACACAGCTCCGTTGAGGAAAAGACGTGCATTTCTCAATTGCAGGTGATCAAATTGTGAGGCATCTTTGGTTTGTTGATACTTGCGATTCGTTTGAAAACCCACGATGAGGTAGAGAGGTCTCTCTGTATAGCGAGCTGTTTTTACAGACCAACTGTGTGTGTTGGTGGTGGGCAATAGCGGATACTCATGGAGTGCCCAGCTACTAAATTCCATGGGTAGAGGCATATCTCTCTTTACCATTTTGAGTATGTCCAGTTTTTTGCTATCTTCAAGGGTCACATGTGTCACTTTCTATAGCAAGCGTTGTAGTTGAATTTTTGAATCGATGGGGGCATTGTCAGCTCCCTTGAGTGCATTATTATCACTCCTGCCTCTCACTAGATAAAGCACTTGCCTTGCGTTAACCACAATGCGTTGGTGATCTTCAGCAAAGCCTAAAATCAGTTTAAGAGGTAAATATCCAGTAAAGGTCCCATCGGTGTGTACCATCCAGTCATTGGTCGAGTCAGGACACCAACCTGCCATGCAAAGTGTTTTACCTTCTTCCTCACTATAAGAGGGGTATAGTTTCATGACACTGGAAATGCCCACATTTCGAGTGCTATCCACCACGATATCGTTAATGACATACCGCACTTCAGAAAACAGAAAGGCCAAACCATGGTTGGCCAACTTGGATGTGGTGGGTGTAGAACCATCGGCTTTGGTGAGCCGACCTTCAATCTGAATGACACTTTCATGCAGTAGGGTGTAAATATCTTGGTTGTTGATAACAAATTGAATGTCATCATTGTTATTGAGTCCAGGTGTTTGAGCTTGATAGGAATGGAGATCAATTCTTACCACACCTGGTTGCTCCTCGATGCGGTTCGCTATCTCTAGGATAGAATTCATTATGAGGGTTGACGTGGTAACCCAAATGCTGTAAAATCTGCTTGCCTTGAGATGTTAACGTGTATTCACGTGGCAAACAACTAACACTATTCCTAGACGGTGTTGTTGCTTTATACACAAATTTCATAGTGGCTTTAACACCAACTTGTAAGTCACTGGTGTGGTGGAATCTAGATCAATGAGTTGTTGATCTCTATTAATCAGTCTTAATGTTATATTACTAATACTATCGACAGCCACAGAATGAAAAAGCACCACTGGAGGGTTTTCACGAATAATATACCCATTGGGCGATGTCACAATAAAGTCATATGGCGAATGCGATGGCTATTGATTGGTGTACACTTGGCTAATAATATTACACGTCACCGACACATGATGGTCCTCAATGAATTTCACTTCATGGTCCGAATCATGTTTTTTGTTGGGCTCCAATACACGTGGTTTAAATCCTAGTAAAGGGCCAATGGAATCGGGGTGTGTTTTAAAGTCAATGTTGAAGGTAGAGAAAATACTGCAGCGATGAGTGTTGGTATTGCCTATAAGTTCAAACTTGTGCGTTCCGTCGAGAAATGACTTTAAACCATATTGATTGATCAACACCACATAAATGTGTTCATAAATGTCATCGATCGTGTATCCACCAGAGTTCAGGGTGAGCACAGAATCATCATAGTAAAACTTGTTGTTCACATTTTCACGTATGTTGTATATTCGATTGTACGTTTCAAGAGAAACAAGTCCTAAACCATAGGGTTTTTCACTCAATTCGATAGGCGGGTAAAAGTCTAGGCTGACTTCAGGTCCACGTCCATGCACTGTAAACGTTTTACTTTCTGCCGACATACTGGTGGCGTTTTTGCTTATGCTGCGTCTTATATAAAACAAGTAGTTCCGTGAAGAACTATACAGCCTATTTTCATATATCCTACTGATGTTAATTGCCACTATCAACATACACAATTTCAGTTTGATTGCTGTAATAGATTCGTAGATATTGAGAACCGACTAAATATTTCGGATGGTCGCCATGTTGGATTTTATATATGAAGGTCCTAGAGTTGTGTACTGTTACATGCAGATTATTGTGAACGTGTAGTATTCAAACTTCAATCGCATAGTTAGGACACAAGAAATAACAAGGAGATTTTAAAATTTTTCACAGCTGCCATCTTGAGGTTATGGAAACAATTGAAATAAATTTGATGCCAGTGGATTAGCATTCGTATAAGGATTTACTGTACCAAGTTTCACTGCACTCGGATGGTTAAATTGCGAGAAACGTCCATGTGAATATTTATAATTCGCGTCACCGCCATGTTGGATTTGTGATCACCAGGTTATTTAAAGTCCTATAGGTGAACTTAAGTTCGTAGCCCCTATGAACATTAAAAATTTCAGTTTGATTGCTAAAATAGATTCGTAGATATGCAGTATCGTCTAAATATTTCGGATGGTCGCCATGTTGGATTGTTAAATGTATAGGCCATAGAGTCATGTACCTTTAAAGGAAAATTATTGCGTAGGTTCATTATTCGAACTTTCACTTCGATCGCATGACTACATCACAAGAAATAAAAACTTAATTTTAAAATTCGCACTGCCGCCATCTTTAGGTTATGTAAACAATTGAACTAAATTAGATACCAGTGGATTACAATGTGTATAAATATATCCTGTACCAGGTTTCAGTGCGCTTGGAACATTAAATCGCGAGAAAGGTCTATTTAAAATTTTCAAATTCGCTTGGCCGCCATGTTCGTTTTGTAGTTAACCGGTATTTGAAAGTCTTATAGATGGACTTCCAGTAGTGCCCTTTATCTCCGTACAAAATTTTAGGGAGATATCGCTAATAGTTTCAGAGATATAGAATGCCGGTGAAATATTTTGCACATCCGCCATCTTGTGATTATGTAAAAAATTGAACAAAGTTAGATGTCGGTGCATTTCAATGTATATAAACATATACTGTACCACGTTTCATTGCGTTTGGTTGGTCAAATCGCGAGAAACGTCTATTTAAAAGTCGCATATTCGCTTGGCCGCCATGTTGGTTTTGTAGTTACCAGGTTTTCAAAAGTCATATAAGTGAACTTATAGTAGTTCCCTCTATCACCATAGAAAATGTCGGGGTAATATCGGTAATAGTTTCGGAGATATTGAATGCTGGTGAAATATTTCGCACAGCCGCCATGTTGGATTGGTGAGACGTAACAAAATTTGAAGGGCACGGTCGAGGTCGCCGGGAATAGTGCTATGAACTTTCCGAGTTTCATTGAAATCGCTCCTGCCGTTTAGATTTTATTAGGGGGACACACACACACGAATCACACACACACACACACACACACGCACACACACACGGACAAAAGGTGATCTCATAAGCCTATTTTTTCAAAATTGAAAATAGGCTAAAAATTAAACACAAACGTCCACACTGTTGGCTGTTAAACGTTTGCTCTCGTTTCACATTATAATATATCTTGATCCTGTTTCCAAAATAGGTCACTAGTTCCATGGGCGGAGGCAAATTCCCAAAACTGTCAAAGTACCATACAGTGGATCCCTCTTTGACTTAAGCTACATAATGCGTCCCTGGTCCTCGGTGATCATCCAAATTAACAACAGCACATTCCTGTTTCCAGGGTCGTGGGGGTAATTGGTTTCGCATAAACACACCTCGAAAATGAGAAAGCTTTAGTTGTTTAGCATAGCTTTCCACTTGTTGATGCGTCAGGGCATGTCTTGCTATGGCTGAGGTTATTTTTTTTTTAATATTTCGAAATGGTGAAATCCCAAATCTTTGTTGATAAAAGGCTGGCTTTAAATTGGCATTTCTAGCCCCCATGGCAATCGCTTCCATCGTTTCATTGTGTCGCTGACTTTCTTTGAGTTGTTGCTTGCCCTGCTGCGCGGCTTTAATGGTTTTCGCCACTGCACTGGCACCGCCCAAAAGGGAACCCAGAGCAGCCAAACCAGCAAATAATGCAGGTAAAAATCCCGCTCGTTTGGGGACAGGAATCACTCGCCCTTGGTTTGAAAAATGTCGCTGACGTTTTGGAATAACATGTCTCTGTGCTGCTCGAAAGGCTTTCCTTATGGTCAATACATTATTTTTTCTTTTTTTCTTTCGCAAGGGCTTGTCCACGAATGTCTTAAGCCCAGGCTTTGCCAAGGACAAAGTCCTTTTTTTAGTCTTTCTCACCGCATACCTTTGTTTCACCATGATAATGACCAACAACCTTTCACAAGAAAGTTTAAATCACAACTAACGTCAGATGGTTATTTCATGACTGTATATTCCAATTCTACATAAAGTGGGAAATCGTTTATGGTTTTTCCCGCTTGCTTTTCATCCCATGTCAACATGAGGTGAAAGGATAATTCGTCACCAGCATTGACCATTTCATGGTTATGGACCAACACCCTATGACCATTTATCTTTATTTGTAAATGGTTCTCATCAGGTATGGCATATTTAATGTGAATGGTTCCATCATAGTGTAATCGACAGTGGCTTAAACCCGAAGCAAGCACATAGGTCAAGTGCTGATCATGGACTAGCGGTAAATGGTTTCTGTCATTCACAGGTTTTTCATTTGTCAGATACACTAAAAATACAGATGGTATAAATTTATAAAGCCTTTTCATTTCATGGGTCATGTAACGCTTGGTACAAACATCGTCTTCGTCTTGCGGGTCTTCCACGTGAATAATCCGATGGTGATTAGCGCTATAGCCATTCACCGTGAGCTGAGGCACTTTGTCATAAAACTCATACACTTTGTTATCCACATACTTTTTCGTAGTAACGTCTGTAGACACTTGAGGATGTTTTACATGGGTTAACCGCTTTCCCTTAAAGTCATAATCTCCCTGTTTTGTGCGTGGCACTAGTGACCTATCCACATAGTGTTTATTAGCAGGATCTGTTTCTTGTTTAGGATCATGTATGGGGACAGACCTAGCTTTGGCCATCAACGCACGTCCAAAGACATCCATCGTCAACCTGTAGTACCAGTCTACTGTTTCTATGACAAGGCTCGGTGTCCTGTATATAGACAGCCTGCTAGCCTGTCTAAGCCTTAGTTGAAATGAAGATTATTAAGCAGCAAGAGTCATTCCCCGAGGGGGACATGGTTTCCCATCTCTGTCCCACATCACGTGAACAACGCCATGGTTCACTGTTTCCATCTTCCATTCGCTGCATCATTGTGGGGCCTTCCGGCTGTGGAAAGACTAATCTTTTGCTAACGCTCATCACAGCGCCCAATGGTCTGCGTTTTCAAAATATTTATATTTTTGCAAAATCTCTCTACCAACCCCTCTACGTGTTTCTGGATCAAGTCATGTCTGGATTACAAAAAGAGAATATGGTTTATTTTACATTTTCCATGCAAGAAAATGTGATTTCACCGGATGAAGTAAAGCCTGATTCACTCATGATTTTCGATGATGTATCCACTGAACGTCAAGGCATCATTCAAAGCTATTTCAGCATGGGTCGACACAAACATATCGATTGCTTCTATCTTGGACAATCGTATTCTAAAATGTCCAAACAGTTGATTCGTGACAATGCCAATGTCATTGTTTTATTTCGCCAGGACGAGAGGAACAGTCGTCACATTTATAATGAACATGTGAATCCGGATATGACCTTTCAAATGTTTACAGAATTGTGTGCCAAGTGCTGGAACACTCAACGTCATGCCTGTTTAGTGATTGACAAACAAAGTGAACTCAACCAAGGACGGTATCGCTTAGGGTTTGATCATTTTATTGCTATTTAAGGTCCTGTCTCATTCTCCATCAAGTCATTTGTCAAGCCACCATGGCGTTAGCAGAGAGTCAATTGAAAAAGCATATTATTAGAGCAAAAAATACTATTCGCCAAAAGTTTCGTCAATTGAAACAATCACGTGCCAATCATGCTTTGTTTATTCAGCAACATTTAGCACCTCCACTAAAAGCCATGTTGAAACCCTCTTTCAAGCCATCTGAAACGCTACCCACCGTTTCACAAGCCACGCAGACGCTGCACGAGGACCCTGAGGAAGAGGAAGAGGAACAGGAAGATTTGACTAGTGTTAGTGAAGTTGAGGATGAGGAGGAACAAGTGTTTACGCCTCAAAAAAAGGCCACACCCCTTGCAGAGTGTTTGAGAAAAAAGAAATCCTTGGCCATGGTCGATACACCTTGCCCTTCCAGGGCGTCTCCGTTTTCACAACTCTTGGCCACCCCTCAACATAAAGCACAACTGAAAAACATTTTAATAAAATATTATTGATCAACATTGGAACCCTATTTCACTGATCTATTTGTTGGAAACACAGATACCACGTATGGTGTTCGCTATGAGGATGATAGTTTTAAAATTGGCGATTCATCCATTAAATTTGCTCGTACTAAAGCTGTCATTAAAAATATCAACTATAAATTAACGCCAGGACTGTTAAAGCTGCTCTTTTCTCGGACCCCCTCTTCCCATGATTATACGTCAGAGGACCTTGACAAATATAAATCCATTTTATTGGATACCCATGCTCACAAAGACAGTATGATCCCACGCAACAAGTGAATGCCAATATATCTCAAAAATATAAAACCATCATTGCAAAAATGTTTCCCACCAGTCAAAGTACTCGTCGTAAAGCGTCCGCTTCGGGAGTGACATTTAAACCATTAAAACCCCTTGTGGATGTTACCTACTGGCACAATCCCAATAAGCTCGTCCAGCGGCTACAGTTGTTGCATGCCTCACGTCAAGCTGGCCATACTGGTCACGATTGGGAAATTCAAGAAATTGAACAAGAACTTCGAAATGCCAAAATTATTGTTTAAGCCCTCACCCATTAAAATGGGTATTGCTCACGAGTTGCATCGCCCAGCTAGGCGTCACTATCCGCGACTCAAGGTGATTTCACGAGGTGTGGATGAACTTTGGCAGGCTGACTTGGTTGAAATGATACCCTATGCTAGCGTTAACGATGGTGTACGCTATACTGTATGTTGACCGTCATTGATGTCTATTCCAAAATGGCCTTTGTTGAACCTGTGCGTCGCAAGTCTGGCCCACTAGTTACCAAGGCCTTTCAACATATTATTCAACACTCCAAACGTCAACCTCAGCTGCTACAAACTGACCAGGGGAAATAATTTTTCAACAAGGATTTCTCCAGTTTTCTCAAATCTAAGGATATTCACCATTACACCACGTACAGCAACCTCAAAGCCAGTGTGGTCGAACGGTTCAACCGAACATTGAAAACCCATATGTGGAAAGCGTTTACCGCTCAGGGCACGTATCGCTGGTTGGACATGTTACCTGAGCTAGTATCACGTTACAATGACACCAAACATAGAACGATTGGGACCAAGCCACGTCTCGTGAGTAAAAATATTCAGCGATTGGATAAACTGTTTATCCCCATAAAAACAGCCGTTCCTAAACGTCACCGACTGAAAATTGGGGATTTTGTTCGTGTGTGCAAATTTAAGTCTGCCTTCAATAAGGGCTACACGCCACAGTGGGGGACTGAACTATTTCGAATTCGTCAAGTCAACTTGGACACTCCAGTCACCTATTTACTCGAGGACCTCAACCGTCAACCCATAAAAGGTAGATTTTATCTCCATGAACTTCAGAAAACAGCATTTCCTCAGCATTATCTTGTGGAAAAAGTGTTGAAACAAAAAGGAAATAAACTCTATGTCAAATGGTTAGGGTTTAACTCCACGTTTAATTCTTGGATCAATAAATTACATGTTGTGTGAACCTGTGCAATTTTTAATTTATTCACACATGTTGTACACTACCTATAGCTCTGTGTGTACAGTCCTCAGCTCCACATATTTCTTTCTCTTTCCAGCTGTGTTATCTCTTACATTACCCCTCCCCCTTTCCCTCCCTTCACCTCCCACCACTGCTGTTCGCAGCTCTTGCCTATCTATTGGTTGTGACATCATTCCGACAAGTTGCATCTTACTTTTTACTGATTCAGCGATTCCCACGCTTTGAAGATTCTGTTATCAGGCACGTGGACAGCTAACGTCCAAGGTGAACACCTGTGGCAGATCAAATTTCACATCAACTTGCATTTTGCCACGTACAAAGCAAAACAGGATGTGACTTGTTAACAGTTATCATGCACGTGGACAGCTAACACCCAAGGTGAACACCTGAGGTAGATCAAATTTCACCTGAACTTGCATTTTGTCACGTACGAAGCAAGAGAGAATGTCACTGGTTTAGCCTACATGTGGTTTCACACATGTTCACATGCATTTCGCACTCCCCTGCCACCACGAAGGTCAGATTATTTCACCTTAAAGCGTCTTTGTCATTTTTCCATTGCACCTGTTGTCAAGTCAGATCAACGCCCTCCAATAAGCTCAAATGACATTCACTTCCTGCTCCTCGGCAATTTTGTTTTCTCTACTCGCTTCGACCAACATAGAACCAAGTTCTCATCACCGTTTACACGTTAAAGGTAAAATGTGTGAAAAAACGCACCCTCGCTCTGTCATACACCGACCCGTCGAAATAGCGATTGATCTATTGAACGCAGCCACCTTGGTCAGCGACAGGTTCGTTGAAACACACACACCCAGCCGTTTCGTCTCTCTCAACCACCACGCTTTATAAACATTATAAACAGGTAACGGTAAAGATTTTTTTTTCAACATGTACGGCGTTAGGCCCTTTGTGAATAATTTTTTGGAAAAAATATCTATCACATTTGAAAGGGGGCGTTAGCCCGAGTCCTAGGACACCTCGTACACGTCTCTAGCGTTATTGATTCGTGAGATATCGGCAAAAATCACAAAAAACACTAGTTTACCCCAAAATCGAGTTTACTTTTTTTTTAAATTATAACGAGTGGTCCATAGCAAAGAGGACGTCAGCCCGAGTCCTTGGACCCCTCGTTCATGCCTCTAGCATGATTGGTTCGCGAGATATTAAAAGCGGATGACCTTTTAGTTTTGGTCGTTTAATTAAATAAAGAGCCTATAGGAAAGTAGGGGGCATCACTACGAGTGCTAGGACACCCTGTATGTTGAAATCCCATGATTGGTTAGCGAGATATCAGCTTCGGGGCAAATACGAGGAGGGTTCAATAAGTTAGTAGACAGCTCCCCCACTACCACACTACTTACAAAACACAAATTTTTGCTCTAGGGACTTGAATTTTTTTTCGAGGTAGAGGGGGTAGGGATCATTGATTTACATCAAACAAACTGTTTTGTAAACTTCCTAGTTTCCAAAATATAGGATTTTCAAAATTCGAGTGTTTTCAAAAAACATAAAAAAATAAAAAGTTTTATTAAAAAAAATAAAGGTCATAAAGACCATTCGTTTGAGCCATGGCACAACGTTCTATCATCTTTGGTTTTCAAACTATTACCTATTTTCGAAAACGAAAATTTTCAAAAAAAATTCAAAAATATAACGAGTGGTCCACAGCAAAGAGGTCGTCAGCCCGAGTCCAATGACACGTCGTTTGTCAAAATCGGACCATGCGTTCGAGAGATATTTAACATGGCTGAGGCTTAGTAGTGGGTCGAGGAGGGTTCTGGAGTGAGTTGGAATCGGCCTCACTCCACTACTCAGGTGGACAGACGGGCACAGTATAATGATATCATGTATAAAGTCCATGGTGAAGCATTAACTTCTGCGATAGAAATGATCAATTTCTCGAACATTTGCGTCTTAAAAACTAAATATGGCATTGTTATGCAATTAATTGAAAGCCATTGAACATATTATACCCGGTAGTTCATAAGCAAACACCGGCGTTAACAGATGAATTACTGAAGATGAAAGCCAGCTACTTCACATTCCTACAGAATTCTTCAATTCCTTAGATTTAAATGGTTATCTTCCACATATTCCTACTCAAAAACTTGGATACATATTTATTCTTCTTAGAATTCTGATCGCATCCCAAGGGCTCCTTACGGAACCAGATGACTAGTGAGAGATATCCATCAAAATTGCTTGAAGTTGGAAATATTAAGTGGAGGAAAAATTGGGCGGCACCATCCAACAAAACACTTCCATTTTGTTTTAAGAGGTGCAAATTTCCAATTTCCTTGGCATTCTGTACCACAATCAATGAAGCTCAGGGGGAAAGTCTCGAACGTGAAGGTCTCCATTTACCTCAAATCGTTTTCAGTCAGGGCCAGTTGTATGTTGCAATGTCGATAGCGTGATCTTTTGACGCCCTTAAAGTTGCAATAGTGCCAAAACGGAATCGTCCAAAGAATGTAGTATCCTTCAGTATATTCGTCTATTTTCCAATTGACCGGTATGTTTTGTCATTATTAGTGTTATTTTTTTATTCTTATAATCCCCATATGGCCTCAACTATCTTATATTTGAAGCCATTACGGCGATCTTCTCTCCAAGTTCGACGTTCTGTTTAACACTGCCATCTAGCAGTGAAATTCAATAGCGACCTGTGATTGGGAATTAAGTTTGTCTTGAAATCATCAAACGTGGCATGCGAGATATTTTACGAGCCGACATCTTACGATTGATAGTGCCGTGGATTTTTGCCATCCTCCTTGACCAGGAATTGAATCCGTGATCTTGGGACCTGGTGGCTTACCCTCTACCACTGATCCTAGGAGAAAGCTAACTTAGGAGAAAAATTCATCGATATTATGCCCCTTAAAAGAACATTCATATCCTCCAGATACAAACGTAAATATAACAAGTAGTTCTGCGACGAACTAAAGAGCCTACTTTTCTTGAAATTTAAGATTCATGCCAATGAAGAATCTATATATCAGAAATGAAATGATATGTTACATTGGATTTATGAGCGCACGTAAAATCATGTTGGCAACAGTGTCATGTATGTATTGCTTAGAATTAATATGAAATATTATGATCTATTATTGTACCAATTTTCAATGAAAGCCATTTGTAAATATTGATGTTTCAAGTATTTAAAAATTGGACCTATCAGGAGGAGTATAATCATGTTGGCAGCACTGACATGTATGAGTTAATCCAAATTAATTTGGAATGTCAGGTACTATACATGTGCAAAATTTAGAACTGTTGGCCTGCATACTTTCTGATATAATGGAATTAGGATAAAAAACTAGAGAGAGCACTTATTAACAGTTGGCAGCCCTAATGGATCTTAAGAATACGTGATGTTATAACTGTTATGGTACAAAAAGCACATACAAAATTTGGTTGAAATCGATTTGTTAGCATAGAAATTACATTCATTTAAAATTGAACCTATCAGCAAGCATATAATCATGTTGGCAGCATCGACGTATATTAGTCACCCCAAATTAATCTAGATTGTCAGGTACTATGCGTGTGCAGAGTTTAAAGCTGTTAACTTGCATACTTACTGATGTATTGGTATTACAATAAAAAATAGGGAGAGCATGTAATAAGAGTTTGCAGCCCTGCTGGCTCTCAAGAATACGCATAGTATATTCGTTATGGTACACAAAGTACATAGGAAATTTGGTTGAAATGCAATTGATGGTATATACGTTACATGCATTTAAATGTTGGACTTATCAGGAGGCTTAAAATCACTTGGCAACACTGTCATATATGGGCTCCTGAAAATTTTATTATTATTCCTGAAAATTAATCTGGCATGTCATTATCTCTGTTTGTGCCAATTTTGGAACAGCTGGCATGTATAACTTATGAGATATCCAACATAGCCCTCAAACTTAAATTGTGATTTTTTAGCAGATGATAGCACTGATATTATTTTCAAATATGGCTGTGAGATATTCTGGTATAGATCTTTACTGATATTAAATTTGGTTTTGATAGCTGCAGCCGTTTGGGAGTTGATAGTGGGACACACACACATAGACAGGCAGACAGGCAGACAGACAGAAGGACAGACAGACTCACATTTTCCTGGATCGATCTCATGTCTCCTTTCTCCTCTTTTTTTTTACAAAATGTGAAATGTAGGTTAAACACCTTTTTGGATATAAACTTTCAGAGGAGTATTTTTGAAGGATATTACAGGTCAAACTTTAATATCCGGAAAGGAGCAAATCACCTTAATACCCACTGAAAGACAGTTTTAAACGTTTTTGTCGTTGTAGTTGTAAATCTGGAACTGTGTGATCGTCACAGATACTTGAATTAAGGTAACTATTTGTTTCCTATGGCCATGGGATTTATGTGTGATGAAATTTGTGTACGGGCAATCTCGAGTAATAACATTGATCTGCATTCATCAAACATAAAGCTAGGCGAAGAGTGAAATACAATTCCTATTGTATCCTTTTACCAGAGGTAATAGCTTTTTCGCTCATTTTATGTGCTATAAATATCACTCAAGTACCGTACTTCAATGGCTGTACAGTAGGGATACGACCAAATCTTTCCGGGTGTCTTCTTTCTCCTTTATCGTTCTCTCAATTCTGAGGAACGTGATTTCTGAGGACACCAAACGGGACGTAGGTGTCTGGGTCAATTATCAGTAACCAAGCACCATGAGTTGGAGGTCTATTGTGGTAGGGTGGTCAGTATCATTTCACTCCCCCTTCGTCCACAGTATCCATCAGGTTCTAACTTGTCAGCACGCTACTGGGAGATCACAAAACAGACCGTATCAAGGCCTTTTTATATTCCTGTAGGAGCCGAGAATCGTACCAAGGAACTCGTAAGGGGTATATGATGATAATAATAATAATAATAATAATAATAATAATAATAATAATAATAATAATAATAATAGGTCCCAGGAATTAACCTGGGAGGAGTCCATGTGGCTCTGGGCAAATGGGAGTGAATTGCGTCGTTGCCTGTCATCTGCAACCATAACATATTGGATTCAGCAAGAGAATCCAACTAGCCTCTTTCACTCCAACTCCGGCACATAACCTACAAGAGGTGCCCCTGTTAAGCCGAGCAACTCAGTGGAAGGTTGGGTAACCAATCCCAGCGGGAAACTGGGTCGGCGAGCCGATCAGTGCTGGGGGCTCCAAGGCTCACAACCTTGGTAGTACCCTGGTCGGTGTGAAACATCACTGACCCCAAACTACAGTTTTTCAACTGTTCAAAGCATGGAGGAAAGTTCAGCAAAAGCTACTACCCCAGGTGGTAACCAATCCACCTTCGCCTTGAGCGAAGCATGCAGGCCTTCGGAATCTGGGGAGCCTGCGCCGACATGCATGGAGGTATCGGAGACTCCAGGAAAGATCCAACACAAACGCCGGAATTTCTTTGCTACCTTTAACACGAATTCCCTTCGGAAGATTGGTAAATTGAAACAACTAACTGATTCCTTATCCCAACATCAAATCCTGATTGCAGCAATTCAAGAAACGAGATTCACAGATGAACAAGCCTTTGAGTCAGAAGGCTACAGAATTTTTAAAGGTAAAACTGGTAAACGTGTAATAAAAACAGTTCCCAACCTTGGCACAGGATTCATCGTCAGTAGGAAGATTTTGGATTCAATAATTGGCTTCAACTCGCCTAGCAGTCGAGTTTCAACTCTCTCCTTCCGGAGCACAAACAAAGTTTATACTGTTGTAAATGTCCATGCGCCAATCAATCAAGCGAATAAGAGAGACCCGGAAGGAACGGATAGATTCTGGGAAGACCTTGAAGATGTTCTCTGTAAGATTCCAGACAAACACACGATTATGCTTCTTGGAGATTTCAATGCACAGCTGGGTAAGGAAAGAAAGTTCCAAAACATTATCGGAAACTATCCAGCTCACCAGAGAACAAATCGCAATGGTGAGAGGCTCGTAGAACTATGTAAGGCTTTCAATCTTGTAATAAAATCCACAGCGTTCAAACACCTTCCGAGAAAACAGAAGACTTGGACATCTCCGAATCCAAATCTCGGCGAATTTCAAATTGATCACGTCGCTATTGCACGTAAAGCTCAGAGAGAAATACAGAATGTGAAGGTTCTAAGAAATGCCAATCTAGATTCGGATCACTATCTATCCAAAATCAAAGTTAAGCTGATTCCGAGAAACACCAGAAAGGCCGTCTTAAAAAAGATCAATCGATTTGATACGGAAAAACTACGATTGTGCCCTAAATTTACTCAAAAACTAGAATCTTGGAATCCCGAAAACTGGGATGAACTACAACAGGCCTTGGTCACAACAGCACAGGAGACAGTTCCACTGACGAAGTCAAAGAAACATGCGTGGTGGAATAATGTATGTGATTCAGTGGTAAAGCAAAGACAACTTGCCTGGCAGAAATGGAACTCGGGAAAGAACCAAGAAAATTGGGAAAACTTCGTGAACGAGAGACAACGCGCTGCAAAAATCATCCGCAATGTAAAACGTGCCTACAACAAGAGCCAACTAACTCAAATTGAGCTAGACTTTCAGAGGAACAACACAAGGGACTTCTACAGAACCTTCAAACGCAATCTAAGCAAATACAATTCTCCGAGTCTACAGTTCAAAGACTCAAATGGGAGACTAGCTTACAGTGAGAGAGAAAATTGCCAGATTCTAGCGAAATACTTTGAATCCCTCCTTAATTGTGAGACTCCCAAATCCACTTTCTCATTTGAAGACAACGTACAAGTCCACCCAGATTCATCCCCTCCAACGAAAGAAGAAATCAAACAGATTATCCAGTCACTTAAGAACAACAAGGCACCAGGTGAGGACTCGATAATCGCCGAATTGTGGAAGTATGCTGGTGAAAAGATGATTGATAAATTGACTGACATTATCAAGGAGATTTGGGAAACTGAGAAACTTCCACGTGACTGGACTTCTGCCTTGATTCATCCCCTGCATAAGAAAGGTGACAAAACGGACGTTAACAACTACCGCGGCATTTCCCTCCTACTGATAACTTACAAAATTATTTCAAAAGCTCTGCAGATTAGGGCAGAACAACAACTTGATCCACAATTAGGAGAGTACCAAGGAGGGTTCAGGAAAGAGCGCTCATGTGCAGAACAAATTATGAATCTGAAATCCATCCTTTTCTATCTGAAGCAAAGGAACAAGAAATTTGTGGTAACCTTCGTCGACTTCAAGAAGGCCTATGATTCGATTGATAGAATAGCTCTTATTCAAATTCTAAAGGAATTTGGATTGGATAATAAAACCAGGGCAATCATTCAACAGACCTTAGCTAACACCACCTCCAGAGTCAAGTTCAGAGGAGAAATTTCGGACTCTTTCGAAATTAAGACAGGAGTTAGGCATGGAGAGGGGCTTTCACCCCTGCTCTTCAACTGTGCACTGGAAAAGGTCATCCGCGAGTGGCGCAAAGAAATGAACGATGGGGTCCAAAATGGAGTACGACTGGGTTACAAGAACATGAACCTTTCTATTGATTGCCTCGCTTTTGCAGATGATCTTGCAATTTTCTCCGACTCTTTAGACATGGCCACAAAACAAATTAACCAGCTGCAGGTACAGGCAACAAAAGTTGGTCTTCAGATCTCTTTGGAGAAAACACACTTCATAACTAACATCAAGCCAGCACCAAGGGAGCTAAAAGTAAACCAGGGGAAAATCAAACGGACAGATAAGTTTAAATATCTTGGCGAGTGGATAGAACCCAACGTATGTGAGAAAGAAACCTTCACTTCGCGCATGAACAAAATGGAAATGGCGTACCAACTCACCAAGGACGTTTACAACAAAAAGTCAATATCCCTGAACGCAAAACTTAGGCATTATTGCACTGTCATACGACCAGAGGCTCTGTACGCAGCGGAATGCCTCACCATGAACAAGAAAGGCCTGGTAGAAAAATTGGAGATCAAGGAAAGAAAGATCTTGAGGAAAATTCTTGGCCCGATTAAAGACAACGGTGAATATAGACGACGGCATAACTATGAGCTGTATATTCATGTCCAGAAGATCTCTGATGTAATGAGGAAAAGGAGGATTGCATTTTATGGCCACTTGCTTAGAATGAAACCCACACGATTGACAAACCGGATCTTTAACTATTTTAAAAATAAGAAGACCAAGCCAGCCTGGTTCGAAGAGGTGGAAAGTGACCTGCAAGAGATGGAAATTACCTGTGAGGATATTCAAGAACGCAATCCCCTCAGGAAGAAACTACACGACCACCAGGGTTTTCAAGAAAAACCGAAGTTGAAGACGGGAAAGATGTGGACGGAAGAAAGAAAAGAGCAACACCGGCAACGTATGAAGGAACACTGGGCAAACATCAAAGCCCAGAGAAGCCAGTTGAAATAACGTGGTCCTTAGTTGGCCGATACGATTAAAGAAGAAGAAGAAGAATAATAATAATAATAATTGGAACAACTACGATATGGCATGGCGAGAACAGCTAAAGAGATAGTCCCGCTAACAAAAAGAAGGAAACATCTCTGGAGGACCAGTGAATGTGAAGCAGCAATAAGGCAGAGACAACGAGCATGGCAGAGATGGAACTCTAAGAAGAATTCAGATAACTGGGAGAGTTTTCTGTTAGTGAGGAAACATGCTAAAAAACCAAAAACCATACGTGGGGTAAAACGTGCATACGACAAAAGTCAATTGGAAAAGATTCAACAAGACTTCAAGAAGAACAACGCTCGAGATTTCTACAGAACCTTCAGACAGTATCTCACTAAATACACTCCACCTAGCCTACATTTCAAAGATCCTGAGGGAAAAACTGCCTATAATGACAAGGACAACTGCACTATCCTGGCAAATTATTTTGAGTCTCTCCTTAACTGTGGAAGCCCAGGATCCTCATTCTCATTTGAAGACAATCCAAATCCAAACCCGGACTCTACACCTCCAACCAAAAAAGAAATTATGCAGATCATTCAGTCACTTAAAAACAATAAGGCACCAGGCGAGGATTCAATAATCGCCGAATTATGGAAGCATGCTGGCGACGTAGCTATCGATAAACTAACAGAAATAATTAGTGAGATATGGGAAAAGGAGGAACTCCCTATTGATTGGACATCAGCTCTGCTTCACCCTCTTCACAAAAAAGGTGATAGAACGAATGTGAACAATTACCGTGGCATCTCCCTCCTTGCAATAACATACAAAATCCTTTCAAAAGCCCTTCAAACTAGAGCAGAGGAACAGTTGGATCCACAATTAGGGGAATATCAAGGGGGATTTCGGAAGGGACGATCGTGTGCCGAACAGATTTTGAACCTTAAATCTATCCTTTCATATCTGAAGCTTAGAAACAAACAGTTGGTAGTGGCCTTCATTGACTTCAAAAAGGCTTATGACTCTATCGATCGACCCACCCTATTTGAAATACTGAAAGAACTGGGACTGGACAACAAAACAAGAGCAATCATTCAGAAAACCTTAACCAACACTGCGTCCAAAGTGAAATTCAGGGGAGAAATTTCAGAGCCCTTCGAAATCAAGACTGGTGTAAGACAAGGAGATGGACTATCTCCTTTGCTCTTCAACTGTGTGCTCGAAAACGTCATCTGGCAGTGGCGAAAAGTAATGAACATTAACAAGTCTGAAAATGGAGTCAGATTGGGCTACAAAAAACAGAACCTGATAGTTGACTTCCTAGCATTCGCAGATGACCTCGCATTTTTTTCAGATTCCCTCGATGCAGCCGCAGCGCAAAATAATGAACTCCAGATTCAAGCAGCAGAAGCGGGCCTTATGATCTCCTTTGAAAAAACAGAATTCATCACTAATATCAAGCTAGCGCCAAAAGAGCTGGATGTAGGACAGGGGAAAATCAAGCAAACGAAAGCGTTCAAATATTTGGGTGAGTGGATAGACCCCAATCTCTCCGAGAAGGCAGCTTTCGAGTCACGAATCAGGAAAATGGAAATGGCATACAATCTAACAAAGGCCATTTACAACAAGAAATCCATATCAACAAGTGCCAAGTTAAGACACTACCAAACAGTCATCCGTCCAGAGGCTTTGTATGCTGCAGAGTGCCTTGCAATGCATCGCAAGGGACTAACAGAGAAGCTGGAAGTGAAAGAAAGAAAGATTCTAAGAAAAATCTTGGGTCCGGTAAAAGAAAATGGGGAATATAGGAGAAGGCACAACCACGAACTTTACACCCACGTGGAAAAAATAACTGATGCCATGAGGAAACGGAGAATTACCTTTTACTGTCATATAACAAGAATGAACCCAGAACGATTGACAAATAGAATTTTCACCTACTTCCTCAAAAAGAAGACCAAGGGAGCTTGGTTCACTGAGGTGGACAAAGATTTACAAGAAGTGGGAATAACAGGCAACGATATTTGGGAACGTGCCACCCTTAAACAAAAACTAACAGCACACCGATGTTTTCAAGAAAAGGCAAAGCTTCCAACAGGCAAGAAGTGGACTGCAGAAAGGAAACAACAGCATCGAGAACTAATGCGAAAGTACTGGGAGGACCTTAAAGCTCGATGCAACAAGAAACAGATGAAATGACGTGCTCCTTAGATGGCCGAATCGAAAGAATAATAATAATAATAATAATAATAATAATGATAATAATCTGCCATAATTATTCGGGAATGGCGCAAAGAGATATGCAAAGAAGAGTTCGTGAATGGAGTTAGAATAGGATACAAGAAAACTGATCTGATAATAGAGTGCCTAGATTTTGTAGGAGACCTGGCGATATTCTCTGATTCTCTAGATACTGTTGAAAAACAAATTAACAAACTTAGACCTCAAGAAAGAGAAGCTGGCCTCCACATCTTCTTTCAAAAAACAGAGTTAATTATATTTTTAGCCTACTTTTCCCATTTTGCAAAAATGAGGAAAAAGTAGACTTATAAGATCGGGCAAATGTGTGTCTGTCTGTCTGTCTGGCTGTGTGTGTCTCCCCCCCCCCCCCCCCTATCAACTCCTAAACGGCTGGAGCAATCGAAACAAAATTTGGTAGGAGTTAAGATCTATACCTGAATATCTCACGGCCATATTTGGAAATAATGTTAATGCTACCAACTGCTGAAAAATCGCAATTGAAATTTGAACTCCATGTTGAATGTCTTGGAAAGTATGAATGGGAGGTATTGCAAAATTGGCACGCGTAAAAATAATAATATTGCAGTTTAATTTCCAGGAGGCCATACATGGCAGTGTTGCCAAAATGATTATAAGCCTGATGATAAGTCCAATTTTAAATGCATATAACTTCTACACTATCGATTGGAATTCAACCAAATTTCGTATATGCTATGTGTACATAAACAGATATGACTGAGCGTATTATTAAGAGCCTCCATGGCTGCCAACTGTTAATAAATGCTCTCAATTTTTTATCCAAATACCCATATATCAGAAAGTATGCAAGCCGACAGCTTTAAACTATGCACACGTATAGTACCTGACATTCTATATTAATTTGGAGTAACTTATATACGTCAGTGCTACCAACATGATTCTAAGCCTGCTGATAGGTCCAATTTTAAAATGCATGTAACTTCTATACTAACTAATGGATTTCATTCAATATTGACACAACAATAGATCATATTATTTCAGATTATTTCAGAGTATGTCATTGCTGCCAACATGATTTTACGCGCGCTGTTAGATCCAATGTTTAACTGCATGTAACATCCATGCTATCCATTGGACTTCAACCAAATTTTGTATTCTGTACCTTAAGAGATGGAACTAAGAATATATTCAGCCACCAGGGCTGCCAACTATAGTTCTCTATTAGGCTACATTATACCAGGTATACAGTATTTCGAACTAATTAGAAATGTCGATATTACCAACTTAAATTCGACATTATTCTAGATAGATCCATATAGATTATGCTCCGTGGCTTAGGCGGCAGCACGCCGGCCTCTCACCGCTGGGTCTGTGGTTCAAATCCCGGTCACTCCATGTGAGATCTGTGCTGGACAAAACGGAGGCAGACAGGTTTTTCTCCGGGTACTCCGATTTTCCCTGTCAAAATTTCATTCCAGCAACACTCTCCACTATCATTTCATTTAATCTGTCATTCATTTAATCATTGCCCCAGAGGAGTGCGTCAAGCCTCGGCAGCCAGCACAGTCCATATCCTCGCCGCTAGATGGGGACTTCATTCATTCCATTCCTGACCCAGTTGGAGACTGGAAGCAGGCTGTGGATTTTCATTCATTTCATTGGCATGAATCTTAAATTTTAAGAAAAGTAGGCTCTTTAGTTCGTCACGGAACTTCTTGTTTATTAATGCAGCCAATGGCCATGTACTTTTCTTTTCAGGTCGGGAAGGGATATTGGAGGGAAATCGGCCATGGACTTATTGAAAGGAACAGTCCCGGCATTTTCCTAGTGGTAGAAATGGGAAACCATGAAAACCATTTTCAGGACGGCCGAGATGGGTTTCGAACCCACACTCTTCCGATTTTAGTGAGGCACGAGGTTGCACGTTAGCGCTCTCGGCCACCACGGCCGGTAAAAAGAAAATCTTTTCAGTGATCTTCTCTCTCCTTCATCTCCACTGCTGTGGGGACAAGGTGGTGCAATGGTCAAGCTTCTTACCTCCCACCAAGGCGGTCCGGGTTCAATTCCCGGTTTATAGCGGCAGCAGTAGATTGGAATATAACAGCGCACGAAATAGGTGGGGGCCCCTTAAGGGATTTTGTAAGTTCCATCAGAAGAATACGCTGGACAATGGTTCAAAGCAAAAGTGTACAGAAGTTTTCAACGCATGTTTTTTCAGTTTTGATTGTCGGATGTGTCAGCCAAATTTTAAAACAGTACTGATGGGATGTTCATTACAAACAATGAAACCTGCCACTCAAAACAACACAACTCGGAAAGATTTGATCCAGTTCTGTGAAGATGTTAGATACAAAGAAATACAAAACACACCAAATGCTTTATTTCGTGCACGATTCAAGCTTTTAACGTGATGGACGACGTCGGGAATGTGAATATAGAACACCTGAAGGAGAAAGCTCGTTTCGATCTACAGTGACGTCATCAGAGCTGGCTTCATAAATGAGCTCAATGATATGGCTAAGAAGAGCAACGAAGGGTCTGATCCTTGTGAGAGAGCATTCCTATTTATAATTTCAGGTTATAAGACACTAATGGGGAATATGGATATGCAAGAAATGATTACAACGGTTCAGAACATGAGTGGAGAACTTCTGGTGAACTCTTTAAGTGAACGTTTTATGAATAGTGATTAATATTTTTTTTCATTCAGAGTTGTAAATCTAATGATACATACTGTAGGTCTATTGTTTACTAATAAATAAGAATTCATGAAAAAAAAAGTCCTCTCGGCACGCCGGAAGGCGGAGGTAGATTTCACCGGACAAACTTGGAGATAGGCGAAAATAGGCAGAATATGCAGGTTTTCGTAGAAGGATCAGACCTCATTTATCGCGTGAAAGTATTTTATAATTGGAGATTAATTAACTTTGTTTTTCTTCATTTTAAACATATTTTAAACATTTTATTGTCTTACGGGGACGGTAACCTTCTTGTCATTTGGAGTCCATTCTTAGCCTATTTTCAATTTTGAAAAAATAGGCTTATGAGATCACCTTTTGTCTGTGTGTGTGTGTGATGTGTGTGTGTCCCCCCCTAATTAAATCTAAACGGCTGGAGCGATTTCAGTGAAACTCAGTAAGATCATAGCACTATTCCCGGCGACGTCGACGGTGCCCATCGAATTTTGTTACGTCTCACCAATCCAACATGGCGGCTGTGCGAAATATTTCACTAGCATTCAGTATCTCCGAAACTATAACGGATATCGCCCTGAAATTGTGTACGGTGGTAAAGAGTACTACTAGAAGTTCACCTATGAAACTTTCAAAAACCTGGTTACTACATAACCAACATGGCGGCCAAGCGAAGTGGAGACTTTTAAATAGACTTTTCTCGCGATTTAACTATCCAAACGTAATGAAACTTGGTACAGCAAATATTTATACACATTGCAATGCACTGGAGTCTAATGTAGTTCAATTGTTTACATAACCTCAAAATGGCGGCTGTGCGAAATATTTCACTGACATTCTATATCCCCGAAACTATTACAGATATCACCCTGCAATTTTGTACGGTGATAAAGGGTACTGATACAAGTTTACCTATGTATCTCTTATATAAAAACAAGTGTCCTGACTGACTGACTGACTGACTGACTGACTCATCATCGGCCAGCCAAAACTATTAAAGTTAGAAACATGAAATTTTGGGAATATGTTCGTTGTAAGTCGAAAACGCCCACTAAGGAAGGGTTTTTGGATATTCAGTTTCTAAAGGGGTGTTAAGGGGGTACACTTGCATTTCATTGAATAACAATATCTCCAGATTGCTTTCATTGGGGGATTTGATACTCGGCATATAAACTCATCATTAAAAATAAGAAGATACGTGTCCGAGGGTTTTTCGATGTGGTGTATATTTTGAGGTGAAAGGGGTGAAAAGTGGGGGTTGAAGGTTTCCTAACCGAGCGTGTATCTCTTAAACGACATAGGCGAGGAATTTGGACCTCAGCGGAAAAAAATCAGCATAAAAAATAACAAAATAGTTGTTTGACCGTTTTTTCATAAATCCAATATAAGGGGCCCATGGGGAGGGGTGAAAATATGGGGAGGGGGGAGCAAACGTAATATGTCTGAGTGTAAAGTTATACATGGCCTATGTTGTAGACAATAACACATTACATCTTTTTTGTCTCTTGCTATTTCATCATACGACGAATACTTAGGGAGTTATTAATGATTTTGTACTTTTTGGCCGGAATTTTCTAAGTCCCAGGAATGGCATTAAAATTGATTCGAATGAAATTTCGAAGAATAGTTTTTTTTAATACTTTTATTATATTTTTCACGTCTTTTAGGGTCCGGAACCAATATGATATTTTGATGTTTTTTTTCGTCCCATGCATTTTTGGTTTCAGGTGATAGAATTATTTTCCACTAGGACCGATGCTTATCTCTTATATAAAAACAAGTGTCCTGACTGACTGACTGACTGACTGACTCATCATCGCCCAGCCAAAACTATTAAAGTTAGAAACATGAAATTTTGGGAATATGTTCGTTGTAAGTCGAAAACGCCCACTAAGGAAGGGTTTTTGGATATTCAGTTTCTTAAGGGGTGTTAAGGGGGTACACTTGCATTTCATTGAATAACAATATCTCCAGATTGCTTTCATTGGGGGATTTGATACTCGGCATATAAACTCATCATTAAAAATAAGAAAATACATATCTGAGAGTTTTTCGATGTGGTGTATATTTTGAGGTGAAAGGGGTGAAAAGTGGGGGTTGAAGGTTCCCTAACCGAGCGTGTATCTCTTAAACGACATAGGCGAGGAGTTTGGAACTCAGCGGAAAAAAATCAGCATAAAAATAGCAAAATAGGTGTTTGACCGTTTTTTCATAAATCCAATATAAGGGGCCCATGGGGAGGGGTGAAAATATGGGGGGGGGGAACGTAATATGTCTGAGTGTAAAATTTTGCATGGCCTATGTTGTAGACAATAACACATTACATCTTTTTTGTCTCTTGCTATTTCATCATACGACGAATACTTAGGGAGTTATTAATGATTTTGTACTTTTGGCCGGAATTTTCTAAGGCCCAGGAATGGCATAAAATTGATTCGAATGAAATTTCGAAAAATGGTTTTTTTTAATACTTTTATTATATTTTTCACGTCTTTTAGGGTCCGGAACCAATATGATATTTTGTTGTTTTTTTTCGTCCCATGCATTTTTGGTTTCAGGTGATAGAATTCTTTTCCACTGGGACCGATGCTTATCTATTATATAAAACTAAGTGTCCTGACTGACTGACTGACTCATCATCGCCCAGCCAAAACTATTAAAGCTAGAAACATGAAATTTTGGGAATATGTTCGTTGTAAGTCGAAAACGTCCACTAAGGAAGGGTTTTTGGATATTCAGTTTCTAAAGGGGCGTTAAGGGGGTACACCTGCATTTCATTGAATAACAATATGACACGACTATGACGCGAGCGAAGCCGCGGGTACCTGCCAGTAATTCATAAACCTGTAAAGTACAAAACGAACATGGCGACCAAGCGAATTTGAAATATTTTAATAGACTTTTCTCGTGAGTTAACTCTCTGAGCGCAGTGAAATGTGGTACAGTAAATGATTTTGCAGATTGTAATGTACTGCCATCTAATTTAATTCAATTGTTTACGTAACCTCAAGATGGCGGCTGTGCGAAATTTTAAAATTAAGTTTTTATTTCTTGTGTCGTAATCATGCGATCGAAGTGAAAGTTTGAATAATGAACCTAGGCAATAAGTGACCTTGAATGGTACATAACTCTATGGCCTATACATATAACAATCCTAAATGGCAAGCTTCCGTAATATTTAGACGGTTCTCAATATATATGAATCTTTTACAGCAACCAAACTGAAATTTTTATGTTCATAGAGACTATGAACATATGTTCACCTATAGGACTTTCAGTAACCTGGTGAGCACGAATCCAACATGGCGGCGACGCGAAGTATAAATATTTAAATGGACGTTTCTCGCGAATTAACTATCCGAGTGCCGTGAAACGTTGCACGTTTTAAATGCTTACACAAATGTTGATCCACTGGCATCTAATTTATTTCAATTGTTTGCATAATCACAAGATGGCTGCTGTGCGTAATTTTAAAATCTCGTTTTTACTTCTTGTGTTCTAATCATGCGATTGAAGTTTGAATACCACACTTACACAATAATCTTAATATAATAGTACAAAAATAAAAATCCAACCTGGCGACCATCTGAAATATTTAGACGGTTCTCAATATCTACGAATCTGATACAGCAATTAAACTGAAATTTTGTATGTTGATAGAGGCAATTAACATGAGCAGGATATATGAAAATAGGCTGTACAGTTCTTCACGGAACTACTTGTTATACTTGTGGTCACACTGTCCTTATGCAAGGTTCCGACACTGATGTGTAACTATGTAACGGTCTGTTACTTCTTCACGCAAAATTATATCTCCCGCAGAGATGTTGGTTGGTTCCTCAGTTTAGGGGCTGCGACAACGCGGTCATATAACCCCGTGTACTTTGGGTGAGTGTAGAATCTGTCTGATAAACGGTGAGAATTGTGATGGCTGTATTAGTCTGTAATTCAGGTAAGGAATGCAGACGCTAAATTTCAAGCAGTAGTTCCTAATGTTGCTACCAGATACTAACGTCAACGCCACCCAGCTGTGAACTTGGCTACTAGATGCCACCTCAATCAGCAACTCGCAACGAACGTTGGAACTTCCCCTCCAAAGGAAAGCTTACTGAGGGATTTTTAGCGCTCTTAGAAAATCCGACGACTTTGGCCGGCTTTGAACCCGCGACCTTGGGCATAGAAGTTCAGCATGCTACCAGTTACGTCACCGAAGCCGCTTCACACTTAGTCAGATGGAAATCTGAATCTGATCTCGCGCAAGTGCGTTGTCATGGCAACGTCTGATGGCTCATCCCTCATCAATTTAGTAGTGTTGCCATGTCAACCACTGATAGCTCTTGGCATTTTCTTATAATTCCGAAATCATTTTTCTCATCCCTTGGCGCAATGGTGGCTCATATCAAAAATTCTTTCAGACAAACGTTTTAGGTAATTATTTGGGGAATATTGTCCATTTTGTACGGTTTTGATATTGTGCCTATTAACAGAGATATGATTAATGTTTCCCGAAAAAACCACTTTTTCCCACCCCTTTGGTCAATGGTTGGTGCTATCAAAAAAACGTTTCAAACATATATTTCTGAGCTTTATCCGACACATAGTATGAACTTTGAACGGAATCGATATTTCACATATTAAGAGAGTTATAGCAATATTTCATTTTTTCGAAAAAAAAGTCCCCCATTTTCATCCCCTTCGACCGATTTAGCCCAGTAACGAACTCGTCCGAGATTTTATGGGTATACATATTCGGTAAAAAATTCAAAGTGATTGGTGCAAAATTACGGCAGTTATCGTGTCCACAAGAAACTGATATACATATATATACATATATTACATAAATTAGATATAAACTTTTGAACTGACGGTGGTTTTGGGGTCTGGGGGATGTGAAACGCGAAGATATGTCGAAATTTTCCGGAAATCGAAAAAATGGTACCCATTGCAATAGTTAGCTTTCTAATGAAATCTACCTAAAATACTGCCGTCAACGACACCTAGCTGTGAACTTGGCTACTAGATGCCACCTCAATCAGCAACTCGCAACGAACGTTGGAACTTCCCCTCCGAAGAAAAGCAAACTCAGGTTTTTTAGCGCTCTTAGTAAATCCCACGACTTCAGCCGGGTTTGAACCCGCGACCTTGGGCATAGAAGTTCAGCATGCTACCAGTTCCGATACCGAAGTCTCTTCCCACTGACATATGAAAACTGAATGTGATCTCGTGCAGTGGCGTTGTCATAGCAACTGCTGATGGTCATCCCTTATCAATTAAAAGTAAAGTTGTCATGGCAACCTCTCTTGGCACTTGGCATTTTCTTATAATTTAAATCATTTTGTTCACCCCGTGGCGTAATGGTGGGTCATATCAAAAATTCTTTCAGACAAAAGTTTTAGGTAATTATTGGGGGAATATTGTCCATTTTGTGCGGTTTTGATATTGTGCCTATTAACAGAGATATGATTAATGTTTCCCGAAAAAACCCACTTTTTCCCACCTCTTTGGTCAATGGTTGGTGCTATCAAAAAACGTATTTGACATAAATTTTTGGCACTTATCCGACACATATTATGAACTTTGAAGGGATTCGATATTT
Source organism: Meconema thalassinum (assembly GCA_946902985.2). NCBI lineage: Eukaryota > Metazoa > Arthropoda > Insecta > Orthoptera > Tettigoniidae > Meconema > Meconema thalassinum. The sequence goes on from OX336391.1 coordinate 194,706,561, forward strand.
CATGTATTAAGAGAGTTATAGCGATATTTCACTTTTTCGAAAAAAGCCCCCCATTTTTACCCCCTTTGACCGATTTTGCCCATTAACGAACTCGACCGAGATTTTATAGGGATACATATTATGTAAAAAATTCAAAGTGATTGGTGCAAAATTACGGCAGTTATCGTGTCCACAAGAAACTGATATATATATATACATAAATTATATATAAACTTTTGAACTGACGGTGGTTTTGGGGTCTGGGGGATGTGAAACGCGAAGATATGTCGAAATTTTCCGGAAGTCGAAACATGGGACCCATTGCAATAGTTAGCTTTCTAAAGAAATCTACCTAATAAGTGCATGTCAGATTTTCAAAGTGTCTCTAATACTTTCATGGCGATACAGTTCAAGCACTATACAGCACGTTTTCGGTACACTACGTCACGATTGTATGGTACTTAACTTAGCGAAGTTCCCACTACTAGTTTCACTATCATGTGACAGCTTCATCAGGTAGACGATTGCGACTGCGCTCTGAAGTGCATATTAAGAGTCATTAGTCAGGCTGAAGAAGCTACCACGAGGTAGGAAAATGAGTAGTGGGAACTACAGTTAGTTAAGTACCATACAATTGTGACTTGGTGTACCGAAATTTTATCATTTCAAACGATCTTGCCGACTTCGTCGTTATGCTTGGGTCTAACGTTATGCGTTACGGTTACGGTTACGGCGTGTATGACGTCATCATGCTGTTCAGTGCATATGCACCGAGTCTGAGTTTACTCCTGGGAGACGGCGCGTGCGTGACGTCAGACAGGAAAACAGGGTGACTCCTAAAGAGGTGTGCAAGATGTCAGACAGGAATAGAGGGTGACTCCTAAAGAGATGTACACGATGTCAGATAAGAATACAGGGTGACCCTTAACGAGTTGTACAAGATGTCAGTAAAGAATGCAGGGTGACTCCTAAGGAGATATACAAGACGTCAGATAAGAATACAGGATGACTCCTAAAGAGGTGTACAAGATGTCACACAAGAATACAGGGTGACTCCTAAAGAGATATACAAGACGTCAGATAAGAATACAGGATGACTCCTAAAGAGGTGTACAAGATGCCAGATAAGAACACAGGGTGACTCCTAAGGAGATATACAAGATGCCAGATAAGAATACAAGGTGACTCTCAAAGAGGTGTACAAGATGGCAGAGTAGAATACAGGGTGACTCATAAAGGGGTGCACAAGATGTCAGAAAATAATACAGGATGATTCATAAAGAGGTGTACAAGATGTCAGATAAGAATACAGGGTGACCCTTAACGAGGTGTACACGATGTCAGACAAGAATACAGGGTGACTCCTAAAGATATATACAAGACGTCAGATAAGAATACAGGGTGACTCATAAAGAGGTGTACACGGTGTCAGACAGGAATACAGGGTGACTCCTAAAGAGGTGTACAAGATGTCACACAAGAATACAGGGTGACTCCTAAAGAGATACACAAGACGTCGTATAAGAATACAGGGTGACTCCTAAAGAGGTGTACAAGATGCCAGATAAGAATACAGGGTGACTCCTAAAGAGATATACATGATGCCAGATATGAATACAAGGTGACCCATGAAAAGGTGTACACGATAGCAGAGAAGAATACAGGGTGACTCCTAAGGAGGTGCATACAGGGTGACTTCTAAAGAGGTGTTCAAAATGTCAGACAAGAATACAGGGTGACTCCTAAAGAAGTGTACAAGATGTCACACAAGAATACAGGGTGACTTTTAAAGAGATATACAAGATGGCAGATAAGCGGTGTGCAGGATGTCAGAGCAAAATACAGGGTGAAACTTAACGAGATGTACTGTGCCCAACTCTAGGAATGAGTTTCAGACACCTAGATATCAAGGGAAAGGCTGTAGCCGCTTTTGAAAGTTCAGATATTTGAATATCGCGCTACATTGCTTCGAGAAGCATTTCGAAGGATTTTACCGATAGTTGGATGTCAAGTGACGTAGCGAGTAACAGCAGAGGTGGAGGCTATTTATTGATTAAATAGTTAACTACGGAGTAGAGACTTGAGACTGGGATCAGATTACTGGCACGGCCAAATGAAAGAGAACGCAATTAGTATCAAGAAAATCGGACCAGGGATTCAAGAGATATGAGGATTTCCAGATATCAGGCGATGACGCGTGACCCTGAGCGTTTTGAATAAAAGCCAGCTGGAGGAGGCATGGTCAGTTCATTCTGACACAAGCACTTGGCGAGCAAGTTGCGTCTACGCTGAGCCAAGGCACATGGTTGCCGTATCTACGCAGAAGTTCTTTTCAAATCGTGATAGTCACGAGAAGTGCTGCGCAAACGAGTTGGAACTTAGTAAGTTTCTGGTGAGGAGAATCACTGAGGTGATTGATTTCTACAGACATTGGTGGAAATATTTATATTTCCAAAAGGACATGTGCTAGACTTTGTCTAGGAAATAGTATTTTGTCACAGTCCAATAGTAACTTAATACTTGGATGTTTAAATCCATTTCAAGTCAGTTTTCATTTTTGTAACTAGTTAACCACTTCGATCTGTCAGTACACTGAAGACTAGTCTATAACGGTAGCGTTCATTAGTCTACGCAAGGGAAACTGCAAGTTGTCTAGCGCATGGCAGATGGTGATATTAATAAACCATGCCCAGGGAACGATCTTCAGAACAGCCGTTAATTGCTTAGACTGTCAATGTTTTTCTTGTACTGATGAGATTACAGTGAGTTATGTTACAACTGACATATCTAAGAAGAGATCACTTAGATCTGACCCTATTTCAACAAACTGTTATGGCTTTGATAGAAGCTCATATTAAAATGGAACCACAGTTTATTCAAACGTCGAAAGATACTACCACTATGTCTGACTAGACGAATTGTGGGTCTACAATGGCGGCCGATACAAGGATTATACGTGCTTGTCCGATAGGGCATGTCTACGGATAAATCTGGTATAGACCAGGTTTACTACACTTCAAGACCATCAAGAAATGTAAGCCACATTTGAATTATATTATGCCTAGCTAATTGGAACAAACTATTTTTCTGCAGATGACCAACACATTTTTTTCGTCGTATTTAAAACTTGTAATGATTTACGCAAGACTTATTAGAGTTATTCTGAGTATTTTCAGCACTCAGAACAGTTTAGGATCGATGACCGAGCATTTCGAGCATTTATTTGAATTTTTCATATTTTAAGGAAATCACGGTAATCAGCCGATGTAACTGTAAAAGTTAAATTTATTTTTGTTGAGGAATGGATATTTTTTCCATATTCGAAGGTTCGAACATGTGGATTCTCACATAATGAGATGATTATTAAACATATAACAAATAATAATAATAATAATAATAATCCACTAATAATAATAATAATAATAATTTTCATTATTTTTCTAAATAATTCTTGGATATTATATTTTCTAATAATCATATGTATTGAGAAAGAGCCTATGAAGTAGTTTAAGCATTTCTAGTTTGGAACAGGAGATTTTCCGAAGGAGAGTGGTTAGCGCAAGCCCGCATTCAACCAACATTTCAGTTCTGGTTGAACAGTTGATATTTGCATTGAGCAAAGTATATTTTTCATATAACACGGAGAAGCATGAAACGGGAAGCAATTGATATTTGTATCAAATAGGATATTTTTGTATTTATATAAAATCATGAAGTAAATACACTCGAAAGTGAAATAAAGATTTTCATAAGTATGGTAAATTCACGGGTTGAACTGAATGGTAAAATAAAATAAACTTGTAAGTTTATTAATCTTCCAGTGTTGATAACAAGCAGAGGCTTGATTTATTGTATAAATTTTGGGAAGATAATTTATATGTGTGGAGTAGTTGAAATGCCATTCCCAGGTGCGCATGTTAAGTCGCAGGAATGAAGAGGTTTTTTCGAGCATCAATCAAATAGCAGGTTCGATGGCTCAGGTTTATAGTAGGAGTATTGGAGCCACACATTTCGTCGTATGAATAACCCGAAGGTTATTTCCTTGAAACCATCAGTTCTTATTTCAACTTTGTTTATGGATTCCATCTAAGACTTTGATTTTGCTAGAACCCGGATTTGTCATGATAGTAGTTTATTCTTCAGAGGAAGACCTTTGCCGTTGTTGTTATTGTAATATTGTGTTCTTACACAAATAGTAGAATGGGCCACTGCCAATTTAAAATATTTCTTTAACCACGAATAATTGGAAGGATATTGTCAATCCTAGTGCCATGAACTAAATGAATTTATTATGAAACTACAATTCTTATTTCCGCATTCTGTCGAAGAATTGCAAGTTGTGAAAGTTACTAGAAATGGCCATAAATATAAATATTTTTTTCATAATGATTCCAAGTGGAAAATCTAATAGTTGAATGGTTCAACCATTTATTGATCAAGTTGATGATTCAGAAATCATATATTTTGTTCGGAACATGAAGTTCATAATCGAGTCACTTCTCGAATGTTTAATGTCAGAAGAACAATTAATTGTTGTTGTGCTTCGCACAGTTCTTCGATGCTATGCTCAATGGTCAAATACTTTTCAGATGTTATTAATATGTGTTAATAATTTGTGTTGCTTCGATGATGATAATATTTTCAACGATATATTTTTGAAAACTGGAAAACAAATGAAAGTCTAAGAAATTCTATAAACATTTATTCTACGAGTGTTAATATCATGTAAATAGTCAAACAGTGATCAACGTTATTTCCAGTATGGACAATTAATTTTGAACTGGAATTAAATATTAATAATTTTGGAACACAGTCCACAGGACTATTAATCGGACTTGTGTTTCCAGAAAGATTGTCAAATGTGTTTGGAAGATTTCTGTATATTGTGTGTAAATAAGAGTGTGGATCGCCACACGTGGAGTGATGCTGCTTTGAGCATCTTTGCAGTCAGATTTTAACTTTAAAATAAACTGAGATAATTTTACCAGATGTGTCTTACCCAATTAAATCTCCTTCTATCCTTATTGTTGCATTGAGCCAAAAATCAGTAAAGCATTTTTTTAATTGATGTCGTTTTTGCGATTTGCTTTAACCCATCTGGCGCTCCGGGATATTTTGACTCTCGTGCTGACTGATTATTGGTAAAATGCATATGTGGTCGTGCGGACTCCGGTCTAAACGGGCACATAAAATAAGATAGAGAGAGAAATGGCTTCGAACGTGGGTCTCGATTTAGACATGGTCAATCGCATGCCGATTTGAAATTGTGATAATTTTTATAGAAATATTTTGGGAGTTGAGAGATGTCTGGTTTGGATGAATAAATTAGTAGGAAACCCAATTAGTGGGGAAACTTAAAAATTTAACTTGGTTAATAATTAGAATGGGTTTGATTATTTTGATAATGGCTTAACCATTAGGGCGTCAAGTAAATTCAGTAGTAAACGTTCGATGACTGGATATACACATTATTAGAATCCAGGTGGAGGATATTTGAGTACTTGCATATTTTCTTGTGATATTGTGGTAAATGTAATTCGTAAAAGTAGAGAATTTTGTTTTTCCATCACGTCGATATTAGGACAAATCTCATTTTATTATAGTGTTCCAATTAGCTATTCATATTTCTTGTTCTAGTTATAAGCTTGTGTTTGCCACTGTTGTATACCCCTAAGTTTTGAATAATAATTGAAATTATGGAAGAAATGATGAGGATGATGAGGAGTTTGGAGGAGAGTTCAAAAGAGGCTGGACTGCGTGTAGCAGCCATTATGAAAGAAAATACTGAGGCTTTGGAAAAGAAACTTAAAGAAAATTCTGATAAACTTAAAGAAAGTTTAAACGATAAACTTAAAGAAAATTCTGATTCTTTAGAAAATAAACTTAAAGAAAATTTGAATGATAAACTTAAAGAAAATTTGAATGATAAACTTAAAGAAAATTCTGATTCTTTAGAAAGCAGGTTAAAAGACAATTTGAAAGAAAGTTTAGATGAAAAACTTAAATAATATTCTGATTCTTTGGAAAATAAACTTAAAGAAAATTCTGATTCTTTAGAAAGCAGGTTAAAAGGTAACTTAAAAGAAAGGTTAGAGGATAAACTCAAAGAAAATTCCGATTTGTTAGAGAGTAGGTTAAAAGATAACTTAAAGGAAAATTTAAATAGTAAATTTAATTCAATGGAAAGTAAATTTAAAGAGAATTCTGAAATTTTGAAAATGACACTTGAGAGTAAAATGAATAAATTATGCGATAAAACACATGAGCTCGAAACTTCATTAGCTACTAACGCAAGTTTAATGGACGATAAATTTCGCGATGCCGATCTTCGATCCCAAAGCTTAGCTGATAGGATAGAACATGGTCTTAGGAAAGTTGGTGAAGACATGGTCAACCTGGAAGTCAGAGTGAAGAAGGAGAGTAACGAGATGGGAATTCTAGTTGTTCAACGTTTAACGGAACAATTCAAGGAACTTGTCATGGGAGAAATAAGAGAAGGTGTGATTAGTGAATTGCAAACTGAAATCAAAACCACAGTTGTCAATGAAATTAAAGACACACTCAAGCTGGAGAATCAAGAGGGAATCAAGGAGATTAGGGAATCTTTGTCATCCCATATTGAAGTAATTGCCAAAGATATCCAAGCAACTCAGAAGGACATATCAGATATGACGGGGTCATTGAAAGGTCATGAGGCTGTTATGAACCAGATATCCATTGATGTTAAGGACAATTGTAAAGAGACTGAAGCAATTAAGAAGATGGCAGAAGAAAACCAGAAGGAACTTGAGGCTATGAAAAGTCAAATAAAGGAGGAGAAACAGTCTGATCATCTGTTAAAAATGCCAAATGTACGGGGAAAGGAACAGATACAGATAAATCTAGGAGCAGCTAGAGAGACTGATAGACAGGATGAGGTCAGGACAGTATTTCAATCCAACCCCATAACTGTATTTAAGAATATAGAAGATAAGCCTTCTAAATTTTCAGGGCGAGATTCTGTAACACCCGTGGAATTTTTGAGAGAAGCAGGATTACCTGAAAGATTCTAAGATCCCTAAAGAAAGACAGATCCGAGTGATAGGGAAGTTCTTGGAAGGTCCTGCACTTTTGTGGTTTAGAGCATTTAGATCCACTCTAACCACTTTTGAGGAGTTTTCTCGTGGGCTATTGAAGAAGTTTTGGTCCCCTGAAACCCAACAGCAAGTCAGAGCAGAGTTATATTCGAAGAGATTCTCGACGTCACAACCTACTCGATACTCTACGTACTTTTCTGGACAGCTGTCTAAACTCCAACATTTAGATCCGCCGATGCCAGATAACGAGTTGATTACTGCATTGATACGTCAGTTTCCAGCAGACGTCCAGAGGACTTTGATCGCTGCTGATATCTATAATATGGAACAATTTGATGAAGTATTACAGAAGCTGGATCATACAAACGCTCAATTCTTCCATCAGAAGGGAGTAAAGAATAACAACGCTGTGTACGCTGTTATGGCTGACGGTTATTCTCAGACACCTCGGGAGATTCGAGAGGAGCGAGAAGAGAAATCGCCGAGGGAAGATTCCAATAAGAGAGGATGGAACCAATACAGTAACAGATACAGTTACAAACCATATGCGAGACCGGATGGTGGTAATCGATACAATACTCGATGGAGAAGACCACGAGATACTCAAGGAAGGTACCAGGAAAGAAGATCCTATGGTAGAAATAACTACAACAGAGGGAATGTAGATACTCGTCAGTCCAATGAAGAGTTTAACAAGGAGACGAGGAAAAATTTGGAAGCAAGACACCAAGATAACTTGCAATTTTTGGAGCAGAGGCCCAATGATCCAGGTCCATCGGGAACACAACAATCCCGGGGGAATGGTAATGAAAAAAAAAACTTCGAATTCACAGTAGAAGATAGAATTTTGAATACTTTCACTTCCAGAATTATTAAATGGCAAGCAGAGGATGATGATTTAATTCAACAAAATGACGAACGAAAAGAAATGGGTACCAGAATTAGAATGCCAATCATATCATGCGAAGTATTCGGTATGCCTGTCGATACTTTGATCGATACTGGGGCTATGCTTTGTCTGGTGAGTGAGAAGCTTTATATTCTGTGGAAGCTCAAAGAGAATTTAGAAGAGATTCCAGTATCAGGAATTAAGATCCAAGGAATAATACCCAATAAAATATCTCTGTGTAAAACACAATTATACTTATGTATTACGATTGGAGGACATGATTTCCGACATGTGTTTGTTGTAATGAAGGACATGGCTTTTGACATGATATTGGGAGCAGATTTCATTCAGAAATATCAAGCAGTGATAGATATGAAGACAGAGACGATCAGATTCAAGAATACCGAAGAGATTAACTTCAAGGGAAAAGAAGAGGAAGACATCGAGGGAGATGCTCAATGGTCTCTGATTTTTCATCAAGCTGAAGGAAGAGAAGTCTACACTGAGAAGGAGTCCCCAGAGCTAAGGAAGATTTTGGAAAGAGTATCACGATATTTTTGATATTAAACCTGGTGAAATTGAAGATTTTGAATATTGTGGAAGTAAACAATAATGGAAGCTATGAAGTAGCCAATACACGAACTGGTAACATCGTGGGATCTTATAATGCATCGAATTTGAAGATCTATTATTCACGAGCCAGATGATTTAATGTGTAGATAGGAAAATTAAAAAATTTTCAATTTTTATTTTTTGCTAGGTGTGGGGTGGATGTGCCCAACTCTAGGAATGGGTATTCCGAGTTTCAGACACCTAGATATCAAGGGAAAGGCTGTAGCCGCTTTTGAAAGTTCAGATATTTGAATATCGCGCTACATTGCTTCGAGAAGCATTTCGAAGGATTTTACCGATAGTTGGATGTCAAGTGACGTAGCGAGTAACAGCAGAGGTGGAGGCTATTTATTGATTAAATAGTTAACTACGGAGTAGAGACTTGAGACTGGGATCAGATTACTGGCACGGCCAAATGAAAGAGAACGCAATTAGTATCAAGAAAATCGGACCAGGGATTCAAGAGATATGAGGATTTCCAGATATCAGGCGATGACGCGTGACCCTGAGCGTTTTGAATAAAAGCCAGCTGGAGGAGGCATGGTCAGTTCATTCTGACACAAGCACTTGGCGAGCAAGTTGCGTCTACGCTGAGCCAAGGCACATGGTTGCCGTATCTACGCAGAAGTTCTTTTCAAATCGTGATAGTCACGAGAAGTGCTGCGCAAACGAGTTGGAACTTAGTAAGTTTCTGGTGAGGAGAATCACTGAGGTGATTTATTTCTACAGACATTGGTGGAAATATTTATATTTCCAAAAGGACATATGCTAGACTTTGTCTAGGAAATAGTATTTTGTCACAGTCCAATAGTAACTTAATACTTGGATGTTTAAATCCATTTCAAGTCAGTTTTCATTTTTGTAACTAGTTAACCACTTCGATCTGTCAGTACACTGAAGACTAGTCTATAACGGTAGCGTTCATTAGTCTACGCAAGGGAAACTGCAAGTTGTCTAGCGCATGGCAGATGGTGATATTAATAAACCATGCCCAGGGAACGATCTTCAGAACAGCCGTTAATTGCTTAGACTGTCAATGTTTTTCTTGTACTGATGAGATTACAGTGAGTTATGTTACAACTGACATATCTAAGAAGAGATCACTTAGATCTGACCCTATTTCAACAAACTGTTATGGCTTTGATAGAAGCTCATATTAAAATGGAACCACAGTTTATTCAAACGTCGAAAGATACTACCACTATGTCTGACTAGACGAATTGTGGGTCTACAATGGCGGCCGATACAAGGATTATACGTGCTTGTCCGATAGGGCATGTCTACGGATAAATCTGGTATAGACCATGTTTACTACACTTCAAGACCATCAAGAAATGTAAGCCACATTTGAATTATATTATGCCTAGCTAATTGGAACAAACTATTTTTCTGCAGATGACCAACACATTTTTTTTTTGTCGTATTTAAAGCTTGCAATGATTTACGCAAGACTTATTAGAGTTATTCTGAGCATTTTCAGCACTCAGAACAGTTTAGGATCGGTGACCGAGCATTTCGAGCATTTATTTGAATTTTTCATATTTTTGGGAAATCACGGTAATCAGCCGATGTAACTGTAAAAGTTAAATTTATTTTTGTTGAGGAATGGATATTTTTTCCATATTCGAAGTTTCGAACATGTGGATTCTCACATAATGAGATGATAATTAAACATATAACAAATAATAATAATAATAATAATCCACTAATAATAATAATAATAATTTTTATAATTTTTCTAAATAATTCTTGGATATTATACTTTCTAATAATCATATGTATTGAGAAAGAGCCTATGAAGTAGTTTAAACATTTCTAGTTTGGAACAGGAGATTTTCCGAAGGAGAGTGGTTAGCGCAAGCCCGCATTCAACCAACATGTCAGTTCTGGTTGAACAGTTGATATTTGCTATGAGCAAAGTATATTTTTCGTATAACACGGAGAGGCATGAAACGGGAAGCAATTGATATTTGTATTGAACCCTTCAGAATAGCAGTGTTTTATGCAAGAATCTTAGATCAAGGGGTCGCGTTCAGTTCATAGTGTGGTGTTTACGTCCGCCAAACTACGTGCTTTTCTGAGGCAGGGTTATAGGATGAAAACTATAACTAAGAAAGAAAGGAGACAAAACGTAAGATAATAACTAGATTTAATAACTAATTTGTGCATAAAAAAAATAAAACAAACAATAATAAACAAAATCCTCCCTGAATTTCCCCCTGACATGAATATTTATCACTTTGAGGAGTCAGACAGATCTCCCCGTTTCTAATAAAATATGTACCCAAGTTCCACTATCTTGCATGTGAATTTATGTTCGCGTGATGACTACCTACGAGAAATGAGTACTTGGATGGTCATTCGTTCACAACGGGTTAACAGCCACGGTGCTCACGAACTATCACCTCGTAAATCAACTTTTATGGCTATGGGCATAACATTAATAAAAATCCTTAAATCTAACTCTGACACACATATTACAACTCTACTATTTACAGGCATCTCTCTGAGACCCTTATTAGTGTGGAGACACACTTAACCAACTGAGCCGCCACTATGGCCGGATACTCAACAACAAGGAAAAACAGCGCCGCACGTGACTCACGGGCCACTGACATGTACAATAAACAAAGAATAAACCAACAACAACAAACAACCTGAGTGGTTAAGATTACTTTATATTAACAAAACTGCATGTTAATGAAACGCTTCGAAGGTAATCGTGTTTCGTAGGCAACTCCCATTTATTTAAACAATTTTACCATTATTCATAATGTTGAATTTTGGGCTTATGCCGTGTTTTATTATATTGCAATTCGACGCGTTTCGAAAGAAACCATGTCTTTCATCGTCAGGAATAATCTGGAATACGACAATGTTGCTAAGAGAAAGCAACGAAGAACATATAGAAGGTGCCCAAAGATGGACGCCATTATAGCCCCATGTTAGGGACAACGGAAAGCAGCAGTGAATTACTTTCTCAGGGTTCTGATAATAGGTAGCCAGGATTCACTGAGATTGTAGCCGGTGTCGCGGTTGAAATTATCTGGGTGTTTACGTATTTCAACCGCCTCCCTGATGATTCTGGGACGATATTGCTTTATACGGGCAAGAACATCCACCCCTTGGAACATGACATCATGGCCAGGTGTTAAAGCATGATCGGCAACAGCTGATTTATCAGGTTGAATGAGCCTGATACATCTATTATGTTCCTTAATGCGAGTGCATATTGTTCTCGAAGTCTGCCCGATGTAAACCTTGCCACAAGTACAGGGAACTCTGTAGATACCCGGTTGTTGCAATTTAGGCAAACTGTCCTTAGTTGGTCGCAGGAGTTGCCTAATCTTAACAGAAGTTCCAAATACAGTCCGTATGTTGTATCGACGTAGGATTTTAGCAATACGATCCGTTGTGTTATGTATGTACGGAAGGTAAGCAGTTCCTCTTACATCTCTTTTCTCAACTGACGTCCTATTATTATTTGTTGGTTTCAGAACCGTAGAAATCAAAGCCTTGCTATAACCGTTGCTCTCAAAGGTGGTTCGCAGGGTGTTCATTTCTTCTTGTAAAGAAGACACTTCACAAATCCTCCTAGCCCTGGTAGTTAGAGTTGTAAGGATACCATGTTTCTGGGCAGGGTGATGGTGAGAACTTGCGTGGAGATATCTATTGGTGTGTGTTGGCTTACGAAAAACGCTGTGTCCTAAAGATCCATCCTCTTTCTTGGTGACGAGAACATCTAAAAAAGGTATTTTGCCGTCAGATTCCTTTTCCATGGTGAAACAAATAGAAGGGTGCTGGAGATTAAGGTGATCCAGGAAATGGCTAAGATTTTCCTCACCTTCCGTCCAAACAACGAACGTGTCATCCACATAACGCCACCAGATCTTCGGTTTGAAAGGAGCCGACGACAAAGCTTTCTCTTCAAAGTTCTCCATGAAGAAATTAGCCACAACAGGAGAGAGAGGACTACCCATGGCCACACCATCAGTCTGCTCATAAAAATTCCCATTCCATAGAAAGTAGGAGGAGGTCATGCAGTGATAAAAAAGTCTTGTGATGTCTTCAGGAAAAAGTCCATTAATGAGAGACATAACACCATCAATAGGTACTCTCGTAAACAGAGACACCACGTCGAGACTCACTAGAATATCACCCGGCTGAAGTGTTATAGCTTTTAACTTTTCCACGAAGTGTGTGGAATCCTTAATGTACGAAGGCGTGTTACCCAGAAGCGGCTGAAGTAGTCTACCTAAGTATTTGGAAAGGGCATATGTAGGAGAACCAATCGTACTAACAATGGGTCTAAGAGGAACTTCGTCCTTATGTATTTTAGGAAGACCATAGAGTCTCGGAGGAATAGCATCCCCTGGAAGGAGAGTCTTCGCTGCATCCGCTGGAATAGATGATTGCTTGATCAATTTGACGGTGACATTTGAGTAGCGAGTAGTAGGATCACGACTATTAATCTTATACAGGATCTGATAACAAAGACGAGATCTTGGAATCATAATCAACCTTATCCAATACCACTGTCGCATTACCCTTGTCAGCGGGGAGAACGATAATATCAGAATTGTCCCTTAGATCTTTAAGTGCCCGGCTTTCGCCTTGTTTTAAGTTGGTGTTAGGTGGCTTAGCTGTCTTGAGAACTCGGGAACATTCTTGCCTGGCTTCCTCGGCCTCTTCAGGTGTGAGGTGATGTACTGAGGATTCTACGGATGTAATAAGTTCTTCAATAGGAATTCTTCTAGGCGCTACAGCAAAATTGAGACCTTTAGCGAGAACTGCCTGTTGGGTATCACTTAGGGGGTTGCTGGACAAATTTACGACAACCTTGTTAGCATCAAGTCTAATGGCTTGAGATTTCTGCAACTGACATAACCTATCATATTTGGAAATATGTCTGTCCCTCACCTGATCTAGAACGCTGTTAGCTTGCACTGAAGAAATACGATCGAAGATATTCCATAATTCCTCACTTACGAAGTTTGAGAGGCGTAGATGTAGCTGTAGTAACTCCCTCGAAATAAAATCCAACTGCTTACGAGTATGCTGTAACCTCTCTATCAATAACGCCTTGCTTGCACGACGATAGATTCTCGTTGCCTTAGGTGTTCTGAAGGAATGCTTCAACATAACAAAATTCGGTAGAATATCATGATCCCGGCATCTTAGGAGAAAAGCGAGTGAAGAGATTAGACACACCTTCTTGCGTCGTAACCTACTGAATCTAGACATCAGTCGGAAAATATCCTCCCCATAGAGGTTTCTAATATTGTCATTTAGACTTTCACGGCCCGTGTTATTATTCATAATGTTGAATTTTGGGCTTATGCCGTGTTTTATTATATTGCAATTCGACGCGTTTCGAACCACCTTTGAGAGCAACGGTTATAGCAAGGCTTTGATTTCTACGGTTCTGAAACCAACAAATAATAATAGGACGTCAGTTGAGAAAAGAGATGTAAGAGGAACTGCTTACCTTCCGTACATACATAACACAACGGATCGTATTGCTAAAATCCTACGTCGATACAACATACGGACTGTATTTGGAACTTCTGTTAAGATTAGGCAACTCCTGCGACCAACTAAGGACAGTTTGCCTAAATTGCAACAACCGGGTATCTACAGAGTTCCCTGTACTTGTGGCAAGGTTTACATCGGGCAGACTTCGAGAACAATATGCACTCGCATTAAGGAACATAATAGATGTATCAGGCTCATTCAACCTGATAAATCAGCTGTTGCCGATCATGCTTTAACACCTGGCCATGATGTCATGTTCCAAGGGGTGGATGTTCTTGCCCGTATAAAGCAATATCGTCCCAGAATCATCAGGGAGGCGGTTGAAATACGTAAACACCCAGATAATTTCAACCGCGACACCGGCTACAATCTCAGTGAATCCTGGCTACCTATTATCAGAACCCTGAGAAAGTAATTCACTGCTGCTTTCCGTTGTCCCTAACATGGGGCTATAATGGCGTCCATCTTTGGGCACCTTCTATATGTTCTTCGTTGCTTTCTCTTAGCAACATTGTCGTATTCCAGATTATTCCTGACGATGAAAGACATGGTTTCTTTCGAAACGCGTCGAATTGCAATATAATAAAACACGGCATAAGCCCAAAATTCAACATTATGAATAATAACACGGGCCGTGAAAGTCTAAATGACAATTTTACCATTGATCAGTTTCTCACATTTATATTTAGTTTCAAGTAATTGGGAGCCCGACTTGCACTCCACTTTAATGAGCTCTGCTTGCGAAACTCAGTCAGCCCTTGTGACAATAACTCACCTCTTTCCACAATACCAGTCATGTCCCCCATCCAGTGTATATAAATAGCCGACCAGCGGAACTGTTATCTCAAGGAATCAACAGCCGCTAACATCTCCTCCCACTCAACATATGGTCAGACAATAATCACATATCCATAATTGTCCTCGCAAGGATGCAATCTGAATCTGGTACCAAGCTGACAGAAATCAGTCTCTGCTGAAGTTCCCGCTTGTAATACCACAACAATATACTCACAGTACACACATCTGGGACTGACATAACGCCTTTCACATGGGTCTGCTGAATTAAAGCTCGCAAACATTTAACACAATATTTAAAACCTACGATAGAGCTGAGTACTCTTCGTCACAAATTATATTGCTCCAAAGGCAATCATCACACTGAATCTGATCAATAATAATTCTCAATAACATTCAATTACCCTCCAATCTACTATATAATTAGATTAATTCAGTCCTACTTCTGAAACACGACACATCTCCGAGAGACGTTTTTAACCGCACTTCGTAACCTAGGCGAACACGGCCGTTCACATAGATACGTTAGTTAACACAACACAAAGAAAAGAACCTTCCAATAACTACAATTGTGCGAGCTGCTTCCAAACAAAGTGTGCCAGATCAAAACTAAATATACTACATTAAATCACACAAGCAAAGTATTTACAAAAATATGTCCCATAAACCATAAGTTAATTTAATAAATAATAAAATATTATTTGTACTCATCTCGTGTTGTAGTCACCCGTCAAAGAACATCAGATGCCATTCCCCAACTAGATGCTTCTTTATCTCATAGCAGCCATCTGGACGGACTGTTGAGACTTCCACACTTCTTCTGCATTCATCGATGTCATCCTTGCGCTGATACAAAAATTAAGTTAATATACACTTTATGTCTGACTATTAAATTCGCTTGTTCAGGTACTAAATTCCCTGTCACTGTTCGTTGGCGAATTATCGACGCTACTGTCCCTATGACTATAGTACAAAGACTATCTATCACTGATTTTACCACTTTTCAATGAATCTCCTGTGTCCTCGACACAAAAATACAAGTCTACGTTCGTAGACGCACAGAATAATAATAGTGTGTCCTCAACACACGGAATAAAAGTCATCTCTTGTGTCCTCAACACACAGAATAAAAGTCAATGTCTTGGCTCTTCGACACACTTATAAATGAACTGGCCCTTGGGTCTAGATGGAGGGGGATTTTATGTAAAAATTTATCGAAGTAATTGTGGTACAGGAATGAAATACATATCACTGAACTCGTAATATTGCACAGGTCAAGAATATGCCCATTAATC
The DNA here is from genome assembly GCA_946902985.2 of Meconema thalassinum. NCBI lineage: Eukaryota > Metazoa > Arthropoda > Insecta > Orthoptera > Tettigoniidae > Meconema > Meconema thalassinum. The sequence goes on from OX336391.1 coordinate 194,722,742, forward strand.
CTAGAATCGATCGTAGAGATTTTGTCTAGGCGATTTCCCGCGTGAATGCTAGCCACCGCGTACCCCAGCCAGAGTTGGCGCGCAAGTAGGCATTCTCTTCTCATTGGTTCTCCATTTTCTGATAATTTGGCGGTTTCTAGTAGATCTTGGCGTCTTGGGAGTGTCTATTTTCTTCATCAGCCATTCACGTTACTGCATCATATTTCTTCTAGGCGCGAATATCACAATGAACATACCAGAACCATGTCTCACCGCGCGTCGCTTCTAAAATTGAGGTAGCCACACCTGTCCCTATGATACATCGCTCTGCTATTTCTTTTCATGGCTCAAGTACTTAGCCTTTTGTTAAACTGATGCAGGTATGTCCCTACAGTCTCCAACAAATGCTTGAGATTTCCTCATCACTGTCTGGCTATTTTCATGATGCTGGTTGAAATATTTATTAATTGAAGAAATAAAAAGTAGAATCATTTAACCAACATAGGGTAAAGGGTTCAGTATCAAATAGGATATTTTTGTATTTATATAAAATCATGAAGTAAATACACTCGAAAGTGAAATAAAGATTTTCATAAGTATGGTAAATTCACGGGTTGAACTGAATGGTAAAATAAAATAAACTTGTAAGTTTATTAATCTTCCAGTGTTGATAACAAGCAGAGGCTTGATTTATTGTATAAATTTTGGGAAGATAATTTATATGTGTGGAGTAGTTGAAATGCCATTCCCAGGTGCGCATGTTAAGTCGCAGGAATGAAGAGGTTTTTTCGAGCATCAATCAAATAGCAGGTTCGATGGCTCAGGTTTATAGTAGGAGTATTGGAGCCACACATTTCGTCGTATGAATAACCCGAAGGTTATTTCCTTGAAACCATCAGTTCTTATTTCAACCTTGTTTATGAATTCCATCTAAGACTTTGATTTTGCTAGAACCCGGATTTGTCATGATAGTAGTTTATTCTTCTTCAGAGGAAGACCTTTGCCGTTGTTGTTATTGTAATATTGTGTTCTTACACAAATAGTAGAATGGGCCACTGCCAATTTAAAATATTTCTTTAACCACGAATAATTTGAAGGATATTGTCAATCCTAGTGCCATGAACTAAATGAATTTATTATGAAACTACAATTCTTATTTCCGCATTTTGTCGAAGAATTGCAAGTTGTGAAAGTTACTAGAAATGGCCATAAATATAAATATTTTTTTCATAATGATTCCAAGTGGAAAATCTAATAGTTGAATGGTTCAACCATTTATTGATCAAGTTGATGATTCAGAAATCATATATTTTGTTCGGAACATGAAGTTCATAATCGAGTCACTTCTCGAATGTTTAATGTCAGAAGAACAATTAATTGTTGTTGTGCTTCGCACAGTTCTTCGATGCTATGCTCAATGGTCAAATACTTTTCAGATGTTATTAATATGTGTTAATAATTTGTGTTGCTTCGATGATGATAATATTTTCAACGATATATTTTTGAAAACTGGAAAACAAATGAAAGTCTAAGAAATTCTATAAACATTTATTCTACGAGTGTTAATATCATGTAAATAGTCAAACAGTGATCAACGTTATTTCCAGTATGGACAATTAATTTTGAACTGGAATTAAATATTAATAATTTTGGAACACAGTCCACAGGACTATTAATCGGACTTGTGTTTCCAGAAAGATTGTCAAATGTGTTTGGAAGATTTCTGTATATTGTGTGTAAATAAGAGTGTGGATCGCCACACGTGGAGTGATGCTGCTTTGAGCATCTTTGCAGTCAGATTTTAACTTTAAAATAAACTGAGATAATTTTACCAGATGTGTCTTACCCAATTAAATCTCCTTCTATCCTTATTGTTGCATTGAGCCACAAATCAGTAAAGCATTTTTTTAATTGATGTCGTTTTTGCGATTTGCTTTAACCCATCTGGCGCTCCGGGATATTTTGACCCTCGTGCTGACTGATTATTGGTAAAATGCATATGTGGTCGTGCGGACTCCGGTCTAAACGGGCACAGTACAGTATGTTAGATTCAATTCAAATACAGGGTGACCCTCGCCCTCCTGAGCCTTTCTAACATGTGTAGCATTTGTAGCATGCGTCATTTGAAATGATATAAAGTCTAGTCTCTCAGACCACAGATTACCTACTACTACAGATAGCCGACAGCCATGCTAATTCTTGGCACCTAAGACTTCAGCGCTGTCTGGTGTTTGGCCGTGGTACTAGTTGACGTGTAGCACGGCCGTGCGGGTAGCCTACCCCACCCCTTCCCCTCGTTCCACTAAATATTCTCGTCCTAAATTCTCTATCCACTTCAATGTTCCGGAAATCACAATCTTCCCAATACTTATAGCACGTTTTTAAGTGAGGAGATAATCATATGATCAACAAGAAATAAATCACAATCAAAATACCAATAACATTTTTTTTTAATAATACCTAAGTGGGAAATTGTGAATTCCTGAACTCTGAAATGAACAATCACAGCATTTAGGACATGTTAGTTAGTTATTGTTGTTTAAGGGGCGGAACTACGACGTCATCTGCCCCTATTTTAGGACATGACCTCATCAATAATTTACATGTTCACATTTCTTTCAGTTGCAATTGGAGCATATTGCATTGGTGACAAGAATTAGGCTACTAAAAGGCCTGCAGCATATTACTACTCACCTTAAAAATAGGGTCCCTTCCAATTAACCACATTAGGCCTAATTAGGCCTATAACCAATCAGTTATTAGAATAAACTGCAAAGGAAAAGTACTGGGAAGGGAGAATATTCATATCTTAAAATGCTTGATGCTGTTAACAATAACAGTAAAATGTTAAGAGAGAATGCTAAGTAAACAGGTGGTGTAACCAGATCACACTAAAATTGTTAGTGCACTTAGTGCCAAATTCATTGGGAGACTGAAATTTCAGAAAAATAATTGGATATTACAAAATGTCTATACAGTAGTTCATTTCATATTCCCTTTTAAAATATATCCAGTTCACCAATTTTTACAGGGTGAAATACAGTAAGTACATCAAAAAAAATCATCGCACACTAATACAGTAAATTCTATGACATCCTGTGAAGGGGAAAGGAGAAATAGGACTTTCAATGAAAAACCTCAATACTGCTAGAAATCATCGTTTTATTTAAAAAGTTGTCAACGAAGAAAAATAACAACGAGAGCCAAGATCACACTTAGCAAAAATACAGAAATCAAATCTGGTCCTCCTAAAAGTACGTGTTGAGGCATGTTCCTTTCTTCTTTCTTGCCAAGGCATAACAGTAGGCTATAGCACAGGATAATGAACCTCTTCCCTCCTTTATGCCATGGCTAACACTGATGAACAGCAAATTCCTACAACACATGCAAGTTTGTATGTTGAAGCAGTTAACTTAATAAAATATGTAATGTTTCAAATGGAGAACTTGAATTTGCTGATATGTGTATAGTTGCACCTACTATAACTACATCTAAAAAGAATCACTTATTGTAGAATCATTGTGTTGTTGATATTAATTCATTTAGCCCCATGTATTTGGAAGTATGTAGGATTTGTATGATAATCTGTGTTATTGTAGTACCTGTAGTAGTGTGTACTGCTCGGGTCTAAGCTGCGTGAACCTGAGAGAAATGTGCATCGCAGTGGTGTTGACGAGTGATGAGGTTCCTTGGTCCGTGCATAGTACAGAACCAAATACATTGGTCGGTGGCTCACTCACTCATTCGTAACACCACAGTGTTTTGAGCAACAGCCCTAAGTTAGCATTATTGGAATAGAAAGGAATACCAGATATCACGGCGGGCAGTTGACAGGCCCTTCTCTTCTCGCCTGACCCTCCCCTGTTCTTTCTCCTCACCCCGAAAGTTCACAGAACATGGAAAATGAACCCGAGCAGTATAGCCTACTTTTTGTAATTCAGGTGACGAGTGGAAAGGAGGCAGCCATTGCCTTAAGTTAGGATCAATCCCAGTGTTAGCCTGGAGTGGAAGTGGGGAAACCACGGAAAACCACTTCTTGGATGGCCGAGGTGAGAATCGAACCTACCTCTTCTCAGTTCTGGCTCACGAAGCTGATTGTGAGTCGTTCCAACCCTCAGACCAGAATTAAATTACTTGGAAACTAGCCCAGGACCTTAGGAGTGGCAGCTACCACACCACAAGGTGGTATTATGGTAGCACTGAATAAAAGTAGCACGAGTGATAACATTCTCCATAAGGGGCAGATGACCTCGTAGTTCCTCCCCTTGAAAGAACAATAACTCACTACCTATAGGTGTATTTTCCAGAGTTGGAATCTGACAATTCAGCACCACTGGGCAAAAACAGCTGACGACTAGATCGCCCGCATGGCTTGTTGCCATGGAAACTATACAGCGCTGCCAATTTGAATGATGCTATTTCACCACTTGCTTGTCGCCGATCAGTCGCTTGTTTGGTTGCCTCCAGTGCACACTCACCTTGCTGCGTTTCATAATCTGTTGTTTTAATGAGTTATAATTGTTTGAGTTATACTTATTTATACTGTATACTTATATTTATACTTAGGATTCATTAGAGACCGTTATTTATGTATGTAGCAGTGTTAGTGTCAGTTCTGAGCATCAGGCGAACCATTAATTCCATTCAGTCGCGCGCAGGAACGTAGGCTACCGCCTCTGCTCTTGTAATTAGTAAGACTACTGTGATTAGCTTCTGTCTTCTAAAGGGTGACTTAATAGTCTACACAATGAGCCTATATTTTGTAATACTATTGTGTGTTACTTGTGACTTGAAACTTATTCTACAGGAAATATAAATAACTAAAAATCACGGAAACAATCACGTGTTGTCGTTTCGCTTTGATCATTTTTGCTTTATGATAGTATTCGTAATATTGTTATTACTATTCATTACAATAATTTAGGTCTCTCCTCAATTTGACGGGCTAATATTTTGTTTTACAGTTTGCACCGAACAGATTTAAGCATTGGTTTGTTTAAGATTTTGAAAACCATCTGAATAAAAAAGTAATAAATGTAATAACGGTGCTAATGATATTATGAGCATGAGGAAAAGAGCGGGAGGATGGAAGTATGCGCGTGGTGGACAGCAGCATTCGTGGCACCGCTGCCTTTAGTTCAACAGTTCTCCGCCGAACTGTCAGATCCCAACTCTGGATAATACACCTATAACATTCTCTATAGTACATAAATTAGCCAAACTACCTTATGAAACGACGAGAAATAAATCAGGGAATGAAGTTTAAATAGATGTTTCCTCCTCCGCTCTCTGTGACCCACCCAACCATCCCAAAAAGAATCACGACTTATATAGGCAAAATTACAGCTGTGGCTGCCATTGTTCACATCAACTATCATCAAAACAGTACTACCAACCTCGCCAACACCTGACCATTCTAACCTTCGTTTCGTCCATTCCAATGGTTTTTGAGAATGGTTACAGCCTAACGCGTCCAGATCAATGATTATTTTATCAACAGTGATTTTGTATGCCACTTTTTATTATCAACAGTGATTTTGTATCCCACATGTTGGCAACAATTTGTGCGCCTCAGTGTGTGCCGCTAGAGTGGACTTTGTTGACAGTTGAATGAGATGCAAGTGCTGTCGGAACATGGCAGCCGTTTTTAAAAGAGCAAAATATAGAAACACATATTTACATACTGGGCGCCAGGGAATGTTGTCCGCAGTGCCTACAAGCTGCTGCGAGAGATTAAGTCACCAGTTACGTTGGTAGCACGGCTGTCGCTTGTATCATAACAAACAGTAAACTTTATACTCACCCAGCCATTCATAACATACTGTTGCACTCTTCCAATAATCTAACTATACGCACTGACGATTTCGACAGCTCACAGCCCACACACGTGGCCTTCGCCCTATCAGGGACACCGTGCTGCGAACTAAACTGATGACGCAACCTCTCGCATCTGCAGAGAACATTTCCTGGCGCCCCGTACTTTAGCACATATATGATGTGCAGTAGTGACCAGGGTTCCTAATTTCAATAGGCCTACGTAATATCGCCCAGAAGATGAAACAAGGAGACAAGGTATGTAAAAGTCACATTCATGTCTGATGCAAGTGTATAAGCTGCGTTCTACTTTCATTCAGAATTAATACCTAGGTAAAGTAACATGTGGGAATAAATATACTAGCTAGCCTATATCAACCATTACTTTGGCATACAATAAACCAATTATATTTGTCTTGTATCCATCTCGCTGTTACAGAAAATCATCGACACTAATTACCAAGAATATAATCGGCCCCTTATAGAGAATGTTATCGCTCGTTCTACTTTCATTCAGTGCTACCTTAATTCTGAATGTAAGTGGAATGCGGATTATACTTGCAGCAGACATGAATGTAACTTTTACATACCTTGTGTCCTTGTTTCATCTTCTGGGCGATATTACATATTAAAATTAGGAACCCTGATCACTACCAAACCTCATGATGTGCTAAAGTACGTAAATATGTTTTTCTATTTATTGATATTTTAAAAACGGCTGCCATGTTTCGACAGCGCTTGCATCTCGTTCAACTGTCATCATCGCTCACTCTAGCAGCACGCACCAAGGCGCACACATTGCTGCCAACATGCGAGATACCAAATCACTGTTGATAAAAAGAACTGGGATACAAAATCACTGTTGATCAAAAAAAGAAGTTCATCGGGATGCGTTAGGCTGTAACCATTATCAAAACCAATGTTGTACGAAAAAATTAATACATATTTATTACAGCGGAGCGATATACTGCATAATAATTACAGAGCATATAACAAAAATAACTCATTTCAGCCATGGGGGAAAAAAATCATTACAGAGAAGTGAAAATATTGCACACACTAGCCTAATTAAGAGCAGTGAACCGAGTGCTGCACACTAGAGACTAAACTGGGTACTTCTTTGTTTGGCAGTACTGTTATGGTACTGTTTTGAAGATGATTGATTTGAACAATGGCACCCACAGCTGTAATTTTCGCTAGCCTATAGCCTATATGCTGTGATCCTATTTGGGATGGCTGGGTGGGTCACTGACGGCAGAGGAGGAAACATCTATTAAAACATCGCTCCTTGATTTATTTCTCATCGTTTCATAAGGTATTTTGGCTAATTCATCTATTATAGAGAATGTTATCGCTCGTTCAATGTTCATTTAGCGCTACCTTTATTTTAGTAAAACACAGAAGCTATTTATTAATGTAATGGACATCTATGATTGATCCAACCCATAGGACTGCCACCCTCACCTTTCAATAAATAACTAAAATTTTAAGCCTATGATTAATGTAACTAATCCACTTGGGAGTCCACATGGGCCACTAATACCCAAAATTCCTCCAGCTTGATATTTGGGAAGTGGGTGTAGGTGGGAGGTATACCTCACCCCACACAAAAAACAAAATTGAACCACATGTCTTATGCCTCTTCCGATTTACTCTTTCTCGTTTGGTTTATGAACTCTCAAGTGAGCTTCCCTTTGTTGAAGAACTGAGACTGCAGATGCTTTTGCCAACAACACATGGTTTTGAGACACTAGTTCAGGAAATGAAGTCTAAGAAAGATAGCATCTGGCAAGAATTTTACGCGACTGATGCGATGACATCACGGGACTGGACAGAGAGCTCCTACGAGCTGAGGCACCTGGTAACGAGATTCTCGGTACATGGTTTCCACTTCAAAGTGTGTAATACCGTAACAGAAGATTTCATCAGCCAGACTTAAATTGTGTATGTGCCCTCTGTGGTAGAAGATGTGATCGATACCACGTGATGTGGTGTGGGCAGAGGAGGTTATCTCTGTCTCAGTTCTGTTCAAACTAGTTGTAATTTCATACTGCATATTTTGTGCTTTAATAAATTTATTATTATAAAAATAACTAGCTTCATTAAGTCAGGTTTTGGATCAAGAGATCTTACTAAAAAAAAAATACTTAAACATGGCAGTTTTCAGATTGGCCGAGTGAGTAGACCTAATTAGACAGTAATTACAAGTTTCGAACACTTCAAGTCGCTTACAAATTGATTAGGTTATGTTAGTCGCATCGTAGTCATTGTAGGCCTACATGTTACAGCCCACATGCTGTACGATTAATTCAAGTGTACAAAATTAATGAATGAATTAATAAAACAGTGCATTCTACGGGCGGTGAAGGTCACACTTCACCCATCTAGGGCTGAGATGTAGAACTACAGTAGTTACAAGTACTGCCAGTGACAGCGAGACAGAGGTTATCGGGAGGGCGGGCAAGGTAGTCCCAAAGACTATTTTACAAAACAATTAATTTTCTTTTTAAACAGTTACAGCTGAGAGCTGACTGTAGGATGATCACAGCATTGCTGACTGTTTCTGAACACACAACAGCGGTATAGTGCTCAGAGCGAGGGGCAGAACAAGATGCGTCACATTTTCAAGCTTTAGCACGCTTCCTTTTCAAGATCGTATTGTTTGTGGAGTTTTCATGTGGACACTGCCGTGAGTATAGAAATGTGGGAACTCTAAACCAAGATATAAACTGGGAGCATAGCGCCTTCAATGGGGGGCTGCAGCAACTCTGGAGGTTGGAGATTTGATTCCCCGCACTGACAGAAGCTGTCCTGAGCCTTGTTGTTCCATACTCCCTCCCAGTGGCGATTACTCCATGTAGGACGTGAGGATCATCACTTTAAATTTAATTTAAAAAGTGCCATCAAAGGAATCTGACTAAATAATTACAGAATAGCCTAATTATTGATACATACCTTGAGTCATCGACTGAGAAGCGATGAAAGGAGCGTATCTCCAACCTCTACTTTTGCAGCCAAGAACACAAGATTCTGAGTGATGTTTTCCCATAACCTACATACAAAATATACAGAATGAGGTACAGAAAACATGAAATACAAAATCTAACAAAAAAATAATTAAATTAGGCTAAAGTCATTAAATCTAGCTTTCTACGACTACGGAAGTCCACAAATAATAATGCATGGTTCTCATAAGAATCCTATCGATAATATCAGCACTCTCTTAAGAAATCAATTTAATAATACATAATACATTATCGGTACTTACAACAGAAATGGAAATACCGGCACTGGTTTACAGGTTACATCCAATTGAAAACGCCAAGATTACGGCACTTCTTTTTCACAGAACATCAAGAAACACATGTATTTAAGGTGATTGATATTAATAATTGTTGCTGTAAGGGGCCTAACATCTACGTTATCGGCCCCTATTTAAGGCGAAATCAATCGAAAACTCTGGGGAAGAAATATTGCTGTAATGTACAGGAAATGTAAATACACCGCCATGTTTGAACAGAACAGAAGTAGTGTGCGGAAAGGCAATGCCGCCAACCGACACAAATAATGTTTATTTAATGATAAGTGCCGTAATTATCGTCTGTGAGCAAGATAATTGCAAGGAAATGTCAATTAGGAATTATGTGTATATTTATTGACTAAATATAGTGATATGTTTGCAATTTAATTACAACGTTGTATCATGCATATGTTGGCAACACGATATACACGATATACAGCGCTCCATACGACTGGCACGTGCTACTACACCGATGGTGCCAAATGATCCCTATCTGGTTGACACCCCCATCACTTCCTATAGTTCAGATTCAACGTAAATAGGAGGTCCAGTTGCTCATGATCACGTGATAACGGCCACGTAAAACTAAATGTTTCCTTCCTTTTCTCATCTGCACTGCCATCTAGCAAAGAAAACTAAAATATATGTGAATGCCTTGTGGCTAAGAGTTCTTAGATGTACCAGACGGGGTGTGGTGCCAACATTTCTAGGACTGGAATCTAAATCACGACGTAAGGATTGCCAGGTGGTCACACTACACCCGTTTCCCTCAAGCGTGTACTAAATGTGAAACATTAAGATGCCATCCTAAGGAAATACATTCCAAACACTTGCGGGAGTAGATACCTCAGACGCTGTCTCAAGAGTGTCATTGTTAGTTCTCAATTACGACTGCCACTTTACTAATCGTTATATCGTTTCCCAATTCTTTTGATAAAAGACATCTCTTGGGATTGAAATGTCTATCCTCGTGCGATCGGAGTTCGATATGGGAGTGTACAGTTCATTTTCTGCGCTTTAATATGCCATTAAAATGCTCAGGCACGTTGTGGCTCCTCTCTTGGTATCGTATGTCGTTATTGGTTGAGCGTCTCAGAGACTAAAGACGAGCTTTCCTCTTCTGATTAGCCGGCTTTTATTAGCAATTCAGATTTAGAAAGGTCACCTTGCACTGATATTTCTTCCCCGAGTCATGGTTGGTTGGTTCCTCAGTTTAGGGGCTGCGACAACGCCGTCATGTAGTCCCGTGTACTTTGGGTGTGTGTAGAATCTGTCTGATAACCTGTGTTAATTTTGATGGATGTATTAGTGTGTGTTATCTGTTTCTTAATTCAAGTAAGGACTGCACTTTGAATTTTTCAAATAGTTCCTACTTTTGTCACCAAACGCCACCGTCAACGACTACTAGGCCTAGTTCAGAACTTAGTTACTAGACGCCACCGCAGTCGGCTCTTGGCAAGGAACGTAGGAATCTAAGAGCGTTGTGTACATTCTTAACCGATACAATTTAGCTTCACACAGCAGTAATTAGTGGAAGGATCTTTAACATGCCATAAATCTATGATATGGGGCCACCAGCTTTACTTCCCCTCCGAAGGAAGGCATACTGAGGGATTTTAACGCTCTTAAAAATCCAATGGCTTCGGCCGGGTTTGAACCCGCTACCTTGGGTATAGAAGCTCAGCAAGCTACTAACTACGCCACCGAAGCCGCAAACCCCCAAGTCATGGTTCATACTCGTGAACTCGCTTTCAAACAAGGGAAACTATGAAGTCATTAACAGTGTTGCCATATTTACAATGCATTGTTAACTTTCAGTCGGTTAATACGTAAGGGGTGATCGAGCTTGTCACGGTGGGTGAGTGGTTATCGTGTCGGACTACCAACCCCCAAGCTGGCAGGTTCGCTCCTGGACGTGATATAAGATTTTTAAAAGGCGGCAAAAAACACGGCATGCATGTCATACGTTGTTGGCATGTTAAATAACCCATTTGAATTCAGTAGGCCGTGTTCGTAATGGCAAATTTAATATCGGTATTGCCGCCAACAAAAAAGTTCCTCCTCTCACTACTATAAAGCGCTATAATGTCAAGGAGCTTAGATATCTATCCTCCTTGACTTTCAAAGCGTTCCAAGGAACGACTAAATTTGACATGCAAGCTGCCCTCTGGGCGTCAAATAACAAAGCATGCACTCGGCACCCGAGGCTATAGTCTACGATAAAATAAAAATAATAAAAAAAACTAAGAGGTGATCAAAAAGTTTCCGTTTGAGGGTGTTGCAGTAGCGATACTCTAGGCGTTGAATGCCGAACAAAAAGCACAGGGGATGGCTGTTTGCCTGCAACACTTGATGAGTTTCAATGTTGAAGACAACACGTTGTAGGTGCGAAAGCTGTTGCCACCACTGGGAACCGGATCCGAAAGCGTCGACGATGCAGTATTGTCTTGCATCGTCCCCTCGTCCGAAGACGTTCAAGAGGCAACCATCCACTGGAAAGATGATGCTCACCCTGTTCTTTGATTGTCGGGACCCATTGCTTATTGATAGATGGATTAGATAGATTTATTCTGTCCGGCAAGATTAGGGCCATTGGGCCCTCTCTTCCATCTAACCAGATTATTCAATTAATACATAATGAACAATACAAATATCATTTAAATCTAACAATAATACAATATTGATACGATATAAAAACAGATTAGCTTGGTGTACGAAGTAAATTGTTGTATTTCTATGGTGAATAAGTAAGATACTTTGAAGTAAGTTTAATATTGGAGTAAGGTGAGGAAATACTGATAAAAAAGGTGTACTGCGTAACACTGGAGATATTACGGTGTGCAATTAAGGCGGAACGTCCGGGAAAACTGTGACGAGGGGGTGCTGCTGCTTCATGATAACGCACGTCCCCATACCGCGAAGGTCGTAACACAGAAGTTACGCCAACTCAAATGGGAGACACTCGAGCATCTTCCCTGTAGACCTGATCTCTCCCCATGTAATTATCATGCCTTCTGTCCCTTAAAAGAGGCCTTGAAGGGTCGACGATTCCTGTCGGACGAAGATGTGCAGCATGCGTTTTTTTGAATTCTTCACACAGCAGAACACTGTGTTCTACAACACGAGGATCATCAACCTGGTGTGTCGGTGGGATGAGTGCCTCAATTATCACGGCAATTTTGCCTGATTGGCCCACTGCTTCTGGACTGTGCGGCCATCAAACGGATACTTTTTGATCACGCCTTATATTAGGTGGACGCGGACTGCATTATGCAGAAAGAAACCAATCCACATATTGTATACAAGTAAAATGGAAATAGAACTGTACAATTCTTTCTTGTTCTGCAGAAACAAAACAAACCTCACTCTGCATTTTAGTGCCATCAATGGACCGACAAAGAAAGTATTGGAATATGTTGCCACGTTTCTCATTTTACAGAAAAGATCCAAGTGGTTTGGTTTCAGATATTGAGGAAGATGTTGAAGTTTTTTCAGGTGTACCAGTCTTTGAAATGAAAAAAAAAAGGTTTATGACAATAACATTGTTACAATACATGGTGTAATAATATCTGCCTAATTTCAAGTGAGTTGTATTTTTAAGTACTTGCGTGTATTTCCCATATGTTACAAGAATTTTAAGTGTTTTAATGTATATTCAAGTATTTCACACGTTGCCAATTCTTTTCTAGTAGCTTCCATGTATTTTGAATTATTTCTCAAGTGAAAAAGGAAAATATCTGCTTTAAATCCATTCAGCAGAACGTTATATGAAAGATATGACTTTCTGCAGGAAGGAACCAACCCACAAAACTATGTGATATCTCATTAACTAAGGTAGTTTAAAGCTCAATATTTTGGTAAAAGGTAGGCGCAACTGTATGTTTAAACTAAAGTAATGAGTATTAAACATTTTCAATTTGGGAATTTTAGCCTATTTTCATTTATGAAAAAATAGGCTTATGCGATCACTATTTTTCCGTGTGTCTGTGTGTGCGTGTGTGATTCGTTTGTGGGTGTCTCCCTAATAAAATCTAAGCGGCTCGAGAGATTTCAATGAAACTCGGTAAGGTCATAGCACTATTCCGGACAACCCCGACCGTGCCCTTCAAATTCTGTTACGTCTCACCAATCCAACATGGTGACTATGCCAAATATTTCACCAGTTCAATATCTCCGAAACTATAACCGATATCAACCTGGAATTTTGTGCGGTGATAAAGGAAACTACTAGAAGTACACCTATGTGACTTTCGCAACCCTGGTAACTACAAGAGCAACATGACGGCCAAGTGAATTTGCGACTTTTAAACAAACGTTTCTCGCGATTTAACCAACCAAACGCAATGCAACTTGGAACAGTATATGTAAATACACATTGTAATGCACCGACATATAACTTCGTTCAATTGTTTACGTAACCTCAAATGGCGGCTGTGCGAAATATTTCACCGACATTCTATATCTCTGAAACTATTACCGGTATCACTCTGAAATTTTGTACGGAGATAAAAGGCACTACTGGAAGTTCATCTATGAGACATTCAAAAACCGGTCAACTACAAAACGAACATGGCGGCCAAGCGAAGTAAAAAGGTTTAAATAGACTTTTCTCGCGATATAATGATCCAAATGCAATGAAACTTGGTACAGCAAATGTTTATACACGTTTTAATGCACTGGTATCAAATTTAGTTCAATTGTTTACATAACCTCAAGATGGTGGCAGTGCGAATTTTAAATTTAAGTTTTCATTTCTAGTGTCGTAATCATGCGATCGAAGTGAAAGTTTGAATAATGAACCAACGAAATAATTTTCCTTTAATGGTATATGACTCTATGGCCTATATATATAACAATCCAACATGGCGACCACCCGAAATATTTAGGCGGTTCTCAATATCTACGAATCTATTACAGCAATCAAACTGATTTTTTTAATGTTCATAGGGGCTATGAACATAAGTTTACCTATAGGTCTTTCAATAACCTGGTGATCACAAATCCAACATGGCGGTGACGCGAAGCATAAATATACACATGGACGTTTCTCGCAATTTAACCATCGGAGTGCAGTGAAACTTGGTACAATAAATTCTTTTACAAATGTTAATCCACTGGCATCTAATTTATTTCAATTGTTTTCATAACCACAAGATGTCAGTTGAACGAAATTTTAATATCTCGTTTTTTCTTCTTGTGTCTTAATTATGCGATTGAAGTTTGAACAATACACGTACACAATAATCTTCATATAACAGTACATAAACTAAGACCTACATATATAAAAATCCAACATGGCGACCATCCGCAATATTTAATCGGTTCTCAATATCTACGAATTTATTACAGCAATAAAACTGGAATTGTGTATGTTGATAGAGGCAATTTACATAAGTAGGATATATGAAAACAGGCCGTATATCTCTTCACAGAACATCTTTTATTTCTATATTTGAATGTATTTTTCTCAGTTTTGATTTGATGTTGGTTGGTTCCTTTCTGCTTAATGCAGTCCTTATGAGACTCTACCTGAAGAAAAACAAAAAATATGCGAAATTATAAAATGCCATTCAGTCGGTGAAAACGATTGTACCCAATATTAATGTGTGTTATTCCTAAAACCTGAAAATAATTATATGAGATTATTAAATTCATTTAGATTGACTGTAAAGCAAATATCATGTTTTATGCGTCATCGGTGTGTTTCTTTAATGTGTGACTTTCCCACTAAGCTATTTTTGTCCTCCCCATGCACAAAAGACGTCATGAGCACGACAGACCACACGCGTATCACAAATTGTGAGCTTTAGGGAGCCTAGTGTCCAGGCTCTGCGCTCAGTACGAAACGTACTGCAGTGTCCGGTCAAATGGACAGTGCTTCTGCGACTAAGCTCTGGAGTGCTAAAGCGCTGTCGTGCTGCACTGCTCAGAAATGGGTTGGATAGGACTGCGCTTCGCCGCCAAGAGTAAATTTCTCGCTAGCACTGCGTCACCTTGCCCATTGCACGGCCCTAACACGGAGGCCCGAGTTCAATTCGCGGCTCTGCCAATACATTTGTTTCTGGTCTGAGGGCTGGAACGGGGTACACTCTGCCTCGTGAGGCAAAACTGAGAAAAAGTGGGCTCGGATCCTACCTCAGTCACCCTGGTAGTGGTATTCAGTATGGTTTCTCACTTCTACTCCAAACAAATGCTTGGGTGGTACCTAACATAAGGCCACGGCCACCTCCTACCCAAATACTAACTCAATTTCAAATACACATACCAGTATGGACATCACAGTGACACAGGTTATGAAACAAATTCAATAATCGCCGAAGTACACGGGGTACATGACCACGATGTCGCAAAGCCCTTAAAGAATCAACAACATCAACAGAAATGGTCTTAAAATGGATGTCATATTGAAATAATTAACTGGAGTTGGATTTGAAGGTAGTATTGCTGTATTTTTTTGTCGTGTGACCTCCTAAGAGGCCGAGTGCAGGTCTTTCTAGTCTACTCCCGCGGGTTACCTTCGCGCCGGGGTAACACGCCACCCTCCTGGGGGCTATTTAACTCGGGGGCGCCCGGGATGGAGCTTCAGTTTGGTCTTTAGCTCAGGGCACGCAGACACCACAGCAGCAGTCTTCGTACTTCGTCACTCTTCATAATGTGTCGCACGACACACAGGTGCCGGAGGAGGAGTCTCGTGCCGCAGGGCGAGCTCCCAGGCACGCTCCAGATCGGTCATCCACGACGGGCTACACCCTCACCCGGTATCCTCCGGTCGGCCACCTGCAGTCAGCGCTTTCGGACTTCTGGGATCACTACAACCCAGATGACCCGGAACCTACACCGAACCAAGTGTCCATGCCAGTGAATCTAGTACCAGACCACATCTTCGCCTTAAACTGGTTTCGATGGCGAAGCGCCCCTTGGGAAGCGTGGACCGATGTCATCGGCGACGATCTCGAGGAGTCCGGGGAGGGCCCTGCGCCCGCAGCTCAGGGACAAGTGGGCATTCCCACCGAACAACACGACACCGCAACTGACCAGTACGAGTTCCCACCAGACGACGACGAGGAAGACATCTGGATATATGATCCTGAGTATCCACGACGGCCACCCATCCGACGCGCCGCCAATCCGCAACATGACGATCTTCAATGGACAGTGCAGCCTCCTACTCCGCGGCCGACGCCGCCGACCGCCTACACATCTGTGGCGGTCCCGGCTGCCCATCCTGTTCCCTATGGCGATTCACCTAATGGAGCCTACATCACCAGGATCCTCCGAGATGGCGTTCACCTTCCCAGGCCGACGGGAGCTCCTCCAGTCTTCATGAAGACCAGAGTCACCCCCATGATGACTCAAGTGATTCAAGAGTTGTGCAACAATGGTATTATACACCCATTTAAAGGCTTTTATAGCTTTCCAGTGTTTTTGGTTCCTAAGGCCAACGGACAGGCGCGGGTGATATATGACCTCAGCAGGTGGACAGAATTCATTCAGAGACCTAAATTTTCTCTACAATGTGCCGCGCAGGCCCTAACGGCCATTCCTTGTGACCATTTGGCAATTAAACTCGATCTGAAGTCTGGGTTTTATCAGATCCCACTGAGTGTGCGGTCGCAGTTCTTTTACGGAGTGTACTACGCTGGACAACACTACATATGGACCAGGCTCCCGATGGGCCACAGCCTCGCGCCCTCCGTAATGCAATGGTGGGCCGAGGCTGTCAAGGAAGTGCTAGAGCGAGAATTTTCAGTCAAGATGATTCCCTACCTCGACGACTGGTTGATCCACGGCCGTGACATCCCGGTGGAGGAAATCACCCTTTACCTGGAGGTAGTACTGGGCATCACTCTCAACCGTTCCAAGTGCATACTTCAGCCGATGCAACTTATAACATATCTAGGCGTTGTTATCAACATCCCCAACTCCTGTGTGGCTCTTCACCAAGTTACCAAAACCCGCCTTCACCAGACACTACGAGATCTACACCCATACAATGACAAGCAACTGGAGCAGGCAGCCGTGTTCCTGAAATGGGCGGGTTGGGTAATGAATTGGCCAATGTTCTTACCCCGACACGTCCTCTCTAGAGAATTCTACTGGCCCCGGGCGCCTGTGCACCCCTGCCTTCAGATGCCACCAGGGACGTCAGGACGGATGGCCACACAATCGAGATGTATGCCGACGCAACACCATATAGTATCGCTGGATACTACTCCTCCACTAAACGACTGCTCCCGGACAACCCGACCCCGCTCCTTATATACAAAACCCGGCCGGGCATGTACAAAGAGGGGAAGCCGAGCTGCACGGGCGCAGCCGCCTGGCGAGGAGCGGTCGGGCTGAGGGCCCAGTGCTTTATTCAAAAATATATTACATGCCAGCATACAAATAGAAACCGCAAGATTAATACATGTCGTGCCCACCAAGGTGGGACATAAAAAATTACAAACATAAAGAGAATCACTTTATAGACACCACAAATTTTTGTTCAGAATGAGTCTTTACCACTCTCCTCTCAATGCAACCTTAGTTCTCTTCTTCCACAGGATGCTGTTAGCACAACTCGGTTGCTGGTTGAGAATACTGATGAAGAGCCAGGGCCATCTCATATTCCAGCAGCGAACGCCATGACCGCGTCCTGGGTAAACTGGAGGGTGAGAAGGTGGCCGGCAGGTCCTCCTGCCGTCCTGCTGGCGCGATCCGCCGGGAGGGTCGCATCGCAGGTCTTACTTGGCTGGCGCCCCTCGTCCGCCCCCGCGTGTACCGCGTCCTCGGCCGGTTCCCCGTGGGAGCCCTCCGCGGGTGACCGCGGGCTGACGGACTGGCTGTTGATATTGGAAGTTTGGAGGGAGTTCGAGGATCTCGTCCCCTCCGGCGCTGTTCATTTGTATGGCAAAGGACCACCCTTTGGTTAGAGCCGCATACAAGAGGTTGGCTCGGTTGAATGCGTATTTGCGTTGGCAGCGGTCTAGATGACGCCAGTTGGACAGCAGGAAAAGGATGGTCTGGGCGTCGTGATGGTCTCTCCCGCTGGGCACGTACACCAGTTGTTGCTTCAGTGCTGAGGCGAGATTCCATACTCGCTGCTCGGCGGGTGTAGGCAACCCTTTGGGATAGTCGGCTGGAGCTAAGGTTCTCCAAGGATGAACGGGCTGTTGAGGTTGTTGGTCCAGATCGTCGTCGTCGTCTTCCTCCTCGAGATCGTCCGGAGGTTCGGCTTGCTGTTGGCGTAGCTCTAAAAAAAACAGGCGTTGATCGATGCCGCGGACCAGCTCAAGAAGTTCTTGTGTCTGCTGGGCCGTTCCCATCTCAGAAGTGACGGAATGGGTGTCGGAGGATGCTGATGTTCCTTGCCCTTCTTGAGTGTTTTGAGGCGGCCGCTTGGCGGGCGACGGCGTTCTGGAACGTGACGTGTTCTTCGTGTTGACTTTGGGAGTGCCCTTATTAATACTTGTAGTCGGTCGTGTTTCACGGAAATGTTGTGCGACACTAGGCTGAGCTTCTTTAGATGGTCGTTGAGTCTTGCCAGTGTCTCTCAAGGGTGTCTTGATTGGATTCTTTTTGTTAGAGACTTTGGGAGGCATGCTCCGACGCACTCCAGTGGGCCACTGCGGGTGGCTAGAGGAAACACACACGAGGCTGCTACTGACTACTCCTCCAGCAAACGACTGCTCCCGGACAGCTCGATCCCGCTCCTTATATACAAAACCCGGCCGGGCATGTCAGTCTTCGCATTATATCTCTGCCGGTGAGGACCGTCGTATTTCTGAGAATTCGAGCTGTCAACTAACTCATCTACTCCTATTCATAAGACTTTACCCCACAGTGTGGGGCTCGGGAGTCTGGCGGCTGACTTAGCATAATGCACTCGGCACACCCATTAGTGCTTGCCACACCATTGTTGGTGTGCCAATTTCAGACAAATGTCCTTGGTGACATCGGCACAGTTATAACCGTCCCAGCATTTGGCTAGTGTTGAAAATGTGAAACCACGGAAAACCATTTCAAGGACGGCCGACGGTAGACCTCAAACCCACACGTCTACCGAGTCCGCAGAGAGCTTGGCTGCACTTAGCGAGCGCAGCCACTGCTGTCGGTTCTACTGCCGAGTACGACTCTAAACATTTACACGTCTCCCGTCGCTCTCATTATTTGATGTGAGGTGAATCGTAATATACACTGGATGTATATGTAAGCAGTTCAATGTAAAGCTTCAATGTACAGAATTTAATCTAGATTCTGGGGAATTTCGTGCTTTTTAGCCTACTTTCGATTTTTGCAAAAAATGAAAGTAGACTTATGAGATCAACACAGGGCGAAAAAAGTGTGTCTGTCTGTATGTGTGTGTGTATGTGTGTGTGTGAGTCTGTGTGTGTGTGTCTGTCTGTGTGTCTGTGTGTGTGTGTGTGTGTGTGTGAGTGTGTGTACTCTGAATGTCTGTCCCCCCCCCCCTATCAATTCGAACACGGTGAATGCGAATTGAACGAAATTTGGTACAAAGGTAGCACTAGCAAAGGACACCTCAGTGTCATGTTTTATATCGCCGCCATCTTTACTAAAACTGAATGGCGGCCACTCAAACGTTCAAAACGTAAAATCAAATAACGACTAACCAAATCATCCGATCTCTACCAAATTTGGTAACAACATACCTTCGTATAGGATGCGTCTTGTGACCAAACTACAAGGTCGTCCGCCATACCATTTCAGGATGGCGGCCGTGCGAATTATGCAAACTTTATAATCCATATCATGGGACCCACCAGTTCCGATTATCGAGCCGAGAATCGTTTTAACTGTTCTAAAGGAAGAGGCACGTTCGAAATTAAAAGTTTATTTTGTAATACTATAGTGCAGACGTGATTTTAAAAAGCTGAGCTGATTTAGTAATAAGACAAGATGGCAGCGGATATCTTGTGCCTGACTTATATTTCACTAATTTGAGTATTGCATGCAATATAGCGTACTGATATAAAATAAATAAACTTTGTATGAAATGCTTTATATATAAATAATATACTCCAGTGATGAAATCGTTTAGTATAAATCACTATTTGCTAACAAGTTCTATGTAAGCCATTTTATATAGAACGATATTCGTTGACACAATTAGCTCAGTGGTAGAGCGTTAGCCTATCGCTCAAATGCCTATGGTTCAAACCCGATCAGAGGTAGTTTTTTTGCTTGAAATTTTATATGTTTATTGTTTTGTAATGACTCAGATGTTTTAAAATTAAGCGATATATTGTGCATATTATGGTGTAAAATATATATTTAATTAAAACATAATTCGCCAGCAGATTTACTCGAGACATCTAGCTGCCAAAAAGGTAACTGCACGCCGACCAGATTTTATTGAAAAGTTTCTTCTTCTGGCCGCTAGAATGCACTCGCTCTGTTAGGATTATATTGTTAGATATTTCACCACTAGATATCACGACTAGTCTACGTGGGGCTCCATTGATTACTATACCATTTGCATTCTATGCGCAACGAATTTGAAGAATGACAAGATGATACTACGATACATTTTTACTTTCTATTTTAAAGGGTTTGTAACAGCCTATTGTGCGTTATTTGAAAATGTTAATTGAAGTAAAGAACAAAACTATTTCACATAGTATCTGAACTCTATCGTTGGTGCTAGTTCAGTATATTAATTAATACTTCTATTTCAGCCAAATAGCAATCGAAAATATCGACATAGTTGGTATACACACGTCTCTGCAGGGTCATGGAAAGATTTGTTAATTCAATTAGGGTTGTGAAAGTCATACGCAGCCAGACGTGTAAAGACATGCCTCAACTCAAAGTTGGATGTTGCCCGCGTCAGGCCGATTATGTAATAATAATAATAATAATAATAATAATAATAATAATAATAATAATAATAATAATAATAATGTTATTGGTTTTACGTCCCTTTTAACTACTGTTGCTTTTAGAGACGCCGGGGTGCCAGAATTTTGTCCCGAAGGGGATCTTTAACGTGCCAGTAAATCTACTAACACGGCTCGCTCGCATTTGTGCACCCTCAAATGCCAGCTGACTGCGCCAGGATACGAACCTGAAACATACGGTCCAGCAAGCGAGAACGTTACCGCTGAGCCACGCCGCCAGTCCGGTCGATTATGTCTCCAGATCCATAACATTCTTTAGATACTTCTTATCTTTCTTTCTTCAATGATGGTAGCAGTTTTTATCTAGGTTGTGGCGTTTGGTAGAGGTAAATCGTTTCTAAGGTCTTCAACAAAGAATAGTTCTATTATACTCTTTGATAATAACAACGAGTTATAACTGTACTCATACATTTAGGAGAATGTAGGCTATATGTTCTTTACTGAACATCTTGTTTTTACTATGAGAGATACACATCAATATTTAAACGGTACAAGCTGTACCCGGCATGCGTTGCAATACCGATCAAAGAATGCCCTGGCGTTTGATTTATGTTTCTTGAAGTGCTATTGGATACACAATATTTTTTTCAATTTCCCTTAACTGCCTCCAAGCTATCGTAAAATGGAGTTACTAATTTAGAAACATTTGTAGGAGCGTGCACAAAAACTCACCAAAGTTTCATCGCAATCGGATGAATGGTATATTAACGAAGATGGAACTTTATTGAAACGCTTCGCACGTCGTCACTCATTTGATGCATCTACTCGTGCGCTACGTATTGTACAATGGATTTACTAAGTCAGAAACTTTTCCTGCTGTGTGCACAACAACTCAACCTAGTTTCGTCACAATCAGATGAATGGTATATGAACACAGATGGAACTTTTTTGAACCTATTCGCGGGCTGTCTCTCATTTGTTGAAACTGCTCGTGCGCTATCTATTATACAATGCACTTACTAAATCATAAACGTTCCCTGCAGTGTACACAATAACTCACTCAAGTTTAATCGCAATCGGATGAATGGTATATGAACGCATACGGGATTTTATTTGTACGATTCGCGCGCCGTCACTCATTTGTTGAATCTACCTGTACGCTACCTATTGTACAATGGATTTACTAAGCCAGAAACCTTCCCTGCAGTGTCCACAACAACTCACCTAATTTCATAACAATCGGATGAATGGTGTGTGAACACAGATGGAATTTTGTTGAAACTATTCGCGCACCGTCACTCATTTGTTGAAACTACTAGTGCGCTATCTGTTATACAATGACTTACTAAATCATAAACGCTCCCCGTAGTGTACACAATAACTCACTCAAGTTTCATCGCAATCGGATGAATGGTATATGAACGCATACGGGATTTTATTTATACGATTCGCGCGCCGTCACTCAGTTGTTGAATCTACCCGTACACTACCTATTCTAGAATGGATTTACTAAGCGATAAAACTTCCCTGCAATGTGCACAACAACTCACCCAACTTTCACTGTAATCGGACGAATGGTATATGAACGCATAAGGGACTTTGTTGAAACACTTCACGCGTCGTCGCTCATTTGTTGAATCTACTCGTGCACTACCTATTGTAAAATGGATTTACTAAGCCAGAAACATTCCATGGAGTGTACTCAACATCTCACCCACGTTTCATCGCAATCGGATGAATGGTATATGAACGCATAGGAGACTTACACACAGACAGGCAAACTATCACGTAATATTGATTTGTATCCTACTTTTCACAATTTGCAAAAACGAAGAAAAAGTAGACTTATGTGATCGAGCAATTGTGTATCCGTCTGTCTGTCCTTCTGTCTGTCTGTCTACCTGTCTGGCTGTGTGTGTTTGAGTCTCCCCCTATCAACTCCTAAACGGCTGCAGCAATCGAAACAACATTTGGTAGGAGTAAAGATCTATACCTGAATATCTCACGGCCATATTTGAAAATGATGTCAGTGCTACCAACTGCTGAAAAATCGCAATTGAAATTTGAGCTCCATGTTGGATGTCTTGGAAGCTATGAATGGGAGCTATTTCCGAATTGGCACACGTATAGATAATAATACTGCAGTTTAATTTCCAGGAGGCCATACACGGCAGTGTTGCCAAAATGATTATAAGCCTGCTGATATATCCAAATTTTAAATGCATATAACTTCTACACTATCAATTGGATTTCAACCAAATTTCGTATGGGCTATGTGAACAAAAACAGATATGACTGAGCGTATTCTTAAGAGCCACCAGGGCTGCCAACTTTTAATAAATATTCTCATTTTTTTTTTATCCAAATACCCATATATCAGAAAGTATGCAAGCCGACAGCTTTAAACTATGCTCACGTATAGTACCTGACATTCTATATTAATTTGGAGTAACGTATATACGTCAGTGCTACCAACATGATTCTAAGCCTGCTGAGAGGTCCAACTTTAAATACATGTCACTTTTATTCTATCATTTGGATTTTAACCAAATTTCGTGTGTGCTATGTGTACCATAACATATATGACTATGCCGATTCTTAAGAGTAACCGGGGTTGCCAACTGTTAATAAATACTGTCTCTATTGTTGTTACCCTAATATCAATATATCAGAAAGTATGCAAGCCAATAGCTCTAAACTTTGCACAAGTATAGTACCTGGCATTCTAGATTAATTTGGAATAACTAATATAGGCCTACGCCAGTGGTGCCATCATGATTCTAATCCTGCTGATAGGTCCAATTTTAAAATGCAATTAACTTTTATACTAACTAATGGATTTCATTCAAAATTGACACAAAAATAGATCATAATATTTCAGATAATTTCTGACCACAACATGTATGTCATTGTCGCCAACAGGATTTTAAGCGCGCTGTTAGATCCTATGTTTAACTGCATGTAATGTCCATGCTATGCATTGGACTTCTACCAAATTTTGTATTCTGTACCTTAAGAGATGGAACTAAGAATATATTCAGCCACCAGGGCTGCCAACTGTAGTTCTCTATTAGGCTACATTATGCCAGGTATACAGTATTTCGAACTAATTAGACATTTCGATATTACCAACTTAATTTCATTATTCTTGCTAGATCCATATAGATTAAGCATTGGCATGAATCTTAAATTTTAAGAAACGTAGGTTCTTTAGTTCGTCACGGAACTTCTTGTTATATATATAGACATGTTAACATTTTTTTTATTGAAAGTAATTTTACTTCTGATTATTTTAGTATAATTTCAGAAAAGAAAGTAAGCATTTAATGTGTAGATGCGTTGATTCTAGATAGCTTTCAGTGTTGCCCCATTAACAATTAATATTGTAGATTTTAGTCCGTCAATACAAACTCATTTCAATTACTGGAATATGTAAACAAATCTGAAATAAATTACATGTGATTAGGATTTTTATGGATAATTGAAGAAAAAGAAAACTAAGAGATGGCACGTTTCGCTCGTCAAGTGAGCATCATCAGATCTAAATACGCAAGTCAAATAGCTCTAAAGAACAGTAGACTACCAAACCTACAGTGACACCCACAGACAGTCTCTGTCCTCCAAAAACAAAATACAAGAAAAATCCATCAGAAAATTTAGTAAGTTCGTTGACCGACTGAAAGTTACAATATTAATTATAAAAGTATTGTGAAAGAATGTTGAAGTAGTTTAAACATTGTTCAAGGGATATTGAAATGTATAATTGTTCCGTGCGTATCGGTGTTTATTAATAAATACGTATATCTAGAGTTATAAATAGTTAATATAATATATGAGTTTGGAGACGAATCATTACAGTTGTTCAGAAATTGGACAAAATTTTGCATGGAATACCTATGAATGTCTAAAATAAACTCAATTGTGTAGAAAATCCCATTTCCATATGATGGGATCGGCTTAAATTGAGAGCTTTAATTCGAATTCATACACGTGTCAATCTATTACCGACAGTTAATGAGAACGATAACAACCGTGTATGACCTCTAAATGAAATCCACTTTACCATTCCATAACATTTTGTTACTGGTTTATGTTTCTGGCTTGTTTCAAAAAGTGCTAAGTGTGACTGTGTGTCCCAACTTCAATCTCACACCAATAAATATGTTTTCTAGGAATACGTCTTAATGAAGATATTTTAATCGCCAAATGAAAGTTACATATTTATTCAGAGATAATAATTTAAAAAGTATTTTGCCTTCTCAATACATTGTTATCTTTCACAAATGAGGGATACTAGGGGAAAGATCAGGGTCTACTAAAGGCAAAGAATTAAAAAAGATATTACCACAAGTAGGTAACAGGTACAGTATGTGTGTTAATCATCATGTTAAATATTACTAACTAGGTAACCATGCCTACTCGTCATCAGCGATGTCGTCTAAATGTATGGTATATGCAGAGTGAGCAGAATCTTATGATGATCGCGTGACGATCGAAACATGTCATCCAATTGAAGATGCCACCCCCTCTCCCCCTTTTAGCCTACTTTCTGTTTTTGCTAAAAATGAAAATATACTTATGAGATCTACACGGGTCAAAAGTTGTCAGTGTATCTGTGTGTGATTGTGTGTGTCATTCCCCCTAGCAATTCAAACAAGACAAAACCGAATTGAACGAAATTTGGTACAGAAGTAGCACTAGCGAAGAGCACCTCAGTTTCATGTTCAATATTGCCGCTATATTTACCAAACCTTAATGCCAGCTATTCAAACAGTCAAAACATAAAATTAAATTACGACCAACCTAATCATCGGATCCTTACCAAATTTGGTTAAAACATACCTCTGTATGAGACGCGTCTTGCATCTAAACTACAATGTCATCAGCAATTCCATTTCAGGATGGAAGCCGTGTGAATTATGCAAGCTTTATAATCCATGACCACCAGTTCCGATTATCGAACCGAGAATGGTTTAATCTGTACTATGGACGTGGCCCGTTTGAAATTCAAAGTTTATATTATAATATTATACTGCAGAAGTTACTTTAAAAATCTGAGCCATCTCGGTTACAAGACAAGATGTCGGCGGATATCTTGTTCTGACCTATATATCACCAATTTGAGTATGTTGCATGCAATATAGCCTACTGATAGAAATAATATAAACTTTGTAAGAAATGAATTATAATGAATATATACTCCAGAGAAGAAATTGTTTAGTCCAAGTCATTATTCGCTAAGACCTATGTAAACCGATTGATAACGTTTGCCCTGGGTGGACATGTTTGGCTCTGTGGTTAGAACTTTGGTCTACCACCTGGCCAGCCGGGATTCAAAACCTATGATAGGTGTAGTTTTTTGCTTGATTATTTTATATTTATTGATCTTCAGGTACTGAGACGTTATAAAATTGAGCGTTATGTTGTGCATTTGAAATGGAAAAATATATGTATTTAAAACAAAGTTCTCCAGCAGATATGCACGAGTGACATCTACTAGCAACCAGTTGAACTATGCGTGAGGTATCCACAGTCAACTAGAAGTGAGCTGCGCTCTATGCCGGCCTTGACATTCCAAGTTAATGAACCAATGCTTGCGGTGTACTTTAAAATGTTCCTCTTGTTGCCGATAGAGCGCACTCACCCCCAAGCATAGGCGCGATTAAAAATTAACTGTGTAGTAGGGTTGTTTAATGTGTTTCTGCCAGTGATACGTTCAGACCAACGACGCTTTGTTTCAGTTTCAATTATTGTAATTAGGTAGTCGGTGTTAATATACGGAATTCCTACGTTGTTTGGAGTGTTTCCTGATGAAATTGTAAAACGCTGGGGGTAAATCATAAACTATGATTTGAACGCCGCTGCTCAAATCCAGTATTCCATACTATTGTGTGCAATTTTGCGCTTCGTATAGGAAGAAAATAGTAGGCGATGAGGACAAAGAGTTATAACTATACACATACACTTAGGAGAAAGTAGGCTATATGTTCTTTCCTGAACATCTTGTTTGTATATAAAAGCGTGTCATTTTGTGATAAATACCTGATGTAATATTTCTTTCAGGTCAGGGTGTTTAAATGCTTGTTTTCCCGCATAATACACGGGTCAAAAAGGTTTTGCATATTGCAAGCGTATGTCTTTGTGCACTAAATATAATACACGTGCTTTATCCGATAACTGTTTTATTTATTTATGTAGGGTATGGCATTGCACATGAATCAAAATAATATAATAATAATAATAATAATATTAATGATAACAAGTGCATACGAGGCGCGTTTTTAAGTAAAAACCGATGTGATATTACGCCGTTGCAGCACTGAGGCCGGCATTACGTGCAGGCACGCTGTGTACCTGCATCTATTGGCAAACCTGAGACGTCTTTACGGCGACAGTCGCCCATGTGTAGGTGTTCACGCTTTTGAAATGGCATCGCCGATCGAGAGTCCCGCCGACTGATTAATCATCGTAGAAAAGAGAGTATACTCCCCTATCAGATATGCTGCCATTAGGCCATCACTGTCAGGCAAATTGCGTATGTATAGGAGTTCTCCTGGGTATATTACGCAATTTGCCTGACGTCAACATGGCGGCTGAGTGAACAACACGGCAGTGAGTAGCTCCGAAAACATTGTGTATTTAAGAATATATTCGAGGAAGAAACTAAACCATATTTGTCACCTAACAATATAAGAGTATACGTTGACAAGTTACTAATAAGACCATCAATTACAATTACTAACTTCCTCGTAAATCGGTTAAATAGGAGTTTTCACCTGCATCGGCAACTTGGGTGACTGTGAAGAGTGCGGTGGTAGTTTGGGAAAGGCTGGAAAGGTACAGTGTGGTTCATGTAAAAAGTGGTTCCACAAGAAGTGCGTGAATACATTGAACAGATTCACCGATAGGCTGTGTGTGCAATGTGTGGACTATAGTGCAACTATAAGTGACAGTGTAAGTAACAAAGACACTCCATCAATGGAGAATATTTATGGAATGCTGAAAGACTTAAAAGAACAACTTAAAATCATAAAAGACGAACAAAGAGCGAGAGAGACTGATCTAGGTAACTCAATCGAATTGTGTCGTAAGAAACTAGATGATTGTGTAACAATAATTTCAAACCGCAGTTAGAAATTAAGGAATGTAAAAGTCACATTGAGACATTAACCCAGAAAAATGCCAATCTCAAGGCGAAGCTAAAATCCCTAGAAAACCGCCTAGGAGACTCTGAGCAGTACACACGTAGGAATACGGTGGAAATACACGGTGTCTCGGGAGTTCCTATTGAAAACATTATTGGAACAGTTAAGAAAGTAGGTCAAGCTCTGGATGTGGTCATCACTTAATGGTAGATGCCTGTCATCGACTGTCTAAGTCACCTAATCATCAACACAGTGGCATCATCTTAAAATTCGTTTGGCGGGACGACAAGGAGCATTTCATGGAGCGTCGCCGGGTGAAACGGAATCTCTCGACTCGTCACGTCGGTCTTCCTGGCGACAATGTAATTTATGTGAACGAGAATTTATCACCAGAGAGGAGGAAATTGCTGGCACAAGCTCGGAACATCAGAAGAGGAAAGTAGTATGCTTTCCTGAGGGTAAGATATGGACACATTAAAATACACAAATCTGAAGGTTCTCGAGTCATCGTAATTCGAAATGAGGATGATATGAACACTCTCTAATGGTATTAAAACTTAGATTATCCATTTATTCTCAAAACGTAGGAGGAATTAATACAAAATTAGATTTATTCAATGACATCCAGATCACCAAACAGTATGACTTAATTCTAACCACAAAAACTTGGTTATCTAGTAAAATCGCTGACAGTGACGCCTGTTCTGATATGTAATGAGTGTACAGGGCTGAGAGGCTTGCTAGAGCAGGGGTCTTGGTCCGGAATGGATTAACAGTACTCAAGGACGAAAGAATGACTGGCAGCTTGGAATGTATATTAGTGAAACTGATTATTAGAGGAAATATTTGGTACGTCTGTAATGTTTACATTCCACCAGCTTCAAAAGTATAAACATACAGGCAACTATACCGGTGGTTGGAATCCAGCACAGAAATATATGATAAAAATGTATTAATCTTCGATGACTTCAATACCCTAACAATACAAAGTACAATAATTAAAGACGACAATATTCACACAAAAGAACTCGTAACTTTTATTCATTATCTTCAACTAAAATCTTATAATTCAGTACTAAACCGTAACGGGGGGACGCTGGATTTAGTTCTATCCAACAAACCCAAAATAAATGTAATTGAAAACACTGACCCACTATTACCGCTGGATCGCCACCACCCTGCTCTGGATGTGGAAATATCCGTAACTCTATGTTGTACCCAATCGTCATCATATGGAACATGTGTTCGTATCCCAGCTAACTCACGGTCTTTCGAGGTATGGGGCGTTCATTCCCACCATACGATCACATGCTCAGGATTTGAGTCTGTCAGGTGACTACTCTACTTGAAAGAAATAACATATTCCTAAGTATAACATTTAATGATAGAAAATCATGGCAATACAACACAAAACACACAAAAAAGATACTTTACATTTACTTCCCACAACGAAAATCAAAGTTATCTGTGAGTCTCTCCTTAAAACTAGTGCTTCACCGCACTCAAGTATATTCAAAACATCCTATTATTGATACTCTCTGACATTTGCGAGTGTCCATAGTGTTCTTCGCGTGGCACTATTTAACACAAACTGGAATATCACAACACAATAAACACAAATTATATCTAAATGACATTAAATCTGCAATTATTAAACATTTATCCGTTTTACACGGGGCATTTACTTTCAGTAACATTAATTCTTTATCTTATGCCTTAATTAATAAGTGTTGTGTCGTGCAAATCGTACACTTTTTCCCATCAATTTGAAACGCTGAAGTGGTACGTTTTCCCTTCCAAAATACACATGGATAGAGATGTTTTATAGCTTCACCATACAACGATTTTCTGGGTCTGGTCAAAACATCATCGTTACAAACGTGTCATGTCATTGAAATTACGCTACCCGTATGAATAAATTAGCGCGAACTGGGCAAATACACTTTACAAAGATGCCTATATTTATTTGGTGCAGTATTCCTCCTCAGAGAATAACTGGGCCAAATATTATCCGATCACAACGTTCCAACATGGTATGTGTGTGGAAATAAAGCATTTAATTCAATTGGCATCATCACATCAATCATATCTTAATTACTTTTCGAAATATCGAGATTCTTCAGTGTCCCACTCTACTTTTAAAATAAAAGGATCAGGTCAATAGGCTTCCTTTCCAAGCGGACAATAAATTAGTCTCGGTTGCTTCAGAAAGATGGCCGCCGGTCTAGTGGACTTCCTGCCACCCCATCTGGCTTCTCGCAAGGTCAAGTTCATTTACTGGTGCAGTTACACTGGAGGTACCCTGAGTGGGTTGTGTCCCTAGTAATTGAGTCAATCTAATTATTTAACACCTACATTTAGAGTATAATGGGCTCATCTCGGCTCTTAATTAATATTCATAGCAGGGGATGGATCACGTAATAGCTTTGCCGTTCTGTGGGCGACATAAGTGGCTCTGGCGCGCATCTCAAGTGAGTATCAAAGTCCTCTCACTGGTGCAGCTGCCTATAACAAGAGGAAATCGGCGTTTCCTATACGAAGAACCATTAGTCTTACCTCTAAGGGCAGATCAATTAATATATGGGCTCACACAGGGTCTCTAATAGTTATCCCTGGTGGCAACAATTCTGCAAACAGTGGATACAGACAGCCTCTGTCCCAACTTCGTTGCGAATAATACAAGTATGCTCCAAGGCGATACTATCTCGTAGATATCGAAGATTAGCCGACTAGATTCGCCTAACGCGCAAGCTATGTTTGGATGATCCCCGCAACTTATTGACGTAAATCTCTTGATTCTACGTTACATGCTCGCTGAACGCGGCTCAAACAATACTTATTATAGATGACTCAATTATTAAAGCACTCACGTCCTCTCTGCAATTACTCATAAGCCAAAGCCATATGTAGCTCCCAAAATAATTATAAATTTACTGGCTTACATTAACTACCTTAATGGCTCTCAAATACAACCCTGTATAATTTACCATAATAAACATTCATTCAACAATTCAATGTCACTGAAAAACTCTCATTATCCCGATATTTTACGTTTCTTTCTTACTGTTTACAATAACACAGTATTCTTACGTTAGACATGACACACTTTGCACGTACTATATGCCTGACATGCCCATTTATTTGTTCATTATTGTTACCGACCCCAGATTATTATTATTATTATTATTATTATTATTATTATTATTATTATTATTTAACGTTACCGTTACTTTCATCAATGTCTTAGGCCTAAATGGCCGTAAACAAATCACCCTCCAATCCATATTTTACCAAAATACGAGGGGTGTGATCTCGTACATAAATGACTGTTAATTCTTAGTCTTAGAGTGATGCTTCGTTGTACGGTGAGCTATTTAATCATATCAACATATTAAATTTGTACTCACTTTCATTTTTGCTGGGTTAGTCCAGCACGCCAGCCACGAACCTACCATGATGCTTAGCTTAAGCCATCATGATATTTTTCACACGACACATTGTATACACTTTACACATGGTAATCATATTTTCCATCACTGGCTTTTTTTTCTTTAACACAATACATATTATTTTACCATATACTCATAAACACTTTTAAAATCACTGTAATACAACTTTATACACAATTACCGCACTATTTCACACATGGATCCTTGATTGGACTCCAACTATTGCCTGACCTCAGAGATGCGATGCAGCTAACTCCTGACAACCGCTGGTCTCCATGAAAGTCTATCTTGCGTGTGTGTGTGTTCGACTACTGTCACCTACAGTTTATATCTCCTCTACTGCAATTCGGTTCAATCCTATGTCACGACTATTTGTGACGCCTTCCAGGCCTCCGTAACTGTAGTGATCCTTACAATAATGTGTCATTTTACCTATGACAACACCTCCTGGTATGTTCATTGTCTATAAACACTCTAAATTATCTCTACGCTATACTGAATCTATACTCGCGTATGTTATTGGTTAAACGTCTGCGGTAGACTAAATCTTATACGATGCATAATTACTGTTGTGAAGCTGCATGATGCGCTTTCCATTGTTCACCAAATACATTTGAGCGTCGATACTTTATAAATTCGCGCACTTTCTTGCTTGATCTGGCAGCGTGTTAGTTCACGTGTTGAGTCAAGACGAACTGAAGACGAACTAACTTCCCTGCGAAGCTTCCCCTATATAAGGCTTCCTTGTGAAACATAGTCCACTGGACATTCAGGACCGACTCCCTTCTTGATATAATACATTTCCAGACAAAGTGAAGTATAATTCTCGTTTGTCTAAGTGTGGAGGTCCCAAAATCACACATTTGAGCGTCGATACTTTATAAATAATGGCTACACTGCGTCCTGCTGCACGGCTGAAAGCAACGGGAAACTACAGCCGTATGCTATTCCCGAGGATATGCACCTCTCTATGCATAATTACATGTGATGATGGCCTCCTCCCTTGTAAAATTTCATTCCGGAGGTAAACTAGTCCCCCGTTCGGATCTCCGGGTGGGGACTACTCGAGAGGGGGTTAACATCACAGAAGTGACAAAGAGGAAATCTGACATTCTACGGATCGGAGCGTGGAATGTTAGAAGTCTGCTAGGAAGTGGAAGGTTAGAAAACTTAGAAAGGGAAATGGATAGGTTGAGGTTGGATTTGGTTGGGATTAGTGAAATGCGCTGGCAGGAAGAACAGGATTTTTGGTCAGGAGACTATAGGGTCATTAGCACTAAATCAAACAATGGCCAAGCAGGGGTTGGCCTCATATTGAGTAGGAAACTTGGACAGCGGGTGGAATATTATGAGCAATATAGTGAACGGATTATTGTAGCAAAAATCAATACTAAACCTACCCGCACCACAGTGGTACAAGTCTATATGCCTACCAGTCAAGCTGATGATGAGGATGTTGAAAAGGTCTATGAAGAAATAGACGAAATTCTGAAGTATATCAAGGGTGATGAAAATGTTATAGTAATGGGAGATTGGAATGCTGTGGTAGGAAAAGGGAGAGAAGGGAAGATAGTAGGAGATTTCGGATTAGGTGAAAGGAATGATCGAGGAAGCAGGCTGGTAGAATTCTGCACCGAGCATGAATTGGTCATAGCTAACACCTTATTCAATAACCACAATAGAAGAATATACACATGGATGAGACCAGGAGATACAGGGCGTTACCAAATCGACTTCATTATGGTCAAGCAGAGGTTTCGAAACCAGATTTTGGATTGTAAAACATATCCTGGTGCTGACATAAACTCTGATCACAATCTGGTTGTAATGAAATGCAGATTAAAGTTGAAGAAACTGATGAAAAGTCAAAAGCCAAAAAGGTGGGCAATAGACAGACTGAAAGAGAAGGATGTAAACGAAAGATTCAAGAAGAGTATAAAGGAAGGACTAATGAAAAACCCTAAACAAACTTCAATTGCAGACGAATGGGCACTTTTGAAGAATGAAATAACCAAATCCGCAGAAGAAAACATTGGTAGGAAAGAAAGGATAGGTAGAAAACCGTGGATCACTCAGGATATACTAGAATTGATGGATGAAAGGCGGAAACACAAGAATCTAAGAGATGACAAGGGGAAAGCAGAATACAGACGTCTGAGAAATGAGGTTAACAAGAAGTGCAAAGAAGCGAAAGAAGAATGGTTGAAAGAGAAATGTGCAGGTATAGAAAATTGTCTGAAATTAGGAAAAGTAGACACAGCTTATCGAAGGATTAAGAATACTTTTGGGGAAAAGAAGACTAAGTGCTGTAATATTAAGGACACAAATGGAAAGCCTCTAACAGATAGGGAAGAAAAGGTTGAGAGATGGAAAGCTTACATAGAGAGTTTGTATAAGGGAAAGGAGATTGAGAATCATGTAATGGAAAGGGAGGAGGAAATTGATGAGGATGCGAAAGGAGATTTAATATTGAGATCAGAATTTGATAAAGCTTTGGAAGACTTAAGCAGGAACAAAGCACCAGGCATAGATGATATACCGATTGAGTTGCTACGCTGCATAGGAGATGAAGGTCTGATCAGGTTATTTCACTTGGTGTGTAGGATTTATGAGACAGGTGTGGTACCCCCTGATTTCAAGAAGAATGTAATCATCCCTATACCAAAGAAAGTGGGAGCTGACAGATGTGAAGATTACCGTACAATCAGCTTGATTACTCATGCTTCAAAGATCCTGTCTAGAATAATTTACAAGAGGATTGAAAGCCAGATAGAAGCGGAGTTGGGTGAAGACCAGTTTGGTTTCAGGAGAAATGTAGGAACAAGGGAAGCTGTACTAAGTCTTAGGCTGATTTTGGAAGGTAGAATAAGGAAAGATAAGAGAACGTTCATGGCTTTTGTAGACTTAGAAAAGGCTTTTGATAACGTTGATTGGACTAAATTGTTTGACATTTTGAAATCTATTGGAATAAAGTACAGGGATAGGAGGGTGATATACAATCTGTACAGAAACCAGACAGCAGTCATTCGAGTTGAAGGACATGAGAGAGAAGCTGGTACTCCGAAAGGTGTAAGGCAAGGCTGCAACTTATCACCCATACTTTTCAATCTTTACATTGAACAAGCAATGAAGGAAATTAGAGAAAAATTTGAAGTGGGAGTGAAGATTCAAGGAGAAATAATTTCAACTCTGAGATTTGCTGATGACATCGTCATCTTGGCCGACAAGCCTGAGGATTTGAATGAGTTTTTGAATGGTATGGACTCCGTCTTACGGAAAGAATTCATGATGAAAATAAATAAATGTAAAACAAAAATACTGGAATGCAGCCGAGATAAATCAGAAACCTCTATGGAGATCAAATTGGCAGGTGAAAAGCTGAAGGAAGTAGGAGACTTCTGTTACTTAGGATGCAGAATAACCAGTGATGGACGAAGCAAAGAGGATATTAAAAGTAGGGTGGCTCAGGCAAAGAAAGCATTTCTACAAAAAAGTAATCTGTTGACATCGAATATAGAATTAGGTATTAGGAAGTCATTTTTGAAAGCCTTTGTCTGGAGCGTGGCGCTCTATGGAAGTGAAACTTGGACTATTGGTGCAGCAGAAAAGAGGAGAATTGAAGCATTTGAAATGTGGTGGTACAGGAGAATGATGAAGATCAGATGGGTAGATAGGGTTACAAACAAAGAGGTATTAAGACGAGTGGGAGAGGAGAGATGTTTCTGGCGACTGCTAATGAAGAGAAGAGATAGGTTGGTAGGACACATACTAAGACACCCAGGAATAGCAAGCTTAGTTATGGAAGGAAGGGTCGAGGACAAAAACTGTAGGGGTAGACCAAGGTTAGAATATGTTAAACAGATTGCCTCGGATGTAGGGTGTCGGAGCTATGTAGATATGAAACGATTAGCTCAGGACAGGGAGGCATGGAGAGCTGCATCAAACCAGTCAAAAGACTGAAGACTCAAACAACACAACTTTATAAATTCGCGCACTTTCTTGCTTGATCTGGCAGCGTGTTAGTTCACGTGTTGAGTCAAGACGAACTGAAGACGAACTAACTTCCCTGCGAAGCTTCCCCTATATAAGGCTTCCTTGTGAAACATAGTCCACTGGACATTCAGGACCGACTCCCTTCTTGATATAATACATTTCCAGACAAAGTGAAGTATAATTCTCGTTTGTCTAAGTGTGGAGGTCCCAAAATCACTCGCGTGCAAGCGATCGCTTCGGCCAATTAATTCTAATTAATTGCCTTCTTCCATGGCATCATGACGCTATCCTGGTAATTCCCCTCGGCTCATCTACAAAACCTTCCTCCGAAGCGGAAGAGGACTGTGCAGAAGTTCGTTTACAGATGCAGGCTTTAATTTAGGCGTGAGAACACTCCTAAATTATCTTTCCTAGAATATATTCATCTGGGTGTAAGTTTCATTTCAATTCATTGCTCCAATTGGCTGTAATCAATTAATTTCTGTGGGCGACTGCCCCCACTCCACTTCTATGCCTTGTGAGACTGTGAATCCCAGAGCCATTATTCTTGAGCTGCTCCTGCAGTCCAGACGAAAATTAGTCCCTTGGCGTCACCTAAAAACGCCCCTTCGCTAACCACGATTTGTCAACTGTCAAGCTGGTTTGCTTTCTTGCATTCAGGCTTCTAAAACGTACATGGGCTCGTATTTTCTTGCAATGATCCACCTTAAAAGCTATGATATTCCCGTTCTAGCCGTGAAATCCTGCTATTATGGTTATATGCAGATATAACTCATTGCTCCTCGGGTTCACTGTAGCTGTTCCCCCTCAGAGATCAATGATTCGATTCTGGGCAGAATCATGGGCCTGGTCTTCTTTGATAAGACCCGAGTTCGATGCCATTCTGCCGTGTCTAATTGGGCACAATGTCAAAACCAAGTAATTATTCAGCCTAATGATACCTATATCTTCCGGGAAGCCGATTTTGAGCAGCTGTACACTCGGGTTGGTACCTGGGGTCAAATATAGGAGTGCACTGATGTAAATACTGCAGTAGACCTGTTTTATCAGATTTTTAACACAGTACTTGGCGAAACCATTCTTATATGTAAACGACAATCGGGCAGAAGATATCCTGTCTGGTTCTCTAAGGAAACAAAGAGAAAATTGAAGGAGAAGGAATACGATAGGAAGAGAAAATATTACTCACATCATAATAGACTACGTTTTGAAGAATTAAGATCAGAAATTAAAAAGGACATTAAATTATCGTATAAGAAATATATCCATAATATTGAACAAAACATTAGCAGGGACTCACAGAAATGTTGGACGTTCATTAAAAACAAGGAAACAATAGGAACATATGCGACACTCTTAAATATAATAATGAAGAATTGGACGGGGTTGATTCCATTGTTGAAGGTTTCGCGACATATTTCAAGTAAGTGTATGACTCTCAGTCAGCCCAATACAAAGTCCCAGCCTGCAATTCGAATACTCCCAACACCCTTCACATAAAACTTGTCTCAAAGGAAGAGGTAGAAATGGCATTACCAAAATTTGAACCTAAGTCGTCGGCTGGTCCTGATAATATTCCACCGTATGTAGTTAAAGGATGTGCTGAAAGTCTCAGGGACCCGTTACACTTTATATTTAACTTAACCATACAGACTTGTACGTTCCTTGACACCTGGAAAATCACTCGCGTCTGCCCTATACTAAAATCGGGAGATCCATCAGTAATTAATAACTACCGTCCTATATATATTTTATCTGCAGTAGCCAAGGTATTTGAAGTCATATTGCACGGAAGAATATTAGTATTTCTCAGACCGCTCGTAACAGATAACCAACATGGTTTCCTATCCAGGAAATCTACAGTCACGAATGCAACTAATTTTACTCAAATTATATCTAAAGAGTTAGATAAAGGAGGGCAAATGGATGTCATATTTACAGATTTCGAGAAAGCGTTCGACACAATAAATCACGATATCCTTCTTAAAATAATGAGTATTTTGGGATCTTCCCATATATTGCTCAAATTATTCATCTCCTACCTGAGAGACAGGAAAAAAAAATATTCCAGAAAATTGTCTCAAAGGAATACATAGTTCATTCCGAAATACCCTAAGGCTCGAAACTGGGACCTTTGATTTTTCTAGCAATGATAAATTATTTGCCACGTTGTATACTGCACTCAAATAGTCTTTTATATGCAAATGACTTCAAAATGTTTAAATCAATTTCTTCCTCTAATGACTGCACTCTACTACAAAATGACCTAAATAATATACACAAATGGAGTATAGAAAACAAATTATATTTAAACGTACCGAAGTGTGTTGTCATGACCTTTACACGTAAGAAGAACCCCATCACATTTGTTTATGGAATTGGACCTAAGCGATTGAAAACAGTAAGCGAGAAGAAAGATCTAGGGATTCTGTTTGACCGAGAGCTTGCTTAAAATTGTCATTTGCAAAAGACAGTCGGGGATACTTACCGCATGTTAGGGTTTATAATAAGAAACACTAAGCCATTCATTAGGACCAGTACCTGCATAAACCTTTATACTCCATGGTGAGATCCAAGCTCGAGTACGCCAGCCAAGTATGGAGTCACTGGCAGAAAACCTGCATTAAATCCATTGAGCGAGTTCAAAAGAAATTCCTCAGATATTTACACCCCAAAATAACGGGCAATTACCCACACATGGTACCCCACGGTGAACTTTAGTTGAACTTCGGCGTCACTAGTTTGGAGTCTCGAAGGCAAGTGAATGATATGAAATTCCTTTATATAGTCGTTAACGGTCAACTTGATAACTCATTTTTCCTATCGCTCCTAAATTTCAACATCCCTCGCTTAACTACAAGATCAACCATAACATTCAACAAGTAGTTCCGTGAAGAAATATACAGCCTATTTTCATATATCCTACTTATGATAACTGCCACTATCAACATACAAAATTTCAGTTTGATTGCTGTAATAGATTCGTAGATATTGAGAATCGACTAAATATTTCAGATGGTTGCCATGTTGGATTTTATATATGTAGATCCTAGTGTTATGTACTGTTACATGAAGATTATTGTGTACGTGTAGCATTCAAACTTCCATCGCATGATTTGGACACAAGAAGTAACAAGGAGATTTTAAAATTTCGCACAGCTGCCATCTTGTGGTTATGGAAACAATTGAAATAAATTAGATGCCAGTGGATTAACATTCGTATAAGGATTTACTGCGCCAAGTTACACTGCACTTGGATAGTTAAATTGCGAGAAACGTCCATGTGAATATGTATAATTCGCGTCGCCGCCATGTTGGATTGGTGATCACCAGGTTATTTTAAGTCCTATAGGTGAATAAAAGTTCATAGCCCCTATGAGCATAAAAAAATCAGTTTGATTGCTATAATAGATTCGTAGATATTCAGAGCCGTCTAAATATTTCGGATGGTCGCCATGTTGGATTGTTAATTGTATAGTCCATAGAGTCATGTACCATTAAAGGAAAATTATTGCGTAGGTTCATTATTCAAACTTTCACTTCGATCGTCGCATGATTACGACACAAGAAATATAAACTTACTTTTAAAATTCGCACAGCCGCCATCTTGCGGTTATGTAAACAATTGAACTAAATTAGATACCAGTGCATTACAATGTGTATAAACATTTCCTGTACCAGATTTCATTGCGTTTGGAACATTAAATCGCGAGAAAGGTCTATTTAAATTATTCAAATTCGCTTGGCCGCCATGTTCGTTTTGTAGTTAACCGGTTTTTGAAAGTCTTATAGATGAACTTCCAGTAGTGGCCTTTATCTCCGTACAAAATTTCAGGATGATACCGCTAATAGTTTCGGAGATATAGAATGCCGGTGAAATATTTCGCACCTCCGCCATCTTGTGGTTATGTAAACAATTGAACGAAGTTATATGTCGATGCATTACAATGTGTATAAACATATACTGTACCGTACCAAGTTTTATTCCGTTTGTTTGGTTAAATCGCGAGAAACGTCTATTTAAATGTCGCAAATTCGCGTGGCCGCCATGTTGGTTTTGTAGTTACCAACTTTTCAAAAGTCACATAGGTGAACTTCTAGTAGTTCCCTTTATCACCGTAATAAATCCCAGGGTGATATCGGGAATAGTTTCGGAGATATTGAATGCTGGTGAAA
The DNA here is from genome assembly GCA_946902985.2 of Meconema thalassinum. Lineage (NCBI taxonomy): Eukaryota > Metazoa > Arthropoda > Insecta > Orthoptera > Tettigoniidae > Meconema > Meconema thalassinum. The sequence goes on from OX336391.1 coordinate 194,762,439, forward strand.
TATTTCGCACAGCCGCCATTTTGGATTAGTGAAACGTAACAAAATTTGAAGGGCATGGTCTGGGTCATCCGGAATTGTGCTATGAACTTACCGAGTTTCATTGAAATCGCTCCAGCTGTTTAAAAGTTATTAGGGACACACACACACACACACTCCTCACACACACACACACACGCGGGCGCGCACACACACACACACACACGCGCGGGCGCGCACACACACACGCACTCACACACGGTCAAAAGGTGATCTCAAAGGCCTATTTTTTTCAAAATTGAAAATAGGCTAAAAATGATATAACCAATACTACTTCACATAACAATTCCCCTGTATGGAGGCTTTGCAGTTTTTACAACGATGCGGTTCGTGTAAACTGGAAACTAGATTTCTGTCTCTCAATCAGATCGTTCTTGGAAATTATAATCCAGTCACTCTAATTCATACTTGAAATAAAATTATCACGCAAAACAGAATCAACAATGAACTGTATATATGTGGATAGGCCTGTTCCCTAGTTATTAATGTTACTTTTTGTTGTTGTTGTTGTTGTTTACAGTTTACAGTTTGTTTATTTATGCCCAATATTACATTTTTTGGTCCTACCAAGCTGATGCTTGTCGGTAGGTGCCAATTATGGTTACAATATATATGTTAACAAACACAAATTACATTTACACAATATACAGTCCAATCTCTCACCTTCCAATTATTTTATATAGTGCCCCTAATAATATTTCACAATGATATTCAATCAGCTCATAACAATTAATATTGGTTAAAATTATTATAATATGTTAATATTAATATAATAAAGAATTTGTAGTAAATTATAATATGTTTTACCCACCTTAAAACAACACTTATGACGTTACTATTGTAAAAACTTAACTTAAAATACAAATGTTACTATCATGTTCATAGTCTAATACATATAAAAGCAGTTGTCCATTTAGTCTAAGGAGTTATTTAGCATCCAATTTTCTATATCTTTTTTTGTTTTTGACATACTCTCAAAGGCCAGCAGTGAATGTAATAGCTTGTTAAATAGAAAAGGTACCATGTAAGCTAATGTTCTTTTGCCAAATTCATTATTTGTTTTTGGAATTACAAAATGTGAATTCTTAAATCTTGTATCCTTTTGATGTTTTAAATGATCTTTGAAAGTGCTATTAAAAAAATTATCCATAATTATCATTAAATATATTAGGCCCCTACAAGGCATTATATGACAATTGGAGAACAATATCACTGGTGAGTTAAATCCATGCCTATCACCATGTCTTACAAAGAATTTAAGGAAACGTGTCTGAATGCTGGTAATTCTATTAATATAATTATTTGAAGCAAGTCCCCAAGCCTTTATTCCATATCGAATTATACTTTCCACTAATCCATAGTATGTCATTCTTAGCACTGAGGTAGGCATATTTTGCCTCAGATGGAAAAATTTACTTAAAATTATTCTTAGTTTGGAAGTAACTTGATTAATATGCTTGTCCCATCTGAAATTACAGTCAATATACACACCTAAGTATTTTTGAACAGTTACATTTTTTACTGTTGTACAGTTTCTACAGTTATTGTTGTCACTTGCCATGCAATCGCATTCATGTATTTTTAAATGTACCTTTTGTAATAAAATCATTGGAGACCGAATGTGCATTGTTGTTGTTTTCGCACTATTAATTATTAAGCCATGATCATGTGCCTATCTCTGTAGCACATTGAAATCTGCTTGCAAGAAATTTTCTGCCTTCTTAAAATCCTTATGAACTGATACCAATATCGTATCGTCAGCATATTGTAGTATTTGTGTGTTCTTCATATGCTGAGCAAGATTATTTACATATATCAAGTACAGCAAAGGTCCCAGGTTACTACCTTGAGGAATACCCATTCTTATTCTTTTCTCTTCACTATAGTAGTAGTAGTAGTAGTAGTAGTTGTTGTTGTTGTGGTTGTTGTTGTTGTTGTTGTTGATGAGTATTCATATTGGGGCTTTGCGGCATTGTGGTCATGTAGCTCTGGGTACTTGCGTGTATGTGTGTGTTAAATTTGTCTGATAGCCTGTGTTATTGTGATGGCTGTATTAGAGTGTGTATTTGTAATTCAGATGATCATTAAGAAATAGGCGGCCGTGGCATTAATTTAGGAACCATCCCTGCATTCACCTGGAGTAGAAGTGAGAAAACACGGAAAACCAGTTTCAGGATGACTAAGGTGAGAATAGAACCCGCTTCGTCTCAGTTTTGCCTCACGAGGCTGATTGTACCCCGTTCCAGCCCTCAGACCAGAAAAAAATTCTTGACAGCCGGGAATCCAACCCGGTCCTCCGCAGTGACAGCCAAGAGTTGAAGCTACTACGCAACGAGGTAGTCATAATAATTTGGCTACCTCTGTAATTTTAAGCAATATTAAAGCGTGTTTCATATTTGATGGCTCATATCTTTAACAATGGCATTGCCAGATGTTCTGATGCTTACGATTCTGATATTCAACTAGAGTAACTAGTCAAAATAAAGTGAAATATGCTCTGAGATTAGCGGAGAAATCTGACTGAAATAATTTGTGATACAATCTGTGTCTTGATGACTAAAGTAGAGTACACAACCTCTTCTTGCGGTCATATAAATCTTGCTGCTCTTAAATCAGTTGACTCTAGAGTCCCGCTACGGCTGAAGAAGGAAGCCAAGAAATGTAGCACTAATATTGTTCTCCATTGTGGAAAATATATTACAACTTGGGACACAAGCACAAAATATAGTTGTAAACCCATTCCACAAATCCTGTTGATTTAAACTTCTGACAAACAGTAAACGATACTTTAACCCATAAGATAATGAAACGTCTCGGCATAAAGTACCCAGCTTAAACAATATCAAAGAAAAAAAAAATATAAACGAAGGTCTTTCTTAAGAGAAAATTGAAAATTACTTCTATATTCTGTGGAATTCGAACGATCGTCTTTCAGTTTCAACCCCATAAATTTCGCCCTAACTGAACATGGACTACACTTGATACTATTTTTGTTGTTGCTTCATTTCAGGTGCTTAGGTATCGTGACTATTTAACTCCGTGAACTTGGTGTGAGTAGAATGTGACTGATAACCTGCGTTATTGTGGTGTCTGTAGTTGTGTGTGTATTTGTTATTCGGGTGAGAAAAGAGAAGGAAGCGGCCATAGCCTTAAGTTAGGAACCATGCCGCAATTTACCATGAGTTGAAGTGGGATGCCTTGGAAAACCACTTCCAGGATGGGTCAGTTTTGTCTCACGAGGCTGTGTATACTCCGTTACAGCCCTCAGGCAAGAATTAAATTTTTGGCAGAGGCAGAAATCGAACGCAAACCTCCAAAAGGACAGCCTTCAATGTGGAGATAGAATAACTATAGTTAGGCTTATGTATAGGTTGAGGATTAACCCCATGTTGGTGTAATATATTCTAATCATTTACAAATTGTCAATCAATTTCCTCCAACCAACATTATCAAAACACTTTTCTAAGCCTACGAATGCCAATCATGGAAATATATTTTATATACTCGTTGTATGCGCTTTAAACTGAATATGATTACTTTGTAAATCGAGCAACTTTCGATATATGAGGCTTCCCGAATACCAAATTTGATGAGGAATGATTTATTGGGAGGTAACGTACCGATTTTAATATCTGAAAATTAGTTATACCCAACATAGGTCTACTGAATTTACAGGGGTTATTGACACATTGGACACACCAACAGACATACACTGACCCCGTGGTACTCAAGGATCTTTCATTTTTTTAAATAATCAAATGCAAATAATCTAAACCAGGCTCCAGAAAACGGACAAAGAGTGCCCTGGTATCACCTAACATGATAGTGAATATTTCTTCGACATCCATTAGATCGCTCATAGTGTTTCCTGTAAAATCCCGGCGGTGGCTTATTTTCAACTCTTACGTTTCAATGAAAGCTATAGTGTATACTGCAGGGACGCTATAATGTACACAAGAGCTATAAATCAGAAATTCCCAATTTTGGTTCAGTAAATAATTACCTGAATGTGGATCCAAAACAAATCAATGCAATAGAGCTTTGGTTGTTTACCGTATAGTGCCCCATAGCTTCAGTCATTACGTCGAGACCTGTCAACAAGCTAGCCCTTTCGTGGGACAATTGATTCACGCTCCAGGCCGGAATGGGTGGGAGTTACTGTAGGTTCTGTTCAAGATGGCAATCTCATTGAGACCATGCTGACGTAGTGGTCATGATTCTTGCTTTCCATTAGGGTGGGTTGGGTTCGATTCCCGGCTAACGCATGAAAGATATTCACAGTTAAATGCCACTTCTGATAATTCAGATCCAACGCAAAATTATGTCCCACGGCATTCCAAAGCTAACTTGTGTTCAACGTTTACGTTTCAAAGTTCTGCATGTCCGACTTAAGAGAGTCTAGACTCTAAAGATATTTCCATAAATTTCAAATATATTACTGTTATTATTTTCATGTGATCAGATAACGTGGAACATAATACTTTATTTTTCTTTCATCGAATGCTCGATTTTGTACTGTATTTATATTTATATTTGATGTTGTGATGCGAGGTTCTACAATCACATTTCAGTTAATATACCTACATACTCTGAATATCAATGACCTATAATTCCCAGTTTTGAAATTAACAGGCTTTAACTAGAAAATACCAAGATATTCTTCACAATTCTGTACCCGGAGTTTAATATGGATTGTTGCCACTTATGAAAATTGAATATACCAATGATTTACATTTACACAATCAACATAAAACTCGCAAGTAGAATGGGGTCTTTGTATACGCTTTATTGCAATTTAGTCGACTGTACTCAGCATTCATTAAAAAAAGCAAACAGCATGAGATGGAAGCTTTGTGTTTATCAAAAGCATAGTTAAACATTTACTATTTGATGCACACGTTGACAACTGGCATAAGCTGCATATATTTGTATGATTCTCTAATTCTCCTAGGTATTAAGTAGTTATTCAATGATATTTAGCCTATTTTCCTAATTTTGTAAAAATGTGTAAAAAGTATCGATCCGGCCAAATGTGTGTCCTTCTGTCTGTCTGTCCATCTTCCAGTCCTTCTGTCCGTCTGTGTGTGTGTCTCCCCTATCATCTCCTAATAGTACGGTGCAATCAGTCCTAAAACGGCCTAACCTCAGCATCCAAAGTAAAAGTTTCCCTCCAAGCCCAAATTGATCTATACAGTCCACATGTTGTTCGGTAAAAAGTCTCACCATTTTGAGCGTCAGGTTTCGGGGGGAGGGGTGCAGAAGTTGGTAAATTTGTAGTTTTTATCAGTTTTTCTTATATATTTCGAAAAATATACTGTTTAGCACAAAATGTGTCATATTCAAATAATCTACATTCAATTGCGAACAAAAAAGGTCCCATGCATAATCTTGCTTAAGAGAACGGTTCCAGAGTTACGGAGGGTGCGAAAGTAGCAATTTTTCGTACTTTGTTAGATTTTTTGGAAAAATGAAATTATAACTACTATGTAAACAGAAATAAATAAACAATTTTACTAAAACGTAATATTGTACAATCGTATTTTAGTCCAAAAGAGGCTGAGGCACCACAAAGTGTTAGATGCGTAACAATACTGGGAACAAAAACCGGTTTAGTACAAGCGCGACCGCCAGGTGTGCGTAGCGTCCCTTCAGAGCAGCACGTGGAGCTACAGTACGAGAGGCAAGGCAGAAAATAAACTGCAAGGACTTGCAAACTTTTATATCTTGGCTTGAGGAACATAATCCGTTTTCTAAAACACATGAACTCTCTTCCTTATCAACAGGGGTTGTAGCAGATGAAAACGTGAACTGTGATAGAGCGTTTGAAGTTGGAACACTAGCCTTAAAAGAGATTGGGAACAAAACATTCAGTGAGATACACTTGAAAAGAAAGTTAGCTGTTAAGTCTCTAACCTCTATAACCAAGTCTATGACAATTAACAACAGAACTGTGTATGTGAACCCTAACACTCTATTACAACGGATGGTGTGCATAGTAAGGAGTGATGAGAGATTTGAAGAAATATTTCAATTTGAATTATGTGCTTATCCTCCATCCCTCTTCGACGAATCTGGCTTGATGAGGAAGGGAAGCAAATCTTCAATGGTGGCTGTTTTGGTTCCAGATTCAAATGAATAGTCAAACACCCCACATTCATAGAAAGTGTCCTACATCATTGATGGAGGTCACCTCCTTCATCGTGTTGTGAGGCGACGCCCAGCTACCTTCAGACAGATTTGCGAGCAATACACAGATTACATAATTACTCATTACGGGCCAGCAACTGTTGTTTTTGAAGGATACGAGCAAGGAAACACAAATGATGAAGAACACTTACGCAGATCTCGTTCTACCACTAACATTGAAGTGAAAGTAGAAGACTCAATCCACGTAAATATCAATCAAAGTGAATTTCTAGCTAACGCTAAAACAAAATGGGCCTTATTTCTCTTCTTACAGTGCACTTGCAAAGTAGTGGCTGCACAGTTCATCAAACATCGGTTTCTTTTATTCGTGTCAGAGGTACCAAAATATACAAACAAGAAATTGAAAAAAAAAAACACATAATAGAGCACTTGCATATAACATAACACAAGAGCAACATCGGGTGACGCTGACTTATTAATAGTTTTAACAGCGATTAATGAAGCTAAGAAAGGAGTTGACGTTTGTGTAATTGGTGACAACACGGACTTACTAGTCTTGTTGACTGTCCACGCACCCTCAGAGAACCAATTGAAAATGGTGGTACCAAAGAAAGACAATTAGCAGGAAAAAGTGTACATTATTTCTGACATTCAGCGAAGCATTGGGGATATGAAAGGTGTACTCGTAGCAATATGCGCCTTCACAGGATGTGACACTGTATCAGCTATCTACAAGAAGGGGAAAATTTCACCGTATGGGAAAGTGCAAGCCAACATAGCTCTTCGTACGAAACTTCTAGTCTTCAACGACCCCAAAGCTGACCCCAGCGCAGTGGCTGACGCTGGAAAGCATTTTCTTCTTGCGATGTTTGGAGCCAAGAACACTGAAGATCTAGATTGTTTTCGCTACCAGTGTTACTCGCAGGCTATTGCAAAGCAGCCTATACATTCATTGTTCAAGTTGGCTGCACTTCCCCCCACTTCGGCAGCTTCCAGGCAGCATTCATTTAGAACCTACCACCAGGTGGAGCAGTGGCTGAATGAGAAGAAGAAACCGCTCGAGTGGGGGTGGAAGAAGATTGACGAACATCCAAGGCCAATTACAACAGCACGTCCTGCAGCTCCCCAGGAATTACTTTTCCTCATAATGTGCGCTTGCAAAGACGAATGCGTGCGTAATTGCGAGTGCATAGAGAGCGGTCTAAACTGCCCGAGCATATGCGGTAATTGCTCAGGCCTAGGATGTGATAACAGGGACACGAACATCATAGACGAAGATCTAGAAGAGGACAGTGCTTTGTTTGAAGATGTCTGAATACAGATGAATAGCCTACTTTACATTAATTTAAGGTCGCATCTAACATTCTACATTTATATTAGTTTTAATAGTTCAGAGTGGGTTTCTCCGTACCACAGGTTTATATGCCCTAGGCCTGTGGAAGCATCTTTTCCCTCAAATTGTAGTGCCCCCTGAGAAGGAGGTGAGGTTGACGTTCTTTCAAGGGCTTATCACTAACATACCAACGGTCATTATGGGGTTTGAAGCCATTTTTCAGTGTTGCCTTATTAAGCAAAAGTTCCGTGCTTTTCATTCGGTCAACACGAATGTACCCAAAAGAAATGGGTAATACCCTAATCCTGAAAAAATACATGAGATGGTAGGAAGTTATTAATCTCATGTAATTGTTTTCAGGATTAGGGTATTACCCAACTCGTTAGGGTACATTCGTGTTGACCGACTGAAAAGTACCAAACTTTTGTTTTGTATACTAGCGGTCAATAAAATCGGTATTTGCTTTTACAAAACACAATCCTGCATAAACAAAATTAGTTTCCTTAGTGGTAATGTCAGATTGTTTCAAAAAAAAAAAAAAAAAACGAAATAATTCCACTTTTACACCCTCCGTAACTCTGGAACCGTTCAGTTTAGCAAGATTATGCACGGGACCATTTTTGTTTGCAATTTAATATAGATTATTTTTGTGTATGACACTGTTTGCGCTAAACCACATAGCTGTGGAAATATTTAAGATAAATTATAAAAACTACTACTTTACCAACAATTTCCCCCTACCCCCCAAACCCGAAGCTCAAAATGGTGAGACTTTTTACCGAACAACATGTGGACTGTATAGAACAATTTGGAGCTGAAGGGAAACTTTTACTTTGGATGTTGAGGTTTGGGTCTAATTGCACCGTACTATAAACGGATGCACCTATCAAAACCAAATTTGGTTTTAAGTAAGGATCTATATTTAAATATCTCACGGCCATGTTCCAATATGACATCAGTGCTACCAAATGCTGAAAAATCACAATTGAAATTTGAACTCTATGTTGGATATCTCAAATGTTATGCCTGAGGGCTGTTCCAAAATTGGCACACACAGAGATAATGACGCACCAGATTACTTTTCAGGAGACGATATACGACAGTGTTGCCAACATGATTCTAAACCTGCTGATGGGTCCTACATTCAAATGCATGTAACTTCTATACTATCAATTAGATTTCAACCAAATTTCGTATATGCTTTGTGTACTGTAAGAGATATGACTATGCGTGTACATGGGAGCCATCACGGCTGCCAACCGTTAATAAATGCCCTCCCTATTATTTTATTCTAATACCAAACTCTGCATACGTATAGTACCTGACATTACAGAAATATTTGGAGTAACTGATATACGTCGATGCTGCCAACTTAATTCTCAGCCAGCTAATATGTTCAATTTTAAATCCATGTAATTTTAATACTAACAAATCGATTTAAACCAACTTCAGTATGTGCTTTGTGGACCATAATTGATATAACTAGACGTATTCATAAGAGCTAACAGGGCTGCCAACTGTTAACAAGGGCTTTCTCAATTTTTTAAATCCTAATTCCAATATCTCAGAAAGCATGCAAGCCAACAGCTCTAAAGTTTGCACACGTATAGTTCCTGACATTCTAGATTAATTCGGAATAACTGATACATGTCAGTGCTGGCAACATGATTCTAAGCCTGCCGAAAGGTACAATTTTTAAATACTGGTAACTTCTATTAACAGATGGAAAAATAATAGATCATAATATTTCAGATTAGTTCTATGCAACACATACATGACACTGTTGCCAACATGATTTTACGCGCGCTGTTATATGTAACATTTCTTTTCTGATATATAGATTATTCATTGGCAAGGATCTTAAATTCTTAAAAAAGTAGGCTCTTTAATTTGTCACGAAACTACTTGTTAAATAATACGTTCGCGTAATTCTGAATGCCTTTGCATGTCACTCAATATTTTACATATTTTTCGAGGTAATCGTATGCACTGGAATTACTTATAATACTATTATTATTTAATGCAGTTAAGGCTCACACAAGAAAATACAAAACAATACTTAAAATTAAAGATCATACAGTAGTTAATTCATTACAGACTTTGTTCATGGATTCATTTCTTTGTGTACGTATCAATACGTGATATCTCACTCGCACACTCTACAGATGAACTGAGAGTCTGGGTCATGGAATAGCTTATTTTAGCAAATTTGAAATTAAATCAATGTAACGCAAAGCGTGTTACTGTGTGTGTGAGGTCATAACATGGGTCTTTCCATTCATGTGACATCATAGCCGTCGTACTGTAGAAGTTCGTTGGTATACAAGATTTCTACATTCTTAGCTTGGTCAGTAGCTTGTCATATAATTGAGGAATTACATATTAATTTCCATGATAATTGTAATTAAGAGTACAATTGAAAACCAAGTAGTTCCATGAAGAATTAGGCTATACAGCCTATTTTCATATATTCTATTTATGTTAATTGCCTCTATCAACATACGAAATTTCAGTTTGATTGCTGTAATAGATTCGTAGATATTGAGAACCGTCTAAATATTTCGGTTGGTCGCCTTGTTGGAATTTTATATAGGTGGGCCATAGAGTTATGCACTATTAGATGACGATTTTTGCGTAAGTTTATTGTTCAAACGTTCACTTCGATTGCACGAATAATACACAAGAATTTTTTTAAAATTTGCACAGCCGCCATCTTGAGGTTATGTGAACAATTGAACTAAATTAGATGTCAGTTCATTACAATGTGTATATACATTTAATGTACCAAATTTCACTGTGCTCAGATGGTTAATTCGTGAGAAAAGTCTATTAACATTTTCACATTCGCCGCCATGTTCGTTTTGTATTTTACAGGATTTGGAAGGGTCATAGCTGAACTTCTCGTAGTACCCTTTATCACCGTACAAAATTTCAGGGTGTTATCAGTAATAGTTTCGGAGATATAGAATGCCTGTGAAATGTTTCACACAGCCGCCATCCTGAGGTTATGTTGATAATTGAACTAAATTACATGACAGTGCATTACAATGTGTCTAAACATTTATTGTACCAAGTTCAATTGCGTTTAGATGGTTAAATCACGTGAAAAGTCTATTTAAAAGTTTCAACTTCACTTGGCCGCCATGTTCAACAGATTTTTGAGTCTCATAGGTGAACTTCTAGCACAAAATTTCTGGGTGATATCAGTAATTATTTCGGAGATATTGAATGCTGGTTAAATATTTCGCACAGCCACCGTCTTGGATTGGTGGGACGTAATAATATTTGAAGGGCACAATCGGGGTCGGCCGTATATATGCTATGATCTTACCGTGTTTCACTGAAATCGCGCAAGCCGTTTAGAAGCTATTAGGGGGAACACACCCAAAAACAAACAAACACACACACACACACACACGCACACACACTCACACACACACTTGGACAAAAGATGATCTTATAATGAACTGATAACACATAACATACGATGATATCTGACTCAGTTACAATTTCGATAAGACGACTACCAAAGGTTATGGCACAGCAGTATTTTGTCAAGGAGTTTTCTCATCTCGGATCACTTCAAAATTTCCGTTGGAGCAATATAATTTCATATTACAACCTTTGCTCCATTCCACAAAAAGCCTTTATTCAAGCAGACCCTATACACTTCACACATTATAGACCATCTCAAGATAGTATTATGCACATAAAAATAAACATTTCTGACATGTATGTGATAGGAATGTCGGTTTTGCAAAATGTTCTTCTTCTTCTTCTTCTTTCCGATGAGGCCTGCTAGGGACCACGTGCCAGTTTCAATTCTTCACACTTTGTTGTTTTATCTTCCGTTCCCTTCAGTACTCCTTCATCCGTTCACTACGCTGCTTCTTTCTGTCCTCGGACCACTTCGCACCAGGTTTCTTTGGCAATCTTCCTTGGAATCCTTTCATACTTAATACTCTTTTTCTAAAGATCTCTCTGTTGACCGTTTCTTCTTCACTTATATTATTTCTTTCTAAATCTTTCTTTACTTCTTGAATCCAGCTAGTTGTTGCCCTTTTCTCCCAAAGGTACTTGAATATCCTTTTTGTTAATCTGGAATCATCCATTCTGTAAATATGTCCAAAAAATTGCAATCTCCTTTTTCTTATCGTTTCTGTTATATTTCTATATTCATGTATATTTCATCATTAGATCTTAATTTCCATACTTCTGCTGTTTTCACTGGGCCTAAAATTTTCCTCATGATTCTCCTTTCTAGTACTTCAAGTTTATCTAATCTATAGTTTAGTACCAGACATTCACTTGCGTATAGGCATTCCGGTTTCACCACTGTAGTGTAGTGCCTTATTTTAAGATTTTTAGATAAGCACTTTTTGTTATAAAAATTCTTAATGATACCATATGCTCTTTCCATCTTGTGTACCCTTTCTTCTACAGAAGATTTTTCTAAACCATTTTCTTGAATTATTTCTCCCAGATATTTGAATTTCTTTACTTTTTCCACTGGGCCAATATCTGTTGCCAAATATTTTGAAGCGTTCTTGATGTTTGTAATGAATTTAGTTTTTTCTACGGAGATTCTCAAACCTGTTTTATTGGCTATTTCTTCCAAGAGATTGATTTGTGTTGTTGCACTTGTTAGGTTTTCTGACAATATAGCAAAATCGTCTGCAAATTCTAGGCAACTTACTTCAATGCCTTTGTTTCTTCTCCCCAAAGTTACTGGCGAAATGTTATGTTCTTTTAGCTTTACATTCCAAATTCGTACAATTTTCTCTAAAACACAGTTGAACAGAAGGGGTGATAAACCATCACCCTGCCGTACACCTGTATTTATCTTAATGGATTTTGATATCTCACCCATAAATTTTACTTTTGAAATCGAGTCAGTAAGGGTTTCACGTATTAGGTTTGCCAATTTAGTTTTCACTCCAAATTCACGAATTGTTTTATCTATGGTTTTTCTATCAACCGAGTCAAAGGCCTTTTTAAAATCTACAAAAGTCACAACTATGTCCTTTGAATTCAGTATCCTATGGCGAATTATGGATTTTAAGTTAAATATTTGTTCTGAACAAGATCTACCTTTTCGAAATCCAGCTGATACTCGCCCAGTTGCTTGTCAAGTGATGTTTCTACTCTATTCAGCAATATTTTTGAAAATACCTTGTAAGCAATTTGAAGAAGAGAGATGCCTCTATAGTTATCAACGTTTTGTTTGTCCCCTTTTTTATGCAATGGGTGTATTAGAGCCACTTTCCATTCCTCTGGAATCCTCTCTGTTCTCCAAATATCTTCAAAGATTAACTGCAGCTCTTCAATGATTTTGATTGAGACCATTTCAAAAGTTCAGCTGTTATAGAGTCCTCTCCGCTAGCTTTATTATTTTTTAGATTGTTAATTGCTTCTTTAATTTCTTCAGCATTGGGGGGTATATCTTCTTCCAGATTTTCTGTTGCTTGTGAGAATTCCAACTTATGATCTGGTTCAGGGCAGTTTAAAAGTTGATCAAAGTGCTTCGCAAGTATTTCACAGTTCTCAACATTGCTTAGGCCAAGTCTACCGTTTTCATCTTTAAAGCATATGCTAGGCGCTTGATACCCCTTTAATTGACTCTTAAAAGTCTGATAGAAGTTTCGAGAGTTATTTTTAACAAAGCTGTCTTGCAGGTCAGTAAGTTGTGATATTTCGAATGATCTTTTAACTCCTCTTATTATTCTTGCAGTGTCTTTCCTTTGCAGTTTGAATTGGTCATAATGTTCCGCCTTTCCAGAGCATTTCCACTTTTTCCATTGTTTTGTTCTCTCTTGTAACGTATCCTCACATACTTGATTCCACCAAGGTTCCTTCTTAGGTTTGGCTAGCCGAAACGTCTTCTGAGCTGCGTTGGTTATTTCTTTAGATAAATCTTGCCACTTCCCATGATGAGTTACTTTTATTTCTTCCTGAAAATTTTCCAATGTTTCTTGTGTAATTTGAAGTCTATTTGTGTTATATTTATTTACTCTTCCCCCCCTTCTGTGGTTTCTGTTGGGTAAGAATTTGAGTTTAATTTTAGACAAATAGTGATCAGAGTCAAATTCTCTGCTTCTTATAACCTTGACATTCATAATTTCTTTCATGTTTCTTTTGGATATAGCTACATAATCCAGTTGAAATTCACCTAGTATTGGATTTGGAGAAATCCATGTTTTAGCTTTTCATGGCAATTTCTTGAAGAAAGTTGACATTAACTTAAGTTGAAAGTTTTTACAAATAGTAATTAATCTCATCCCATTTCTGTTTGTTCTTTGGTGTGCAGCATATTCTCCCACTATTGGTCTATGAATCCTCTCTCTTCCTATTTGGGCATTGAAATCTCCAAGTAATATCACCACATTTGATTTTGGAATTTTAGATATTTCATCATATAGGAGGTCCCAGAATTCTTCTACTTTATTTGGGTTCTTCTTGTTGTCTTCGTTTATTGGCGCATGACAATTAACAAAAGTATATATTTTATTTTTGCATTTCATTGTCAAAAGACACATCCTTTCTGAGCGTGATTTGAATTCAATTACATTGGCTAATAGATGTTTATGGACATAAAAGGCTGTTCCCAAGAGTGGCATTCCTTTCATAATTTTAATCGCAGGTTTACCTTTAAAGATTCTATAATCTTTCGTTTCTTTCACATTCTCATCCAAATATCTTGTTTCTTGTACTGCTAAAATTTGAATTTCGTTCCTATCCAAAAGCAGTTCTAATTCCTTCTGTTTACCCACCTTCAGTAAAGAATTTACATTCAATATAACTGCAAAAACTTATGTTTAAACTTAAGTCTGGAAGGATTCCAAGGATGCTCCGACTCATCCCTATTGCAGATGTTGGGACTCCCCAGAACCCTAGGTCCCGATGCATTGCATAACGCAATGGTGGATTTCTCTTCCGAGCTGCCACCTGGGTTAGTGCTTTCTTTCAGCGGCTTTTCCATTCTGCAATTGAAATTGTGTTTTTCAAGGGTAGGAATAATATTCCAAAGTAAGATCAGATTGTTAGTCTGAAATGATTTGTTTTCGTGGTTGACTCCACTAGGTTCTTCCGCCCTCTCAGCCGTTGAGAAATGAAATTCTTCTTCCGCCTTTGAGACCGTTGACCGTTTTTCTTAGAGCCCCCAGCACTGATCGGCTCACCGACCCAGCTTCCCGCTGGGATTGGTTACCCAACCTTCCACTGGGTTGCTCGGCTTAACAGGGGCACCTCTTGTAGGTTACGTGCTGGAGTTGGAGTGAAAGAGGCTAGTTGGATTCTCTTGCTGAATCCAATATGTTATGGTTGCAGATGACAGGCAACGACGCATTTCACTCCCATTTGCCCAGAGCCACAAGGCTTTTAGTGCCGGGAGTGTCCTAGGACATGTTCGGCTCACCAGAGGCTGTAGCTACTTCAAGCGGACACCCATAGGGTGAGCTACAAATTCCGTTCAATTTCAAGTAGTTCCAACTTTCGCTATCTGATGTCAATGAGACCTAGTGGTGAACGTTGGAACATTGATAGAGCGTTCCAACGAAATCTAACCTAGAAATTTAGCTACAGACAAGTTTAATCTGTGGAAGGTTCTTTAACATGCTATCTATGACATGTGACCGCCGGCTTTAATTCCCCTCTGAAGGAAGGCATACTGAAGTATTTTAACGTTCTTAAAAAATCCGACGACTTTGGCCAGGTTTGAACCCGCTATCTTGGGCACAGCAATTCAGCATGCAAAATTATTCTTGTCATTTAGACTTTCACGGCCCGTGTTATTATTCATAATGTTGAATTTTGGGCTTATGCCGTGTTTTATTATATTGAAATTCGACGCGTTTCGAAAGAAACCATGTCTTTCATCGTCAGGAATAATCTGGAATACGACAATGTTGCTAAGAGAAAGCAACGAAGAACATATAGAAGGTGCCCAAAGATGGACGCCATTATAGCCCTATGTTAGGGACAACGGAAATCAGCAGTGAATTACTTTCTCAGGGTTCTGATAATAGGTAGCCAGGATTCACTGAGATTGTAGCCGGTGTCGCGGTTGAAATTATCTGGGTGTTTACGTATTTCAACCGCCTCCCTGATGATTCTGGGACGATATTGCTTTATACGGGCAAGAACATCCACTCCTTGGAATATGACATCATGGCCAGGTGTTAAAACATGATCGGCAACAGCTGATTTATTAGGTTGAATGAGCCTAATACATCTATTATGTTCCTTAATGCGAGTGCATATTGTTCTCGAAGTCTGCCCGATGTAAACCTTGCCACAAGTACAGGGAACTCAGTAGATACCCGGTTGTTGCAATTTAGGCAAACTGTCCTTAGTTGGTCGCAGAAGTTGCCTAATCTTAACAGAAGTTCCAAATACAGTCCGTATGTTGTATCGACGTAGGATTTTAGCAATACGATCCGTTGTGTTATGTATGTACGGAAGGTAAGCAGTTCCTCTTACATCTCTTTTCTCAACTGACGTCCTATTATTATTTGTTGGTTTCAGAACCGTAGAAATCAAAGCCTTGCTATAACCGTTGCTCTCAAAGGTGGTTCGCAGGGTGTTAATTTCTTCTTGTAAAGAAGACACTTCACAAATCCTCCTAGCCCTGGTAGTTAGAGTTGTAATGATACCATGTTTCTGGGCAGGGTGATGGTGAGAACTTGCGTGGAGATATCTATTGGTGTGTGTTGGCTTACGAAAAACGCTGTGTCCTAAAGATCCATCCTCTTTCTTGGTGACGAGAACATCTAAAAAAGGTATTTTGCCGTCAGATTCCTTTTCCATGGTGAAACAAATAGAAGGGTGCTGGAGATTAAGGTGATCCAGGAAATGGCTAAGATTTTCTCACCTTCCGTCCAAACAACGAACGTGTCATCCACATAACGCCACCAGATCTTCGGTTTGAAAGGAGCCGACGACAAAGCTTTCTCTTCAAAGTTCTCCATGAAGAAATTAGCCACAACAGGAGAGAGAGGACTACCCTTGGCCACACCATCAGTCTGCTCATAAAAATTCCCATTCCATAGAAAGTAGGAGGAGGTCATGCAGTGATAAAAAAGTCTTGTGATGTCTTCAGGAAAAAAGCCATTAATGAGAGACATAACACCATCAATAGGTACTCTCGTAAACAGAGACACCACGTCGAGACTCACTAGAATATCATCCGGCCGAAGTGTTATAGCTTTTAACTTTGAAGAGAAAGCTTTGTCGTCGGCTCCTTTCAAACCGAAGATCTGGTGGCGTTATATGGATGACACGTTCGTTGTTTGGATGGAAGGTGAGGAAATCTTAGCCATTTCCTGGATCACCTTAATCTCCAGCACCCTTCTATTTGTTTCACCATGGAAAAGGAATCTGACGGCAAAATACCTTTTTTAGATGTTCTCGTCACCAAGAAGGAGGATGAATCTTTAGGACACAGCGTTTTTCGTAAGCCAACACACACCAATAGATATCTCCACGCAAGTTCTCACCATCACCCTGCCCAGAAACATGGTATCCTTACAACTCTAACTACCAGGGCTAGGAGGATTTGTGAAGTGTCTTCTTTACAAGAAGAAATTAACACCCTGCGAACCACCTTTGAGAGCAACGGTTATAGCAAGGCTTTGATTTCTACGGTTCTGAAACCAACAAATAATAATAGGACGTCAGTTGAGAAAAGAGATGTAAGAGGAACTGCTTACCTTCCGTACATACATAACACAACGGATCGTATTGCTAAAATCCTATGTCGATACAACATACGGACTGTATTTGGAACTTCTGTTAAGATTAGGCAACTCCTGCGACCAACTAAGGACAGTTTGCCTAAATTGCAACAACCGGGTATCTACAGAGTTCCCTGTACTTGTGGCAAGGTTTACATCGGGCAGACTTCGAGAACAATATGCACTCGCATTAAGGAACATAATAGATGTATCAGGCTCATTCAACCTGATAAATCAGCTGTTGCCGATCATGCTTTAACACCTGGTCATGATGTCATGTTCCAAGGAGTGGATGTTCTTGCCCGTATAAAGCAATATCGTCCCAGAATCATCAGGGAGGCGGTTGAAATACGTAAACACATAGATAATTTCAACCGCGACACCGGCTACAATCTCAGTGAATCCTGGCTACCTATTATCAGAACCCTGAGAAAGTAATTCACTGCTGCTTTCCGTTGTCCCTAACATGGGGCTATAATGGCGTCCATCTTTGGGCACCTTCTATATGTTATTCGTTGCTTTCTCTTAGCAACATTGTCGTATTCCAGATTATTCCTGACGATGAAAGACATGGTTTCTTTCGAAACGCGTCGAATTTCAATATAATAAAACACGGCATATGCCCAAAATTCAACATTATGAATAAAATTATTCTTATTGACGTCAAATTAATGCAAATATTTACAGATCTGTTGTAAGCTATTTTTATTTATAATAGATTAATAATAAATTATTATATATGAATTGCGGCCGAAAGGCCACAGCTGGGTATATTTGATTGAAAGCTCGAGGGCTCCAACCAAGTTCAATTTCAAGTAGTTCCAACTTTGGCTACCAGATGCCATTGTCACTAATACTATCAGCAAACGTTGATACTTGATAGAGAGTTTCTAAACAGCCAAATATAACCTACACATTTTGCTACACACTTGGCCTGCCAGTTGAAGTGGTAGGTTCTTTTACGTGCCATAAATCTATAACATGAGCCCGCCGGCTATACTTCCCCTCCGAAGGAAGGCTTTTAACGCTCTTAAAAATCGAATGACTTCGGCCGTGTTTGAAACTGCGATGTTGGGCACAGCAGTTCAGCATGTTACCTACTACGCCACCGAAGCCGTTTATAGATTAATAATAGAACCCCAGTATTCGAACTATATAGGCCTAGGTAAATTTCATGGTTAATAGTTTTTTAGGTTTGAACTCTTTACATTGGAAATTCTATCTTTTAGCATAATGAAAATGAAAATCCACAGCCTGCTTCCAGTCGTCCGACCGGGTCAGGGAATAGAATGAATGAAGCCCCCATCTAGCGGCGAGGATATGAACTGTACCGGCTGCCGAAGCCTGTCGCACTCCCCTGGGGCAATGATTAAATGAATGACAGATGAAATGAAATGATAGTGGAGAGTGTTGCTGGAATGAAATTGTGACAGGGAAAACCGGAGTACCCGGAGAAAAACCTGTCCGCCTCCGCTTTGTCCAGCACAAATCTCACATGGAGTGACCGGGATTTGAACTACGGACCAAGCGGTGAGAGGCCGGCGTGCTGTCGCCTAGGCCATGGAGGTTTTTTTAGCATAACAATTGTATTAAAATTATTTTATAATATTCTTCTAATAATAATTAGAATAAATATATTCCATCCTTGAATTTAAAGAATGCGAGTGAAATATTAACAACAAAGCTTTGCTCGCAATTAGTTTAGTTCTTTATAACATCACCGCTGAAGAAAGCCATAATGTGGCCGAAACTGGTGCATTTTATTAATTAATTTATATTAATTATTTAATTTTTGACTAAAGGGCAATACATTAATAAAATACCAATTGGTATTCACTTAGATTTAATTCACAAGTGTTAAAACACGTATTGTTTGCGCCCCAGGAGAATTCCGTAGGGTACGCCTTCCCATGTAATCCATACCGCGCATTCCACAAACATCAAGTTAGTCACTATTTGTTTCACTCACTCAGTGCATTTTTTATCTTTCTTTGTTTTCACTCTGTGCTCTGTTAATAAATATCCACAAAGCCATGTGAGATTGTCGATAGTAGAAAAAAAGCATTAATCGCTGGATGACCAACAAGGATCATGTAGGGGTATCAGGAAACAGCAGTCAATGTATTAAGTTCGGAGATAGATGGGCTGCGAATTCGTCGAACCGAATCCTCCAGCAGCATCGCAGCGTGTTGAACGAACTTCTTTTGGCGCGCAGACAATATATTTACAATTTTACGGCAGAGATCAAATGTAAGGGAAGAAATACGATTAAAGAGCCCCAAAAATATGATCTTGGTGATTCTTTGAGAGGCTTACAACATCGTGACCATTCAACGTTGTGTACATGCGTTTGGGTGGTGTGTGTAGAATCTGTCTGATGTTCTGTGTTATTCTGATAGCTGTACTAGTATGTAACTTGGATACAAATCAAATAACATTATTATTGGAAATGAAAATCCACAGCCTGTTTCCAGTCAACCTACCGGGTCAGGAAATGGAATGAATGAAGCCACCATCTAGCGGTGACGACATGAACTGTGCCGGCTGCCGAAGCCTGTCGCACTCCCCTGGGACAATTATTAAATGAATGACAGATGAAATGATAGTGGAGAGTGTTTCTGGAATGAAATTGTGACAGGGAAAACCACAGTACCCGGAGAAAAACCTGTCTGCCTCCGATTTTGCTAGCACAAATCTCACATGGAGTGACAGGGATTTGAACCACGGACCCAGCGGTGAGAGGCCGGCTTGCTGCCGCCCATGCCACGGAGGCTCTTACATTTTTATTAATATTATAATAATTATTATTGTTAATTTACTCTCCGAACATAATCTGGCAACTATACAGATTTTAAGAAATCAGAGCACAATAACCACCTTTAAAAGCTATTTTACTAGTCCATTAATTTTAGAACTATTCTGGTTGTCACAAAGTCGACTGCTTTTTGCATTGACTTTTAGAACGTTTGTTTCTACAACAAGTTCCTTCAACCCATGCAGTAGAATCCTTGGTACAATGCCACTGCTTAATATGACAATTTGAATGATATTATTCTTCTTTAATCGTATCGGCCAACTAAGGACCACGTTATTTCATCTGGATTCTCTGGGCTTTGATCTTTGCCCAGTGTTCCTTCATACGTTGCCGGTGTTGCTGTTTTCTTTCTTCCGTCCACATCTTTCCCGTCATCAATTTCGGTTTTTCTTGAAAACCCTGGTGGTCGTGTAGTTTCTTCCTGAGGGGATTGCGTCCTTGAAAATCCCCACAGGTAATTTCCATCTCTTGCAGGTCACTATCCACCTCATCGGCTTCTTATTTTTAAAATAGTTAAAGATCCGGTTCGTCAATCGTGTGGGTTTCATTCTAAGCAAGTGGCCATAAAAAGCAATCCTCCTTTTCCTCATTACATCAGAGATCTTCTGGACATGAATATGCAGCTCATAGTTATGCCGTCGTCTATATTCACCGTTGTCTTTAATCGGGCCAAGAATTTTCCTCAAGATCTTTCTTTCCTTGATCTCCAATTATTATTATTATTATTATTATTATTATTATTATTATTATTATTATTATTATTATTATTATTATTATTCGTAAGTTAACAGGCACAACATGGGAAGCACATCCTAGTACTGTGAGAACCTCTTATATTGCGTTATGTTTCCCCGCCGGGGAATACGCAAGCCCAGTATGGTACAAATCCAGTCATGCCAAAGTGGTAGATGTTGCACTTAGCCCTTATAGTACCAGGGGACGATATATCGACCCCGTTTATATAAATGTTTTGTTATTATTTCCAGCCAAGAAGTGCAACCGCTATTGTAACCAAGGCAACGCGGTAATGATTATCTTTATGGATATATTGATGTGTTTTAGTTCCGTGAATAACTGGATTAGTAATTAGTATTCTTTGAACACGCTGCAGTCAGCTGATTTCCCGCGAGTGCGATCTTGTGAAGTTGTGTTTCATTATGTTCTTAGTTGGGCCTAATTTAGATATTTGTCGATATAGTATCTAAACACTTTGAATGAAGAAGAAGTAAGTAAGGTTTTAACGCTGAGTGGAGTGTACAAGAGTGAATTTTCGACTAAAACAACGACCAAGAAGTTCCCAATATATACAAAATTAATTATCTTTAATGAAACAAATGAAACTAAATTTTCATTATTTAGGATTTAATGCGTTATAAATGTATTTACTTGCTACGCTAAAATACCAACGTTCTAAAAAGTATTGGAAGGAGATAATTTATATCAAATTTTATGACACTTGGCTTGACATATTTAAAGTGACCACCCATAATAGCTAGGCATCAAAAGGGTTAACGATACTTGTCGTATTATTACTGTGTGCCTCAAGCCCACTTCGCTGGACAAGCTGTACACACTTTCTGGTATCGCACCCCCTGACATCCGCCGAGAGGTAGCGGCGAGAAATGAGAGAAAAAGAAAAGGGAAGAAACTTCTGAAGCCCATCCTCTGTTTGGACATCGACCTGCAAAACTCCGACTAAAATCTAGGAATAGCTTCCTCAGAACAACAGAAGCTCTTGTCGAGACTTCACAACAAACCCGAAGCAATTTGTGGCGTGCAAGCTTCTACAGCCCTGGATAATGGTTTCCACCCTCTGAAAAACTACCAGCTGGTTTCACAGAGAAATGGAGTACATGGTGATCACTCAACAGACTTCAGTCGGGCGTCACAAGATGCAAAAGCAACTTAATGAAATGGGGCTTCCATATGGAGTCACCGTTTTGTGAATGTGGAACAACGCAGACGTCCTACCATCTGCTTCAGTGCAGTCAGAGCCCAACAACATGTACGCTAGAAGACCTGTTACATGCAACACCTAATACAAAAGAGGTCGCCAACTTCTGGGCGGTTATAGTTTGAACGAATTGAATTTCTTTATATTGTTACGTTTACGGTTCTTGAAATAACCGGTCAGGCATATACAAATACACTACCGTACTTCTTTATTTATCAAAGCTTACACTACTAAATATTAATGTAGTGTTCATTAATATTTAAACTGGGAACGTCGAGCTCTAGTCTTTTTGAAACTACTACACTCCAAATCTCAACACTGCCTTTTCCACTGAATCCTAAATCTCTTCTCTCTCGTATCGTCGCCTTCTCGATTCATCCACTGCCAGCTTGCCGGCCCAACTCACAATTGCAGCCAGTGCGCCACGCGCTCGCACGAGTCTGCCACCAGGTGCGCTCACACGAGTCTGTCACACTGTCCCCTCCTTAAGATTGTTCCGTCCCGGAGCAGACACCCCGTCTTTGGGACCAGCAGCATGCCAGAATTTCAATCCCTGTGCGTCGAAAGACTTCTTCTAGCATGCTTCTTACGATTCTCCAGTCCAATCCATCCTGCCCACAGCCCAACTTGGGCACAGCTAATCTGGATATGTTCCGCTGCAGTAGGAGCTCTCGCATCGCAAGTAGACTATCCCAGACGGCACGATAGGTCGGTTTCTGATGGGAAAGTTCTTTCGTCACTAGATAGAATAGCGATCGCTCGTTCCTGGGTAAATACTACACGTTTCCGACACGAGGCTCTTGACGCTGCAGCTCTTCAATCGCACCATACTTCCGCCGGAATACTTGGGCTATTCCTCGGCTCATCCTCAGGTCCTTAGCCACACAGTGAGTCAAGGCATACGCACTGGAGGATTGGAATAAATCCTGCCGAATCTCAGTACTGACGCCATAACAAACATTGCGGTCAGTACCACATTGGGACATGAATTCTTCGAACGATCGTTCCGACTCTGGGACTCGACATATACGAGCGAGTTGCCCGTGCTCCTCGTCATGGTTATCGCCCAGGAACGATGCCAGCCGATTGAAGTGGACCACTCGGGGTTTGCCATTCGGTCTCCTCCTGATACGGTAGACGACGTCGTTAATCCTCTTCAGTACCTCATATGGTCCGTCCCAGGAGCGTTGCAGCTTTGGAGAGAACCCTCGCCGTAGTTTAGGGTCGAAAAGCCAGACTAGATCTCCTGCTTGGTACCCGCCTGAATCGGCTCTTATGTCGTATCGCTCCTTCATCCTGTCGCTCGCATTCTGAATGTTTGTGCGAACGCGGTCGGGAATGTCATCAATCCTTCGACGAAGGCCGGAGATGTAGTCCTCCCCAACGACATTATCCTCAGGTTTTCAACCGAATGCCAGGTCACACGGCAACCGCAGTTCTCGGCCAAACAGCACATTAGCTGGTGTTTGGCCTGTAGTCTCATGGATAGAAGAGCAATATGCCAGTAGAAACAAGTGGAGAAACTTGTCCCAGTCCCGCTGGTGGTCGGAGACAATTTTCGACAGGTATTTCTCTACTGTCCTGTTCATGCGCTCCACCATTCCATCGGACTGTGGGTGCAGGGCAGTCGTTCTCGTTTTCCGGATTCCGAGAATCTGGCACATCTCCTGGAACACCGACGACTCGAAATTTCGCCCCAGATCGGAATGCAGTTCCAAGGGTACACCAAATCGGCTCACCAGCTCCTTTATTAGCGTCTCGGCAACCACCACAGCTTCTTGGTTGGGCAACGCATATGCCTCTACCCACTTGCTGAAGTAATCTATTGCCACCAAGATGTATTTATTCCCACTCTCAGTCGTAGGGAAAGGGCCCGCTACATCGATGGCGATCCGTTCAAACGGGGCACCAACGTTGTACTGTCTCATCGCTGCTCTTCCCTTCTTCTGTGGCCCGTTCGCAGTGGCACAAACCACGCACTTCCTACACCATTCACGTACGTCATCTGAGTAATTAGCCCAATGAAACCGCTCTCGAACTTTCTCCATGGTTTTTCGAACTCCAAGGTGCCCCCCAGACGTTCCATCATGCAGCAACTGCAGCAACTGCAGTACCTCGGGCACCCTGTTTCGTGGAATAATACCCTGTAGCCTCTCCTGAGCACCGTCCTCTCTCCCCAGTACCCTCTTTAGCACCCCGTTTTCCAAAAGGGTGCTACCTCTTCCCAAGTCGGTCGTTGCTCAGACGTCTTCCACCGCAGTAGGTGTTTTAAGTCCGGGTCATTTTCTTGATCCTTACGGATTTCCTCATCCTTCCAGTGGTCGTCGATCACAGTGCTTCTTCTCACTGCTGCAACTTTTTCGTCAATCCGATTGCAGTGCTTGCAGTCTTGTGCGCATGGTCTCCTTGACAGAGCATCAGCATTTCGGTGCTTAAGGCCAGCCCTGTGTTCAGTGTCGAAGTCGTACTGCTCGAGCCTTTCAATCCACCTCGCTACCTGCCCCTCCGGGTTCTTGAAGCTCAGTAGCCACGTAAGTGCTGCATGATCAGTCCGTAGAAGGAATTTCCTCCCATAGAGATATTTGTGGAAATGCGCCACTGACTTCACTACAGCGAGCAATTCCCTTCTAGTTACGCAGTAGTTCCTCTCCGGTTTAGAAAGAACCTTGCTGAAGTAAGCTATCACCTTTTCTTGCCTACCTTGCAGTTGGGAAAGCACGTCACCTACTCCCACATTGCTAGCATCGGTGTCCAAAACGAATAGTCCTTCCGGTTGTGGGTAACTCAGGATAGGAGCATTGGTCAATACCTCCTTCAGTTGTTCGAAGGCTTGTTGACAGGTCGCGTCCCACACAAAACTCCGACTTTCCTCGGTAAGTCTGGTCAGAGGCTTAGCAATGTTAGCATATCCTGGCACGAATCGACGGTAATAGGTGCACAGTCCGAGGTAACTCCTGACTTCTTGCCTATCTTTCGGTACTGGCCTTTCCTTCACCGTGTTAATCTTGTCCGGATCCGCGGTGACTCCCTCTCCGGAAACAACATGGCCGAGGTAGTTAACTTGTTTCCGAAACAGGAAGCACTTCTTGGAGTTAAGCTTAAGGTTGGCTTGCTTAAGACGTAAGAACACCTGGTCGAGATTTCTCAGGTGATCTTCAAAAGTTCTTCCCAGAACGATGATGTCATCCAAGTAGACCAAGCATGTTTCCCAAGACAGCCCTTTTAAAACGCGATCCATCAGTCGTTCAAAGGTCGCAGGGGCATTACAGAGTCCAAATGGCATAACTGTGAAGTCCCAAAGCCCAGAACCAATCGTAAAGGCGGTCTTCTCCTTGTCCCTGGGGTCCAATCCTACCTGTCAGTATCCACTCTTGAGATCCAACGTGGAGAATATCGTGCTCCCACCCAAGGTGTCTAGGGTGTCATCGATGCGTGGTAGTGGATAACTGTCCTTTTTCGTCACATTGTTCAGCTGACGGTAGTCTACACAAAACCGTGTGGATCCATCTTTCTTCTTCACCAGGACCACTGGCGAAGCCCATGGGCTGCTTGAAGGTTCAATCACCCCATCGCGAGCCATATCATTTATTATCTGCTCTGCTTCCTCTCGCTTGGCTAGTGGTAATCTTATGGGAGTCTGGCGAATTGGTCTTGAGTCACCCGTATCGATGCGATGTTGAACCACGTTCTTTCTTCCGTAACTGGTTCCGTCTTGGAATGCATCCTTATGACGTCGAAGAAGTTCCCTCACTTCTCGGCTCTGCCCAGGATTAAGCTCTTGACACGCTGCCTCGATAAGACCGTCGAGCCACACCGAAGATATATCGGATGAGGACTTGTACTTGGAGTACGACGAAGGACACAGACGAACAGCTTCCCAAACTGGTTCCTTTCCGAACGATTATCGAGCGATCATTAAGTTTCATTACTCGCACAGGAATGTTCGCCCCTGCACGGACCAAAGCTCTGGCTACCAGTATTCCACGTTCAGGTTCATCGTCAGCAAACCTAGGCCCTACCATGACGACACAGCCATGAGGAACTCCACCATCCGGCTTTCCTTCTACCATCACTTCACTAGGCCCAGGTAGAACAACATCTACCACTGCGATCACCCGTACCGATGAGGCGTTCCTCCTCTGCAGCACTACCTCCTCGTTTCCGACTCTCAAAATCCCACTCTCCAGGTCCAGTCCAAATTTATACTCAGTCATGATATCCATCCCGAGAATGACGTCCTCCTCCACTTCAGCGACCAAGACACGATGGCGAAACTGGGTATCACCGATGACGAAGTTGACGACTACCTCCCCGTGAACGTTGGCTGGTTCCCCCGTAGACGTTCGCAGTGTCCATCTCGTGGTTGTTACTGTTCGTCTCACGATGCCTGGTCTGATTATTGTAATTGTGGCCCCTGTATCCAGCAGTAGGTCTCTGGGTTCTCCGTCCACATGGCCACTAATAAAAATAGAATTGGCTTGACAACCCAGAGACGCAACGATAGTAGAAGTGGGGGCATTTCTGGTGTTGCCACTGGTTGACAGTCGCCCCTTTCTATCAACCCTGTTTAGTTTTCCTGTGGCTGGTGCTTCCCGTTCATAAACTTAGGGCATCGATCTCTGAGATGCCCCATCTCCCCGCAGCCCCAGCACCTCGTCCGTTTCTTCTTGGACTGCAAGGCTTGAAGTACTTTCTCCACGATTTCTTCTATGGAAGGCACTGGCTGGACCTCCTTGTCTCTCTCCAGAGCTCGAATGCGAGCCTGGCCGCGCACGGATTGTTCGTTAGCCTCAAACTCAAGAGCCAGAGTCAAGGCATCATTCAATGTTTGCGGACGCGCCAGCTTCACAGCCCGCTGCGTCTCAATCTCGCGGAGCCCATCGAGAAACTTCTCGGTAGCAAGACTCCCATACACATCGCTGGGCACTGTTGGATAGGCGCTCCTAACGAGACGTACTATGTCTGCTTCGAACTCCTGTAGGTTCTCGTTGGGTCTCTGACAACGGTTTCTCAACTGGGAGCGATACAGCTGATCCATGTGACGATGACCGAACCGCATTTCAAGTTTGTGTACAAGAATGTTGTAGTTCTGCCTTTCCGACAAGGGAACAGCCTGCAGGACTCGTAGGGCCTCCCCGCGCAGCGACAAACTCATCAATGAAGCCTTCGTGGCATCCGACCATCCATTAATCATGGCAGCGTCTCGAACAAGGTGAGGTATTCTTCCCACGCAGACTTCCCATCGAAAGTCGGCAGGTCAGTCCGACCAAACGCGGAAACAGGTATACGCTCCTTACCTTCCGATGGTCCACCAGCGGTAATGATTTCGTTTTCCTGCTTGTCTTTATTTGGAAGAACACCGCTCGCAAGCTCGTCCTCGAACTTCCGCAGGGATTCTTGAAATTCTTCCCTCAGTTTGGTTTCGGTAGTGAGCGTTACTTCTTGAAGTTTCCTCTCGAGGTTGCCAGTATTTTCCATTAACTTCCTTTCCAAATTCTCTGAGTTTTCCGCTATTTTCTTTTCCAAATTTTTATATAGTTCTGAATTTTCTGTTCGTATTTTCTTTTCCATGTTTTTTAATACCTGACACAAACCCTCAGTCCCACCAGTAATCTCGAAAAGAAATGTTTCTGGATCCTCACCTGTGTCCACCAGTACCTGTCTTAACCTCGCTTGCAGCACAGATTTTATTCCCGTAGAATCAACTTCCCTTTCTTCCAGTTCCTGACGTAACTCCGAAACTTTCAGTGCTGAAATTTTAACTTTCCTGGTCGTCATTTCACACTCTAAAATGCGGTACCTCAAGATTTTCACTATGTATTTACTCTATAGCCTGACCCCACACGTCTGACACCAGTTGTTACGTTTACGGTTCTTGAAATAACCGGTCAGGCATATACAAATACACTACCGTACTTCTTTATTTATCAAAGCTTACACTACTAAATATTAATGTAGTGTTCATTAATATTTAAACTGGGAACGTCGAGCTCTAGTCTTTTTGAAACTACTACACTCCAAATCTCAACACTGCCTTTTCCACCGAATCCTAAATCTCTTCTCTCTCGTATCGTCGCCTTCTCGATTCATCCACTGCCAGCTTGCCGGCCCAACTCACAATAATTGCAGTCAGCGCGCCACGCGCTCGCACGAGTCTGCCACCAGGTGCGCTCACACGAGTCTGTCACAATATACAATATTATGTATTATTGGAATATTCGATGTCACACTGTAAGTGTTTCTGACACGAATGAACGAATGAATTATTATTAGTAGTAGTAGTAGTATTAGTTACAGTATTTTACATCGTTATGCCCCTCTGTGCGGTGCGATAGAAGTTATTGAACTAATGATGATTCTTGGTCTCCCACAATCTCTTGATCTGGACACTAGAAGTCTTACTCTGTCCTTCAGTCCATGATTTCTTGGTCCTGGTAGTCACTTTCTCAGAGAAATTATGGTTGTGGATTAATACTATTATTATTATATTTGCACCTGTGACTAGAATTTCAGTAGGATTTGGAAAGAGTCAGTAGTGGCTTTCAATTAGTTACCATCCTGGCATTCACCTTGAGTAGAAGTGGGAAACAATCGAAAACCACTTCGAGAATAGCTAAGGTAGGAATCGAAATCGACTCATCTCAGTTCTGCCATAAGAAGCTTGATGAAACGGATCTTATCCTTCAGACGAGAATTAAATGTCTGGCAAAGACGGAAACACAACCCGGTACTCCTTTGTGACAGCCAAAATTAATGCTACTATACTAGGTAGTGACTATCGTAAATTAATTTGAGAATTTGTTGGATGCAAACTGGTTACCGTATAAAGAATTGAAAGCAATACGTTTGCCAAACCTTCTGGTCTACAACAATACTGACCCTTATATACAGTGTGTTCTCTATTTCTACGTTTAAGAAGCTGCACATAAAGAGTATTATTACAGATATAACTTTTGTTTCATTATGTCCATAGCCCAGGTGAATATGGATTAAATGGGGGAGCAGGTGGCAGGTAAAAACCTGCACTTTGTAATTAACTACTAAAGTGGAAGGCTTAAAGTTTAAATTGAATATCATAATTTGGTGCTTTCCTTTATACGATGCAACCACTAAAATTTAAGAAGAATATGCAGTAGTATAGTTCTACTACAATTTTGGTGGTTGATGTGTGTACAGCTTTCATTTATATCAGCAGTTGGAGGTAACCTAATACCCCCCGGCGATAATTTGAACTATAAGGTGCGTTCAAAAAGTAACGAGCTGGAGGCTGGAATGCGCAAAACTGTGACGACATCAGCTAATCGTGGCGTGTGTAACGATGTGTGGTTCCGACCAGAGCGTGGAAAGTCACAGCCTGTCGCTAGAGGGCACGCGTGCACGTCTCGTGATGATACAAAGCGAGCAGCAGCATACATCAATCGTCCAACCAAGACCAAGACAGTAGGCCATCCGACATGCTTCCTGGTGTGGTTGAAGACTGTGGGACACCCATTGGGCACACACTTTCCGCAAGTGCAGTCGTTCCTTCATGATGGTGTGCACACTTCCGACGCTCAATCGGACCACGGTGGCTATGGCTTTCACTGTCACTCGGCGGTCCTGGGTAATGAGTGCACAACCAGCTGGACGTTGTCATCGGTAATGCAGGGGGGTGCCCCAGACCGGGCATCATCGGCTAACGACACCCGTCCTTCCCTGAAGCGCTTGTGCAATGCCTTGACCCTTGCAAGGGACATGCAGTGTTCGCCGTACACTTGTGACATTCAGCGATGAATGTCCGTTCCCCGTACTCCTTTCGCTGTCAGAAACCGAACAACACCTCTTTGCTCTTCGTTTGATGCCCCCATGTCACTGTTTGCAATTCGACTGGCAGCTTTGGACGATTGATGCATGCTGCTGCTTGCTTAGTATCGTCACGTGACGTGCACGCGTGCCCTCGAGCGACGGGCTGTGACCTTCCACACTCTGTTTTGAACCACACCTCGTTACACACGCCACGATTAGCCGATGTCATCACCGGTTTGCGCATTACAGCCTCCGGCTCCTTACTTTTTGAACGCATCTTATATAATATGACAATATTCAAAATAATACTAGCTTATAATAACAGAAACAGTTGAGCAGGGGTAACTCTAATTTAAATAATGTCTGTACTGGGCACATTGCAAAAATAGCTCCATTCCTAAAATGTCTGCTGTGTTTTTATGCGAGAATACCATGCCCGCCCTCTATAAGTGCCATCCTGAACTAGATTTTTCATTACTACTGTCGTCATTAAGCCTCATAACAATAACAATACGGACCCTACATTTCTTCTCTACTCAGTAAAATATTTTCCCTGGAATTTTCTCTCTCGGGTTTTTTTTTCCGGAAATAACTGCAGCTGTGACACAATGGGCCAAAAGCAACTCATTACTTTTCATGGCAACTATTAGCATTACTTTATTTTGGTATCGTTTTTACGACTCCTGAGTGGAGTGAGGGTTCGGGGGGGGAGGGGTAGGGGGATTGTTAAAGGGGGTACAGAAATCTGTCCCTCTCCCTTTCAACTATGTATCTCTCATTGACCCACTGTGGCACTGAAGAGCGCTCTGCTGGCACGCATGCGCATCAACTACCAAGTACGGGCGGTTGGGCTGCCTATATACAGGCGGCCGTTCTCACTCGTACACCAGTTCTTCTTGCGACCCCGGGGCGCAAGGACTGACTTGCTAATTCGAGCGGGTTTCTTAAAGCTAACGCACCATCGAAGTTTTCTCTGTCAGGTGTGGCTTCTATGACGAGAAAGTGAATATAATTCCCCTTAAGATAAATTATCAACTCATGCCCTTATAAACACAATTCATCCCTGTGACTATCCAGACAGTATTTCTATTGAATTTAATTTACACCAGTGATATGAGCATATCTTTATATTATTGAATCCTGAGTCAGCTGATTTAAACTAAAGTTCATATAGAATTATATAGTCTATTAAATGCTCGTGTGATAATGAGTTCTTTCGAAATCTTAGCACATTATTAGTCAGTATTTGGGACGAAGGGTAGTAAAATTATTACGTTGGGAGAATCATATAAATAGTTGAATAGTGGTAAGGATTTACGGTAAATTAAATAAAATGTCGTTATAATTGCTATGATAATTTCGTTGTAAGTGTGCTTCGGGTACGGAAGACAGTATTTTTGTTCGTTTGGGGTTGAGCCGGTTCGTGAGTGCTATGTGCTTCTAGTGATGCTCATCGGAGATGCGGGCCGTTGCATTAGCGGACGCTAGTACGCACACATTACGGTCTCGCCATCACCGTAAAGGTACGAGTGCCGCCACCGGGAAACGATGCCGCCCCCGTAACACGACACCCGGAGTGTACCTAGCAGTAGCAGCGGTCGCCCTCGGCTGCTATGTGAACGGTCTTCACGGAGACTTCGTTCATGATGACATTCCCGCTATTACTCAAAATAAAGATGTTCTTGGAGTTACTTCTCTTACGGACGTGTTTAGAAATGACTTCTGGGGAACTCCCATGAGTGACATCAATAGCCACAAATCCTACAGACCTCTCACCACCCTAACATTCAGGTAGGTGGCTCAGAAAACACTGATATCATAATTAAGGGGATTTGCAAGTGAATAATGATTGATTTAAAAAGGTATTTACAATATTAATTTTAAATTATATTATAAATCCATCCTACATGTCAAAGAAGCAACATTCATTTGAATTTAACTTTCATAATAAATACGCTTCAACTACAAATATTAAAATAATATAATTATTATGATAAATTGTAAGTCATATTGCTAGCAAATAACTCCTGCGAGTTCACCGTGGTTCTATGAATCTCTCTAAAAGTTTTAATAAACAAATATAATTACCTTTATAATTGAAAACAAAAACAAAAAACATCACCTATGAATTTAATTTACTGTAGTGTTTCATATCTACCTTACACATTCAAAATTACAATACAACCATTATTAAATTACAGAAGATTAAAAAAATGTGAGTATGGAAAAACAGCACTAACTAAAGTTATGAATCTAATAAAACACAAAATATCAATACGAAGTTCATAAAATAGAAAATGAATATCGTTATAATCCAAGTATTGAGTAAAATGTATTAATGGTGTAGCTGAAATTTATTTTGAGGTATATGCCATAATAAGGTTTATTTATTTGCTTTAATAATTATTACTGAATGCGCAATGAGATAGAAATTTAAAACTAAGGGAGGAGAACGTTATTAGAATAATGTAATGATTAATAGAGTCCAATCATCCTCACTTTGTCATGACTTAATGAATAAAAAATAAATATCACGACTACAAAAAAGAATACATGCTTCCTCTGTAAAACAGCATATTTCGAAATATTTTATGTAAGGTTCGCATACAAGTGCCCTTAATATATTACTAATTTATATTAGTCAATTTTTAAAGAATTTAAGCGTGCATGATGATGACGGTTTATTTGTAACATATGTTTCTTAACCTCCAGGCGCATGCTAACCTTGGTTAGGCAAGGCCCTAAGGGATGGAATAGAATTACACAACAGAACCATTAGGACGACCACCTAGTGTAATGGCTAGCATTCTAGGATGTTATCCCTGAGGTCCACGTGTGATTTTCGGCTCTGCCAATATATTCAATGCATTGCACTCAGCCTGGTGAGGAAGGGCTGAGGGGAATTGTGTTAGATTCCCACCTAAGCCATCCAACAAGTGGTTTTCTGTGATTTCCCAATTATTCTCCAAGGGAATGCCAGGATGATTCCTAAATTAATGTCACAGGTGCCTCCTTCCTACCCTAGTCTCAATAACAAATACGCACACTACAACGGATGAATAATAGAGGGTTTCAGATAAATTCTCCATAATCAACTACACGGGGTTATATAATTACGATGTCCAAGACCCTAAATTAATAAAGCACAACCTGTGCAACAAACGTACACAGGTTAGGTCATGGTATTTCTGTGCAATATATCTGAATTTGGCGAAAATACGAAGTCAATTAGAGTTTCAGACACCATGATATTCCCACAGCACTATGTGGTTTTATGTAAAAACTGCAGTGGTCTAATTACACGATAGATTCTAGAGTCTAGATGTCGTTGTTGTTTCAAATGCGGGACTTGGACATCGTGATAGTTTGGACTCGTGTACTTGGGTGTAAGTAGAATTTGTCTGATAAACTGTGTCATTGTAAAGGCTGTAGTAGAATGAGTATTTCTAATTTGGGTGAGGATTGGTAATGAGGCAGCCAAGGCCTTCGGTTTGGAACCATCCCAGCACTCGCATGGATCAGAAGTGGGGAAACTACGATAAGCCACTTTCAGGATGGCTGAGGTGGGATCGAACCCAACTCTCCTCAGTTCTTCCTCACAAGTTTGAATATATCCGGTTTCAGCCCTCAGACAAGAATTACATTTCTTGGAAGAGCCGGCAATCAAACCAAAATCTGTGGGGAAACATAAATCAACCTCTTAAACCAGATAGAATTAGTAGGTGTGGTGTTTACCAAATCCTCCAAATCATCTCAATAGTACAGGAAAAATGATGCATTTCTTAAGAAGTCAACGGAAATATAATTATTAGTTTGAAAAGGGCGTTTAAACGAATAATCAAGACGATAGCTCCTGCCTGAACTGTGTCGCGTCTAGCCCCCAAAGCAGTAAAACCCGGCTGGTCACGTCAACGCCTACAAAGCAACCATAACAACAAACGAACAAAGTAAATCTGACCACTACTCAGCCATATGGACAGTAGATTACGGAGTGACGTGTGGTCAGTGTTCCTTCGTCAGTTGACATCGGCTTTCTTAGTTCCTGTCTACTGGACCAGACAACTTTTATATTGTCCTCGTGAGGCTGGGAGAACCAGACTCATTCCTCACATCAGGTTTAAAGTCTTCTAAAATCCTTCATGTAGCCGCGAATTGAACCCGGGGCCTACTAGGCAAGAGGAAAGTTTGATATCCACACAACACGGAGCCATCCTAATTATTAAAATATTTCCATAAATTAAGATAGAATAGATTCATCTATTGTCTGAGTGAAACATTTTATCCCTTAGATATTTCCTTCCTCTGTGGTCCATAAAAAATATATATTTTAATCTCATGTAATTGTTTTCAGGTTCATATTTTGCATATTCCCGTATTTGGGATAACCTTGTGTTGACTGTCTGAAATGTTGCTATAACAATTGTCAATAAAAAAACACTACGATTTGTTTGAAAGAGAATACACTACGCCCTTGTTTTGAAATAGAATAAGGGGGTTAGTTGCCACTGACTATTCTCAATTGAAATCCCTGGAAAACCCGGTACGCAAAAGAATTGTTTCCCTCACGTTCTTTTTCCTTAGTTCAGGTCACTCAACATCTCTACATCTTCTTGGATGTAACGGGGAAACTCGAGAACCAAAAGATGGATTTTGATGCGGTTCACACCATTTTTTCTAGGAAGGTTTCTGTAGAAAATCATTCATTTATGACCAAAGGAAGCCGAGCAGAAACGATTTCAGTGAATCAAGACGAAGAAAATCCTACCGTCTGTGCGCCTTTTAAGCTTACGCTGGGTACACCGTTAAAGGTATCTTTAATACTATGAGTGTAAGATTTGTTCAGCATCAAAAGTTCTCCATTCAGTAGAAATTTAAATTATTAGCATCGGATCGAGTGAGCCTATCACCTCAGCTTCGGTCAGCAAAAAACTGTCGAGTCGTGTCGAGTTAAGACTTCAGAGAAGAGTATATGTGTTTGGAGTTTGGCTGTTCACCTCAGATATTCTGAATTGTGTCTGGAACCTGCCGTCCGTGTGCCTGTATAGCTTACGTTGAGTAAAGAGTTAACGATATCGAACGAAGCCGGGTCGGGTTGCTAGCCATTAATAAACGAAAACATATTAGTAGTGTGCTTCTATACAACAGAAGGCTATTGACCTTAAAGCTTCATGGGGGGGGGGGGGGAGTGTCTTAACTTGGGGAGAAGAGATAAAAAAGGAAGCTGACGAACTAATCTAAGCCTCAACAATAATTGCTAGGCCTATAGACCTAATCAGTGAACGCTATTGTCTTTATGTTTAGCTTCTTCTTCCTGCGTTCAACGCATTGGTGGAAGCCAGATTATTTTTGTGTTTTTGATTCTTTAGGGGATTTGTGGCATCGAGGTCATGTAGCCCCGTGTACTTGGGTGGGTGTAGAAAACCACTTAAAACCACTTTCAGGATGGCTGAAGTAAAAAATCGAACCCGCCCCGTCTCTGGATAATTAGGGAGTGGAAATCGTGAAGCATTGCAACAATTTAAATCACGAATACGGATTCAGGCTTAGCAACACGTGGAAAGTTCTCATAGCGCGTGACTGGCTGGGGCTCAGACCAATCAGTGAGCAGCGTGACGTCAATGCCAATCAGGCAGATACGTTCGAGTGACAACCAAAGATCAGTTTGAGTACAGACACGAACTCGTATCCAATATTAAAGCTGCTGGAATGACAGCCAAAACGTCTGGAAACAATCACCAACACACGACGCGGCTCCATCCTGAACGCCTGGATAATGAACGTCATAACGTTCATTGAATGGCGAATGTTATTAAAATAAATAAAAAGGTACACTAAAACGTCGACCATATAATAATAGTTATTTGCAATAATAATAATAATAATAATAGGTCACGAAACAGTTTAAATACCTCGGAGAGATCATTAGCAACAATGGACTAGACAAAGAGTCAATGGAAAACAGAAGACTTAAACTAGAAAAACTCAACTTCTCCACTAAAAATTAATATAACAAAAAGAACCTCTCCCGTAAGGCCAAACTTCAACACTACTAACAATGCTGTGGTAAAACCGGTGATCTTGGTGTGGAGACGGCAAATTTGATGAACCTGGAAAAGCTTCTGAAGATTGAAAGGAGGATGTACAGCCCAAAAGTGGTACAGGGAACCTACAGACTACGATCCAACAAGGAGATATATGAAAGGGTGGAAGACCTGGAAACAACAATTAGGAAAAGACGTTTACGTTTCTATGGACATATGGTTAGAATGGATCCAAAAAGAGTAAATAAACAAATTGTTGATAAAATATATAATCTGAAGAGCAAAGGGGGTTACACCAAGCAGATGAAGGAAGAACTCCGGAGGCTAGGAATTATAGATGACGACTGTCAAGACAGAACACAGTTCAGGGAAATACTTTCGAACATAAAGGTTCTTGTGGGAGAAAAGAGAGAACGTCGGGGAGGAAGATGGACAGCAGACAGAAAGGCACAACACTCTGAAAGAATGAAGGAAGTGTGGAGGAAGAGAAAGGAAGGAAGAACTATGGGAAGAAACTGAAATGATAAT
Organism: Meconema thalassinum; assembly: GCA_946902985.2. Taxonomy (NCBI): domain Eukaryota; kingdom Metazoa; phylum Arthropoda; class Insecta; order Orthoptera; family Tettigoniidae; genus Meconema; species Meconema thalassinum. The sequence goes on from OX336391.1 coordinate 194,798,809, forward strand.
TGCGTGATCCTTAGTTTTGGCCGGTTCGCATAATGTAATGTAATGTAATGTATTAATAATAATATATATCACAGATTTTTATTTTTTTTAGTTATCTAGTTGAACTTCAGAAAATTATAGATGTAAAGCGTCATTCTTTGAATAAACATATTGTCAGCTGTGCGAAATTTAAAACACTAATTTTGATTTCTTGTGTCCTTGGCTGAAGTTTGAATACTACTCCTTTACAATAATCTTCATGGCTTTTAGTGCCGGGAGTGTCCGAGGACATGTTCGGCTCACCTGAGTCTGTAGCTGCTTCTAGCGGACACCCTTAGGGTGAGGTACACGTTCCGTTCAATTCCAAGTAGTTCCAACTTTCGCTACCAGATATCAATGATACCTAGGGGTGAACATTGGAACGTTGATAGAGCGTTCCGACGAAATCTAACCTAACAATTTAGCTTCACACAAGTTTAGTCTGCGGAAGGAGCTTTTACCTGCCATAAATCTATGACATGGGACCGCCGGCTTTACTTCCCCTCCGAAGGAAGGCATACTGAAGAAATGTTAACGCTCTTAAAAATGCGACGACTTCGGCCGGGTTTGAACCCTTCTAACTTGGGCACAGCAGTTCAGCATGCTACCAACTACGCCACCGAAAGCGCCTTTTAGAATCTGTGAGATAACTGTTAATATTGTAATGGCTGTTATAGTGTGTGTTGTCTGTAATTCAGGTAGGGACTGTAGACGATCAATTTCAAGTAGTTCCTACTTTTGCTACCAAATGCTACCGTCAACCACACCTAGCTGCGAAATTGGTTACTATATTCCACCGGAGCCAGCACTTGGCGATGTATGTGGGAACTTGATGAGCTCTAATTAAATCTAACCTACAAATTTCAGCTTCACACACATGTAGTTAGTGGAAGGTTCTTTTACATGCCATAAATCTTTTGACATAGCTTTACTTCCCCTCCGAAGGAAGGCATACTGATGGATTTTTAACTCTCTTAAAAATCCGATGCCTTTGGCAGGGTTTGAACCCAAGATCTTGGGCATAGAATCTCTGAATGCTACCAAACACGTCACTGATGCCGGCAATTCATTCCTTTATTAATGTCCTTATTTGGTTTTCCTAAATAGAGTGTGCTACCTCGTAGAGGAAACTGTATAAATACTTTTGAGAATTATTCTTCATTAATCCTGAATACTGACGCCTGTATTGTCTCCAATGCGTACAAGTCACTTCATTTTGTAATGAGGGTATTCAAAGGCAGCAGTTCCACCGCGAAAGAATTAGGAGGTTAGGACAATCTTGCAATACGGCACAGTTGTTTCGGTCCCATATCAGTAGAGCTCATCAATGTGCTGGAGATGGTACAAGGGAAGGATGCTAGTTTTGTGGTCAATGATTCTAATCCTAGAAGTAGTGTAACTCGAATGATAGAAGAACTAAGGAGGGAATCTCTGGAAGGAAGAAGGACGAAATTCAGCCAAACGGTATGTTTAACACTTACTCTAATCGGTCAGCAATGAGCTCGGTTAAAGTGGTGCCACAACTTCACTCCCGAAACAACAGTCACGACGATTCAGTACCGACGAAGAACTAAGAAGTTACCAGGTTACTCAACGGGTTGGCGGTGGACTTCTGTGCGGCAGGTATATAAAAGTAGATCTCACGCAACAAATATGCATTCAAAATACTGGCAACTATGTTGGAAAATTGCGGAAAGAACAAGCTATCTGACGGTGTAATTTTCAAGGAGAATAAAAAATGCGGACTATTTATTAGATAAGTGGTAACATTACTTTTGAATCTCCCCTCGCACCTACCACAAGATTTCTACAGGTGCAATTAAACTAATCACGCTATGAAAAGGCGATACCACGTTTTTGAAATATACACACATCAAAAAAAGTTTTGCATCACCTCGGTTCCCAGATCTCCGGCATATAGACGTTGACTGTGTATATTGTATCCAAGATACAGTCCCTTTGACTGTTCATAGATGTCACTAAAACTGCTCAAAGATGTAAACAACCATGCATGAGCAGGGCCTATTAGACGGAGGGGGTACGACAGCCGATCAGTTCCAGTCATTCCACCAGGACGAAGGTACGCTGCTCATGTTGTCTGTAGTTCTACCATGCCTAGAAGGTCAATACCGCAGTTCGATCGCGTCCGCATTGTTACTTTGTGTCACGAAGAGCTCTCAACAAGGGAAGTTTCCAGGCGTCTCAGAGTGAACCAAAGCGATGTTGTTCGGACATGGAGGAGGTACAGAGATACAGGAACTGTCGATGACAGGCCTCGCTCAGGCCGCCCAAGGGCTACTACTGTAGTGGATGACCGCTACTTACGGATTGCCGCTCGGAGGAACCCTGACAGCAATGCCACCATGTTGAATAATGCGTTTCGTTCAGCCACAGGACGTCGTGTTTCAACTCAAACTGTGCGCAATAGGCTGCATGATGCGCAACTTCACTCCCGACGTCCATGGCGAGGTCCAGCTTTGCAACCCCGACACCATGCAGCGCGGTACAGATGGGCCCAACAACATGCTGAATGGACCCCACGGAATTGGCATCACGTTCTCTTCACCGATGAGTGTCGCATATGCCTTCAACCAGACAATCGTCGGAGACGTGTTTGGAGGCACCCTGGTCAGGCTGAACGTCTTAGACACACTGTCCAGCGAGTGCAGCAAGGTGGTGGTTCCCTGATGTTTTGGGGTGGCATTATGTGGGGCCGACGTACGCCACTGGTGGTCATGGAAGGCTCCGAAACGGCTTTACGATACCTGAATGACATCCTCCGACCCATAGTGCAACCATATCGGCAGAATATTGGAGAGGCATTTGTCTTCATGGACGACAATTCTCGACCTCATCGTGCACATCTTGTGAATGCGTTCTTTCAAGATAACGACATCGCTCGACTAGAGTGGCCAGCATGTTCGCCAGACATGAACCCTATCGAACATGCCTGGGATATGTTGAAAAGGGCTGTTTATGGACGTCTTGACCCACCAACCACTCTGAGAGATTTACGCCGAATTGTCGTTGAGGAGTGGGACAATTTGGACCAACAGTGTCTTGATGAACTTGTGGATAGTATGCCACGGCGAATACAGGCATGCATCAATGCAAGAGGACGTGCTACTGGGTATTAGAGGTAGTGGTGTGTACTGCAATCTGGACCACAAATGCTGAAAGTCTAGCTGTATGATGGTACAACATGCAATGTGTGGGTCTCATGAGCAATAAAACGAGCTGAAATGTTGTTTGTGTTGATCTCTATTCCCTTTGTATTTAACGGTTCCGGAACTCTTGGAACCGAGGTGATGCAAAACTTTTTTTGATGTGTGTATTTAAAATAAACATTTTTGAAGCCAATTGTCAGTAATACCTTCGTAATATAATACAAAAATGGATTTCGTTCAGGCTGCACGTATGTCCAATTACATTTGTTGAGGAGTAAATATCGTCTGCTCACATCTTTTATGTTTACACGCTTAATACCCGCCTTCGATAAGCGTATAATCCATGTTACTTTTAGAACTTATCTGTTATGAATAGATCTGATTTACTCTCCACCCAATTTAATTGGACATATTGGACGACTGAATAGCAATTATACCGAGTGAATCAGCTGCCCCAAATCATAATGTTTTATGCAACCAAACTAACGCGAGAGGCCAGGAATGACTTTAATGACCCTGGTTATCTCGCCCGCATGGTATCCGCGGCCCGAGCTCGGTTGGCTGTCGGAAGGTGCGCGTGCCCTGCAGCCGGTCGCCGGCCCCACCCCAGCAAAAGAATCTCATTGTGTAACCTAACGAATAGGTGAATTTAAATTGACAAATAATGCATAAAACTCAATTTTATACAAACGTATTCTTCTTCTTCTTCTTAGCGTTATCCCGCAGGTGCAGGGTCCCGGATCTTGGCTCGCCACTTGTTACGATCGCGAGCATCATAAGGTGTTAGGCTGAGCACCATCATATCGGCATTTATCGTATCATGCCAGTGCTGGTTTGGTCTCCCACGTGGTCGTTACCCATTGATTTCCAAGCATTGGGTAGAATTGGCTACTGTTCCTGGTGCAGCACGTATGGCGCGACCGTACTATTGGAGATGTCTTTGCCGAGGCTTCTCTGTGATGGGTGAAATGCCCATTTGCTGGCGAATGATATCGTTTCATACATGGTCCAGGAGTGTGATGCCCATTGACCAACGGAGCATACGCATTTCCATGATGTGTAGTTGGTGCTCTGTAGCTTTGTCAGTTGGTCGACATTCAGCACCATACAAAGCAACAGGACTTACTATCATGTGATATATTTTGGATTTCAGATGTAGTGGCATCCTTCTGTCGCAGACTACACCTGTAACCTCTCTCCATCTCATCCAAGCAGCGTTTATCCTGCTTTGCACTTCATCACCTATATCACCATCAGATTGTAAGCGAGATCCTATAGATACCTAAAGCTCACGGTCTTAGCTAATGTCTCTCTGTCAACTTGAATGGAGCCGTTGCTTGTGATGGTTTCAAGGTATTCGGTCTTCTTCTTATTCAGTGTAGACCGTATTGAAAAGATGGCTGTTCCAAACTTCAACTTCATGCTGCAGTCCTCCTCTGGTGGTATCGGCAAGTGCAACATCATCTGTGTATAGGAGAGTCTAAGGAACACTCCTTTGCAGGTCTCGTGTGAGTGTGTCCATGACTAGGATAAAGAGCAATGGGGACAGTGAGGATCCCTGGTGTACACCAACTTTCAATTGGGAAGCTCTCCGAGGTGCCGACGGCGCAACGTACACAACTGGTGGTATTTGAGCATAGCATATTGATTCAGCTGATAAGCATTTCTGGTACACCATGATCACGAAGTGCATACCAGATCAGACGATGTGGAACACAGTCAATACCCTTTTCAAGGTCAAGGAAGGCGATATGCGGTGGCTGTTGTTTCTCACGGTGCTTTTCAATGAGCATTTTGGCAGTGAAGATTGCATCAGTTGTTCCAGCACCCTTGAAGAACCTACACTGGTTGGTGCTAATGCTGATGATGTCTCACAAAATTATTCATTGTGTGACATAAATTTCTTATGTTTGAATATTATTATTAGTAGTAAAGTGAAACCTCTATTAATAGACCAGTGACGGTTCCATGGAAAACTGGTCTTTTAGAGGGGTGGTCTCTTAATAGGGGTGTTATTAATAAAGTACAGTTGGAAAACATACTTGATTATAATTCATCTGCATTGGTTCACGTTTAGTACAAATTGATTACAATTAGTTATTTTCTGAGCTCTGTCATTTCAAAAACTTACGAATTGATCTCTGTTACGATGTCGAAATGTAAACATTATGTGTCGGAAAACTGTATCATAATGAGGCTCATTATAACACTATTTTTCATTATGAAACAGTTTCTCCCACCAATCAGAGCTCAAGAAACAGTTGTGTGGCCAATTAGATAAGGATACCTTCGCACATGCGCTGAAAATCCAACATATTTCTGTGTTGTCAAGCAAAGTGAATGGTCTCGGCTTCCGGAGTGCCATGACCACGCGGCCTTGTTCACTAATAACTGAATTAACTGAATCCCACAGATATTTATGAATATTTATGTTAAAACATATAATAAAGTTATAATTATCGTCGAACATAAACAGTCGTATGCAACTCGCCTATAATGGTAATTAAGACACTCGTATGGAAATTATAAAACTCGCATACGCTCGTTTTATAAAGATACTCGTGTCTTAATTATAGCCATTATAGGCTCGTTGCATAATGTACTATTCTGAGCTCTGTCATTTAAAAAAGTTACGAATTGATCTCTGTTTCAGATTAGCACATCTTTTTATCATTTTAAATGATCTTGTCGACTTCGTCGTTACGCTGGGGTCTGGCGTTACGTTACGGTGACGGGACGAAATGTACCCAGATGCACTGAGGTGTGTGACGTCATAGTACCGCTTGGAGCATGTGCTCCCGACAATTTCTACTTCGTTAGTATAAGACAAAAATCCCCGATTCTTGAATGTCACGGGTAATCCCGAGAACCACTGGATGGATTTAGATGCGGTTTTCACCATTCTGTAAAGGATATCTCGAAGAAAGATTCTGTAGAAAATAATTTATGTATGATCAAAGGAAGCCAAGCAGTAACGATTTCAGTGAAAAAGTCGAAATCAAACTTGGCGTCCGTGCGCTTCTTAAGCTTACGCTGGGCAAACCGTTAAAAATATCAATATACTATGAGCGTAAGAATTGGTCAGCATGTAAAGTTCTACAAAAAAGTCCGCAATATCTTCAATACATCGCCCACTATAAGTGATTTCAGACTGGATGGAAGGAGCACGTCCCCGCGCGCTCTGGTGAGCGTGACGGCATCCCGCGCGCTTGACTTTGGTTTGCCCTTGGTTTGCACTTGCCGTTTGCGAGTAATTTGGAACAAGGTAATAGTACATTATGCAACGAGCCTATAATGGCTATAATTAAGACACGAGTATTTTTTTATAAAACGAGCGTATGCGAGTTTTATAATTTCCATACGAGTGTCTTAATTACCATTATAGGCGAGTTGCATACGACTGTTTATGTTCGACGATAATTATAACTTTATTATATGTTTTAACATAAATATTCATAAATATCTGTTGAGAGTCAGCTACTGGAATTTTGTGATCGCAGAGCGAGCGTTGGGTGTTATATCTCTGCCTTTCAAGAGCTTTGAACGACCGACGCATGCGCTCTGTGTGTTTGCAATGCCATATGCAAACCATATGTTTACATCTGCCGTCCCTCAGTAATATTGTCACCGGTGTCAGTTGAAGACAATGCGCTGTGTAGAAATTAGTGTTGGTGATTTTAAGGTACAGTGCTATTTTTGTCTCATATTCGTCAGTTTATTTACACGAACATATGGACGGTGGGTATTCCATGTCGGTAATTTATTATAGTTCGATGTTGTGTTTATGTCCGACATGTTGGATTTTGAGCGCATGCGCGAAGTTATCGTTATCTAATTGGTCAATGAACGAGCTCTGATTGGCTGGAGAAACTGTATCATAATGGAAAACAGTGTTATAATGACCATCATTATGATACAGTTATCTGACACATAATAGTGAGGGTCGAACATAAAGTATTATAAAGCAAGATATGTATTATGCCGGTAATTTTCTAACATGTCAAGAGTCTTTGGCTTGGAGCGAAGCGAGAAGCCTCCAGCCTTTCCAGCATTTTTCAGCATTTGTAGCATTTAAAATGATACAAAGTCTAGTCTTTCAGACTGACTGTCACTTTTTTTTTAACAATTTCACTTTCTAGAAAATCTCTGATTGAGTTCGAAAGTCCATTAATTTCTTCTGGGTTCGAGCAATATTTTAGGAGAGCCGTTTTTTGTATTTTTTATACGTAACATAACATTTTTAGCCTACTTTTCACATTTTGCAAAAATGAGGAAAAAGTAGTCTTATGAGATCGATCCGGGAAAATGTCTGTCTGTCTGTTTGTCCTTCTGTCTGTGTGTGTGTGTGTGTGTGTGTGTCCCTATCAACTCCTAAACGGCTGCAGCTATCGAAACCAAATTTGGTATGAGTAAATATCTATACCGGGACATCTCAGTTTCATACATAAAAATTATGTCAGTGCTACCAACTGCTAAAAAATCGCAATTGAAATTTGAGCACCATGTTGGATATCTTGGAATGAATACATGGGAACTATTCCAAAATTGGTACACATATAGATAATAATACTTCAGTTTAATTTTCAGGAGGCCATTCATGACAGTGTTGCCAAAATGATTCTAAGCCTACTGATAGGTCCAAATTTTAAACGCATATAACTCCTACACTATCAATTGGATTTCAACCAAATTTCGTGTGTACTATGTGTACATAAACAGATATGACTGAGCGTATTCTAAAGAGCCACTAGGGTTGCTAACTGTCAATAAATGCTCTGTCTATTTCTTATCCAAATACCAATATTTCAGAAAGTATGCGAGCCCACAGCTTTAAACTTTGCACACGTATAGTGCCCGGCATTCTAGATTAATTAGCAGCAATTAATGTATGTCAGTGCTACCAACATGATTCTAAGCCTGCTGAAAGGACCAATTTTTAATTACATGTATCTTCTATACTATCGATTGAATTTCAACCAAATTTCATATGTGCCATGTGTACCATAACTGATATGACTGTGCATATTCTTTAGAGCAATCAGGGCTGCCAACTGTTAATAAATGGTGTTTATATATTTTACCCTAATATCAATATATCAGAAAGTACGCAAGCCAACAGCTCTAAACTTTGCGCACGTATAGCTCCTGACATTCTAGATTAATTTGGAGCAACTAATGTATGTCAGTGCTACCAACATGATTCTAAGCCTGCTGATAGGCCCAATTTTAAAATTCCAGTAACTTCTATACTAACAAATGGATTTCATCCAAAATTGGCACAACAATACATCATAATATTTCAAATTATTTCTGACCAACACATGCATGACATTGTTGCCAACACGATTTTACATGCGCTGATAGGTCCAAAGTCTAACTGCATGTAACGTCCATCCTATCCATTGGACATCAACCAAATTTTATATTCTGTACCTTAAGAGATGGAACTAAGAATATATTCAGTCACCAGGGCTGCCAACTGTAGTGCTCTATCAGGCTACATCATGCCAGGTATATTTCGAACTAATTAGAAATTTCGATATTACCAAATTCATTTCGTCATTATTCTAGATAGGTCCATAAAGATTAATCATTGGCATGAATCTTAAATTTTAAGAAAATTAGGCTCTTTAGTTCGTCACGGAACTTCTTGTTTCTAATGAGGATGTATGCTGATGCAGTTCAGTGCCAACAGAACCATTGTTTACAACATCACCCTCATCACCATCTCCAATGGGAAGGCAGACGAGAAGTGGTCTGTTGAAAGAGGTCTGACTGAGAAAATGCCTGGTCTTTGGTCGAGGAGAGGGGTGGTCCTTAAATAGAGGAAACAAATACATTGACCATATGAGGTTTTAAATCGGTTCCAAGAAAAATCGGTCTTTAAGAGGGATGGTTTCACTGTAGTAGAATGGATTTCACAAACTTTTTACTATACAATTCGTGTGCGGCAAAAAAAAAAAGAACAAACCCCAAGTCGTCACCTTCGCTTGCTTACCTCATTTAAAATGTAGCGTACATTATGCTGCATAAAGGTAATGGCAATTATACTTTCTTTACACAATATATACACACATTACGTCTGTGAATGCCGCTACTACCTTTCAGCTTATAAGGTAAATTACTGCCCACTTATTATTTTCTCGTTCTTACAATCATGAAGTAATAAATAGTCACTCTCAATTTCTGTGGATAAACAATTCTTCGAGGCTGAACAGAAGTAAACTCATGCTAAGAAAGTAGTATTGAAATGCAGTACACTGCTCAGAAAGGGGAAGCATAAGAGATAAATTGAATAAACACACAAGTACAATTCCAAGTCAGTGAAGCAATAAAATACAATTAATGTTTGAAATTGGAATTGTGTACAGTCTCTCTCTTTCACTCTATCTCTCCCGACTGCCCACTCTCCTCAATAATAAACAATTAGAAAGAATGCTGGTGTGTGATTCGTTTTCACCGCACCAAGGTACTGTACGTTCAAAAATAATCTGGCAAAGTTGATCTCATCCAGCAAAACTAATGGAGCATTGAAATACTGTTTATCTTCAATTCGTTGCACAATGGCAAGATATTAACCATGTTAGTCAAAAGATTGGTTCCGTATTAACTAAGTAGATTGGAAATACTTACAATAAGTGAAGATATTTACCACCTTGTCGGTACAATATACAACATTTAATAGACACTACTTGGAGGGTTCAGCAAATGTTTCAGGTACTGTATGGCCTTCATCAGGTCATCAGTAAAAATAAATGACAGAATCTGTTGTATTTAAGTGGCTTCTATGCCCATGATCACGGGTTCAAACCCGGTCGAAGTCGTCGGATTTTTCAAGAGTGTTAAAAATCCATCAGTATGCTTTCCTTAGAAGGGAACGCAAAGCCGGCGGATCCATGTCATAGATTTATGGCTTGTAAAATAACCTTCACTAACTACAATTGTGTGAAGCTAAATTTGTAGGTTTGATTTGATTAACGCTTTCGAAGTTCCTACGGGCGTCGCCAGGTGTTGATTGCGGTGGCATGTAGTAGCCAAGTTCACAGCTAGGTGTCGTTGACGGTAGCATTTGGTAATAAAAGTAGGATGTACTTGAAATTGATCGTCTGCTGTCCTTGCCTGAATTACAGAAAAGAAACACTAATACAGCCTTCACATTTAACACCGGATATCAGACAGATTCTACACACATCCAAAGTACACGGGGCAACATGACCGCGTTGTCGCAGCCCCTAAACTGAGGAACCACCCAATCTGTTGTATTAATATAAAACAGCTTTTCAAATGTTTCTTAAATAAAACAATAGATCCCGTCAAATGATGAAGGATAAACACTGTGACTGAAATATGTACTCAGAACTGGCGAATATATGAATTACTGTTCTTTGTACTGACATGGTGGGAAATATCCACACTTATTGGGAATAATTTATATTATCAATTTTGCTGTGCAAGGTCTCAAGGCTAGCCAAGTGTGCAATAAGTCATAAGCCCAACTAGCGTTGTTATCAGGAAGGTTGATATTGCTTTGCTCGCGTCCCGTCTGGCACTAATGCACTGCAAGCACATAGTGCAAACGATGCTCAACATTATTATTTCTCTGTCGAAGTGACTACAGACTATTAAGAGATTAAAATAATAAGTTTCCGTATCGTTTGCGGGTTATTCTTATAGTGCACTAGCAGTAGTACCCGGCTTCGCCCGGTGGAATGATGATAATGTTTTACGGTCTCCTTAGAAATATAATGGACTTAAAATCTAAGTCATTTGCCCCCAAAGACAATGAGGGAGTAATATCTAGGTCATTTGCCCTTTTGATAAGGATGATAATAAAAACTACTGTTGAATTGACACGTCAAACTTACAAACTACCGTAATAGAAATACATATTTCAAAATTCACAGGCGAGGAAGACTTATTGTGTGTGGTGATTAATGGTGTAATGGGCGTAACATCTACTGTAGGTCATTTGCTCTTATGATGAGGATGATAAGGGAAACTACTACCGGTATTGGATTGACACTTCAACGTATAATGTACACAATGTACTGTAATAAAAATAACTATATGGCGGCTTCGGTGGCGTATTTGGTAGCATGCTGAGCTTCTATGCCCAAGATAGCGGGTTCAAACCCGGCCGAAGCCGTCGGATATTTTAAGAGCGTTAAAAATCCGTCAGTATGCCTTTCTTCGGAGGGGAAGTAAAGCCGGCGGTCCCATGTCAGATTTATGCCATGTTATTGAACCTTCCACTAATTACACCTGTGTGAAGCTAAATTGGATAGGTAAACAACGCTCATAGATGTCTACGTCCGTTGCCAAGAGCCGACTGCAGTGGCGTCTAGTAGCTAAGTTCCGAACTTGGCCTAGTAGTCGTTGACGGTGGCGCTTGGCGGCAAAAGTACGAACTATTTGAAGAATTCTAAGTTGCAGTTTGTACTTAAATTAAAAAACAGATAACACACACTAATACAGTCATCACAATTAACACCGGTTATCAGACCGATTCTACACACACCCAAAGTACACGGGGCTACATGACCGCGTTGTCGCAGCCCCTAAACTTAAGAACCAACCAACCAAAAAAAAATATTTTAAAAATCACAGTCGAGAAAGACTTTATGCGGCGGTGATTATTGGTATGATGCGCGTAACATCTAGGTCATTTGCACTTATGATGATAATAATAAGGTAATGAAAAAATGACTACTAAACGAACATGGTGTTATTTTAAAACTGATATAGGTAATTCAGGTGTCTAGCTTCGATGTCTTCCAAAGTCTCTACCTTATTTTCTGGCTTAGGCCTGTACTGGATGCGTCTAGTGAAAGAGCGTACTGCTCGGCAAAGACAAAGAATATAGGTCCAAGCTGCACGAACCTGAGATGATCGCAGATGATGACGAAATATGATGACACGTTCGGGGTTCCCCGTCCTATACAGATTGACCGGGAATCACTCACTGTTTCGCAACGGCCCTGTGCTGGCATCAGCATAGACAGCAGGAGATAACACGGCGGGCTCTGGAAAGTACTCTCAAGTCACCTCACGATGAATCAGCAAGCTATTCTCACAACTGACCCCCCCAGGGTCTCACAACTTGTGGGACGTGGGTTGGCGACCACGGAACCCCAGCTGATTCTGGCATCGCTTCTACTTCCTGGTGCCGGGCTCATTTCAGTTCTCTTTCCTGTCGGCCTCCCTTGGTCAACTCTTGTTCTCTTCCGACCCAGACTGTATTAGGGTATCCGAGGGCTAGGGAGTCTTTCAATTTCCCGCCTTAATTGGCTTTGTCTCATCTTTCCTGATATCCTCATTCTTCGAGGGGTCTGCCTTCTTTTCCTTTCCATAATATCTCCTGTCTTCTGCTCAAGGCCCTTAAAGAGGCAGGGTGTGTGTAGACCCACCACTTCTGGTACACCCTCAAGGGCTCATGACTGGTGAGTTAGGAAGCTGGCAACCCCGAGGAATTCCTGAGCTACATGCAGGGAATGGAGTGGTATGTCAGAAATTTCAAGTGGACAGTGTTACGCATCGGGTTCCAAAGGGTAAGTATACACACTTTTTTTTCGATCGGTGAACGATGTAGATTTGTACCAAAGGGCCTTAATGCGGGAAATGGAGTGGTCTGTCCGAAATTTCGAGTGGACAGTGTTGCTCGTCGAGTTCCGAACGGTAATTATGTAAAATCTGGTCGAGATCGGTGAAACGGTGTAGTTTTGTGCCAAGGGCCAAAATGCAGGGAATGGAGTGGCCTGTCCACATTTTAAAGTGGACAGTGTTACTCATCGGGTTCCAAAGGGTAAGTATACACATTTTGTTTTCGATCGGTGAACGATGTAGATTTGTGCCAAAGGGCCTAAATGCGTGGAAAGGAGTGGTCTGTCCGAAATTTCGAGTGGACTGTGTTACTCGTCGAGTTCCAAAGGGTAATTATGTAAAATCTGGTTGAGATCGGTGAAATGATGTAGTTTTCTGCCAAAGGGCAAAAAGCAGGGAATAGTGTGGTCTGTCCGAAATTTAAAGTGAACAGTGTTACTCGCAGGGTTCCAAAGGGTAAGTATACAAAGTTTGGTTCAGATCGGTGAAACGGTGTAGATTTGTGCCAAACAGCCTAAATGCATGGGATGGAGTAGCCTCTCCGCAATTTCAAGCAGACAGTGTTAGTCGCAGTGTTCCAAAGGGTAAATATACAAATTTTGGTTGAGATCGGTGGAACGGTGTAGATTTGGGCCAAAGGGCCTAAATGCAGGGAATGGAGTGGTCTGTCCGCAATTTCAAGCAGACAGTGTTACTCGCAGGGTTCCAAAGGGTAAGTATACACATTTTGGTTCAGATCGGTGATACGGTGTAGATTTGTGCAAAAAGGGCCTAAATGCAGGGAATGGCGGGGTCTGTCCGAAATTTCAAGCAGACAGTGTTAGTCGCAGTGTTCCATAGGGTAAATATACAAATTTTGGTTGAGATCGGTGAAACGGTATAGATTTGGGCCAAAGGGCCTAAATGCAGGGAATGGAGTGGTCTGTCCGCAATTTCAAGCAGACAGTGTTACTCGCAGGGCACCAAAGGGTAAGAATACGAATTTTGGTTTTGATCGGTGAAACGGTGTAGATTTGGACCAAAGGGCCTAAATGCTGGGAATGGGGTGGTCTGTCCGAAATTTTAAGTGGTCAGTGGTACTCGCAGGGTTCCAAAGGGTAAATATACAAATTTTGGTTGAGATCGGTGAAACGGTGTGGATTTGGACCAAAGGGCCTAAATGCAGGGAATGGGGTGGTCTGTCCGAAATTTCAAGTGGACAGTGTTACTCGCAGGGTTCCAAATGTTAAATATACAACTTTTGGTTCAGATCGGTGAAACGGTGTAGATTTGTGCAAAAGGGCCTAAATGCAGGGCATGGGGTGGTCTGTCCGAAATTTAATGTTGACGGGGTTACCCGCAGAGTTCCAAAGGGTAAGTATACAAATTTTGGTTCAGATCCGTGAAACGATGTAGATTTGTATACATAACAGACAGACAGACAGACAGACAGACAGACAGACAGACAGACAAACTTTGTGCTTTATATATATAGATTAGAACCATACGGGGTGCAAGCAGAGAAATATCGATGTTCCTGACAACATGCGTTAGTTGGGATGCATAAAACAATATTTTTAGGGGCAGCTGATTTACCCGGTATATTTGCAGTTCTCGCAATTTAAAATGTCAATTCTGACAATACACCAAAAATTGTAGCAATGTTCCGTAAATAGCAAAAAACTATTTTAATCCATACAGATTGTGAGAAACCATCCAGACTCCACAACCCTTCACACAAACACACTCGGGCCAAACTATTTCCCTCGTCTCAGCAGTAGTAAAAGTTCACTAATGAGGATTTTATCTCTCGATTTCTAGAATCAGAAATTACAAATCCTCATCCACAAAGTTCGAAGAAATTCAGCAAAGGTTGTAATTTCATTTCAAGGCCATTAACATTGTGCACAAAGTCAGGGTCGCCAGATTTATGAGCTTGACGTGACGCATACAATTGCTAGGCCCTACTTCATTGTTAAAGCTTATTTTTCTGCTCCACACTAAGGAAATAAAGAATCAAGCTCTTATATTTACGTGACTCCTTAACTTGCGAACAGATTACCAAGATGATAGACCCCTCAAAGCAAGAACTAACTTTGCGAAAATAGCCACGGAACCTTCTTTCTACAGTACCATATATAGAATTCGATGCACTGAATATGGCTTTTTTTTACACTAATGAAACCTGTCCGCTTTGGTTGGAGGCAAGAATCTTGGTCACTACTCCATTATGCCTCACCAGGAAAATAAGGAGCGTGCGACTGAAGAAGCGGTGGAGAAGTAGTGCCGTGTTTACCAAGGTTCAGAAAATTCATAGTGGAAAATGGTTGTATTATTATTATTATTATTATTATTATTATTATTATTATTATTATTATATTGAAGTGCTATTAACATCGTGGTCTTAAGATACAATTGGTTGTCTGGCTCTTGGCGCAGTGGCTAGAATTCTCGGCTGCAAACTCTGAAGTCCGGATTTGATTCCTGGTTCTGCCAAAATATTTAATTCTGGTCTGAATGATGGAACAGGATACACTGAGTCTCATGAGGCAAAACTGAGTAGAAAGGGGTTCTATTTTGTCTTTAGCCATCCAAGAAGTGGTTTTCCGTGGTTTCCAAATTCTACTCCAGGTAAATTCTGGAATGGTACCTAAAATAAGGTCCCGGTTGTGCACTTCCCCAATCCTAAACTCAGCTACAGGCACAGCTATCACTAAACCACAGGTTATCAGGCAAATTCCACCCACTCATACCCAAGCACACGAGGCTACAAGAGCACGATGTTGCAGAGCCCCTAAGTGAATCAATAACATCAATATAAATTTAGGACAGTACAATATCAAATCATAAAACAGATGGATATTATATGTGAAGTAATTATTTTATCTACATTCATAGAGAGATAAGGGACAGATGACCTCGCTGTTTCTCCCCCTTAAAACAATCAATCTACATCCATAGAGGTACTTTGAAAACGCTGAAAAATTATGTGTTATAATCGCCTCAAAAGACTTGTCACTAGACATTTTGGGCTAAAAGTGCACAAGTTACATCTAAGCTGGTTTCATATACATAGGTTCTGTAATTCTTGAGAAATGAATTAAACAAATATTAACGAAAAAGTTCTTCATTACGGAAAACCCCTTCACTTTGCACCAGTTGATCCGTTTTCACTGTGGTCCACAATTTATCCTAGAGTGTGGATCTTGCTGAAGTATGAAGAAATCTTGGTATGCCGAAAATACTCCATCTTATATTAGTCGATGACTTGGTGGCTGATGAACGCATCATCCGCTCTGTAAGTAAGAGCAGGTTACGGCCAGCACTCTAAATTTTCAAGTGTTATTTGACATAGATATTTTTTATTTATTTTTAATTTGAATTTCTGATTTGGGTATTCCGTGTATTTTGTGTGTTAGGTCTATAATGTATGTTCCTTTTACAAGCAAATTGACCACCTTGGAACACGTCACAACCTTACTTCTCCGTGCGGAGTTATTTTTTCCTATCTTTCTTCCTCCGTTACTTCCTTCTTTCCTACGTTCTTTTTTCCTCCTTTTCTTCCTTTCCTCCGTCTGCCCTTCGTTCCATCCTTTCTTTCTTCCGTCCTTCATTCCGTCCTATCTTCCTTCCGTTCTTCTTTTTCTTTCTATGTTCCTTCCTTCCATTCATCCTCCCTTCTTTTCTTCCTTTCTTCCTCCATCCCTTACTCTCTTTCTTTCTTTCTTTCTTCCTTCGTTCCTTACTTTCTTCCTTCCGTTTTTCATCCTACCATCCTTTCTTCCTTTCTTTCTTTCTTTCTTTCTTTCTTTCTTTCTTTCTTCCTTTCTTCTTTTCTTCCTTTCTTCCTTTCTTCCTTTTTTCTTTTCTTCCTTTCTTCTTTTCTTGCTTTCTTCTTTTCTTCCTTTCTTCATTTCTTCCTTTCTTCTTTTCTTCCTTTCTTCCTTTCTTCCTTTCTTCATTTCTTCCTTTCTTCTTTTCTTCCTTTCTTCCTTTCTTCTTTTCTTCTTTTCTTCCTTTCTCCCTTTCTTCTTTTCTTCTTTTCTTCCTTTCTTCTTTTCTTCTTTTCTTCCTTTCTTCCTTTCTTCTTTTCTTCCTTTCTTCCTTTCTTCCTTTCTTCTTTTCTTCATTTCTTCCTTTCTTCTTTTCTTCCTTTATTCCTTTCTTCCTTTCTTCCTTTCTTCTTTTCTTCTGGGTACACTACCTTTCTTCCTTTCTTCTTTTCTTCTTTTCTTTCTTTCTTCTTATCTTCCTTTCTTCCTTTCTACTTTTCTTTCTTTCTTCCTTTCTTCCTTTTGTCCTTTCCTCCTATCTTCCTTTCTTCTTCCTTCACATTCCTGTGCCAAATATATTGGATAGGGAATACCATTTCAGGCCTAGCTGTCTCACGTTCTAACATGTTAAAAAAAACAAGATGTTCAGTAAAGAACATACAGCCTACTTTCTCCTAAATGCATGGGTATTGTTATAACTCTTTGTCCTTTTCAAGGAGTATAATTGAATGTTGGTTGTAGTAGCTTGTTGAAATACAACGTGCTATAGGGTTATTAAACATGAATATGAGGTGCCCTTTGCTAGTGCTACCTCTGTAAAATATGCCATTCAATTCGGTTTCACCGTGTTTGAATTGATATGGGGAATGGATTTGCACACATACATGGCCGCTATTTGCAAACTATTGGGCTGATGACCTTGTAGTCAGCCTTAAGATGTTTTCCACAAAAAGGCATGTTGTTGCAAAATCTGGTAGAGATCAAATTATTAGGATGGTCGTAATTTGATTTAAGCTTTTAACATTTGGGTGGCCGTCATTCCGTTTCCGTCAAGATGGCGGCAATATAAAACATGACACTGAGATGCCCTTTGCTAGTGCTACCTCTATACCAAATTTCGTTCAATTCGGTTTCACCGTGTTTGAATTGATAGGGAGAATCGATTTGCACACATACTTGGCCACCATCTGCAATCTATTGGGCTGATGATCTTGCAGTTTGGTCAGAATATGCTTCCCACATAAAGATATGTTGTTGCAAAATTTGGTATAGACTAGATTATTAGATTAGTCGTAATTACATTTTAGCTTTTAACATTTGGGTGGCCGCGATTACGTTTCCGTCAAGTTGGCGGTGATATAAAACTTGCCACTGAGGTGCCCTTTGCTAGTGCTACCTCTGTACCAAATGTCGTTCCATTCAGTTTCACCGTGTTCGAATTGATAGGGGGAATCGATTTTCACACAAAGATGGCCGCCATCCGCAAAATATTTGGCTAATGACATATTAGTTTGGTCAAACGATGCTCCCTCCATAAAGGTATGTTGTTGCAAGATTTGGTAGAGATCGGATGATTAGGTTAATCGTAATTTGATTTAAGCTTTGGACATTTGCGTGGCCGCCATTACGTTTCCGTCAAGATGACGGCAATATAAAACATGACACTGAGGTGCCCTATGCTAGTGCTACCTCTGTACCAAATATCGTTCCATTCAGTTTCACCGTGTTCGAATTAATAGGGGGAATCGATGTTGACACAAATATGGCCGCCATCCGCAAAATATTAGGCTAATGACCTATTAGATTGGTCAAAAGTTGCTCCCTCCATAAAGGTATGTTGTTGCAAAAATAGGTAGAGATCGGATGATTAGGTTAGTCGTAATTTGATTTAAGCTTTGAACATTTGTGTGGCCGCCATTACGTTT
The DNA here is from genome assembly GCA_946902985.2 of Meconema thalassinum. NCBI lineage: Eukaryota > Metazoa > Arthropoda > Insecta > Orthoptera > Tettigoniidae > Meconema > Meconema thalassinum. Next base: position 194,817,271 of record OX336391.1, read on the forward strand.
ACGTCAAGATGGCGGCGACATAAAACATGACACTGAAGTGCCCATTGCTAGTACTACCTCTGTACCAAATTTCGTTCCATTCGGTTTCACCGTGTTCGAATTAATATGATGAATCGATTTTCACACAAAGATGGCCGCCATCCGCAAACTATTAGGTTGATGACCTATTAGTTTGGTCAAAGGATGCTCCCCCCATAAGGGTATGTTATTGAAAAATTTGGTAGAGATCGGATGATTAGGTTAGTCGTAAATTGATTTAAGCTTTGAACATTTGTGTGGCCGCCATTACGTTTCCGTCAAGATGGCGGCGATATAAAACATGACACTGAGGTGCCCTTTGCTAGTGCTACCTTTGTACCAAATTTCGTTCAATTCGCGTTCACGATGTTCGAATTGATAGGGGGGGACCGACATTCAGAGTACACACACTCACACACACATACACACACACAGACAGACACACTTTTTTTCGCCCTGTGTTGATCTCATAAGTCTACTTTTATTTTTTTGCAAAAATCGAAAGTAGGCTAAAAATATATACTTTGATACACTTCTGAAAATAGGGTGAAAGGGGCAGATGACCTCGCTGTTCTGCCCCTTAAGGCAACAATAACTTTAATTGGATAACATGTTGCGTTCGACAGGCAAATATCACCAGATCTGTTTACTTAAAGTCTTTCTTAAATTTGGTGGATACGTAAAGAACACTTATGAACAATTTTTAATGTTTTTCTTTTCATAAAGATAATTTCTGTCAATTACTTCACTTGTAATGTTTTTGGACTCCATTAATTATTACGTTTCTTTGTTATTGTTATTCGTTATTATTAAAACATGCACACACCTTGATTTGGATGTGAAAGAATGTGTTGGATATTCTCTGGATTTAGGGCACGATATTTAGCTAGCTTGTTGTATGCAGGGAGCGCAGCATCTAAATGTTGTGGAAGTTCGTTGATTGCCAATATCTGCCACAGCGGGGACTAGATTGTGCTATTGTGCACCACACAGGGCAAATACCAAGAGGATGTCAGATATTGGAAGACCTCGTGTTTGCAAGTTGCTTATAGGATCATCGAATGGACGAGTATATCACAATACGGGGGAGGCAATCTCCTTTTATAAGGAAGGCGGCTCACTGACATCTCTAATTTGACTGTTGCTACGTACGGCAGGTTTGTCTAAGGTCGCGGGTCCATTCCTAGCGCAGTCAGTTGGCATTTTGCGGTGCTAAAATGGGAGAGATCTGTGGAAATAAATCTACCACCATGTTACCAGGGCCAACACGCAGCACCCTGGCGTCTCCAATGCCACAGTAGTCACAAGGAACGTGGAGTGCATAATATTATGTTATAAGAACCTGTTTGTTTATGCTTCTCAGGTACCATAATATATAGATCCTCAATCTGACTACCATAACATTTTCACAACAAATAAACTGTATTGCATATAAGCTGTACAAACAGTAGTCAAATATATAAGTACATCCATAGAAATGAGGAAATCAACGATAGTACTCCATTAACTTTCTCACATGCTGATGCTAGTTCACTTTGCATTCAACCAAAGCACTTAATTTCAATTTTTGCGTATAGTTTTCTGAGAATCAACTTATGATTCACTGAAAAATATTGTTGCTTGGGACTTCAGTCTTTTGACTGGTTTGATTCAGCCCTCCATGCTTCCCTGTCCTGAGCTAATCGTTACATCTCTACATAGCTACCAAACCCTACATCCCAGGAAATCTTTTTAACATTTTCTAACCTTGGTCTACCTGTACAGTTCTTATCCTTGACCCTTCCTTCCATATCTAAGTTTCCTATTCCTTGGTGTCTTAGTATGTGTCCTACCAACCAATCTCTTCTCTTCATTAGTAGTCCCCAGAAACATCTCTCCTCTCCCACTCGTCTTAATAACTCGTCATTTGTGACCCTATATAACCATCAGATCTTCATCATTTTTCTGTAACACCACAAACTCTTCAACTTTCCTCTTTCTGTGCCCCAACAGTCCAAGTTTCACTTTCATAGAGTGCCATGCTCCATACAAAGGCTTTCAAAAATCACTTCCTAGTACCTAAATCTAAAGTATAAGATTCCTTATCTGTATAAATGCTTTCCTTGTCTGTGCTAACCAACATTTTATATCCTCTTTGCTTCCCCAATCACTGGTTATGTTGCTTCCTAAATAACAGAAGTCACCTACTTCCTTTAGCTTTTCATCTGCCACTTCAACGTACATAGAGGTTTCTGATTTATTTTGGCTGCAATCCAATATTTTTGTTTTACATTTATTAATCTTCAACATGAATACTTTCCTCCTGACAGAATTCATACCATTTAAAACTCATTCAAACTCCCTGGTGTGTCAGATAGCATGACGATGTCATCCGAAAATCTCAGAGTTGAAATTATTTCTCTTTGAATCATTACTCCTACTTTGAAAATGTATCCAATTCCCTTCTTTGCTTGTTTAATGTATAGATTGAAAAGTATGGGTGAGAAGTTGCATCCTTGCCTTACACCTTTCTGATTACTTGCTTCCCTCTCATGTCCTTCGGCTCGAATAACTAATGTCTGGTTTCTGTATAGATTGTAGAGCACCCTTCAATCCCTGAACTTTATTCCAATCGTTTTCAAAATGTCAAACAACTTACTTCAATTAACGTTAACAAAAGCCTTTTCTAAAAATAATAATCAATATTTTTTTAAGTGGTATAATCCACCTTGATTGCCAATCCACTGCAGATGACATTGCTTTTCTTTCCAGCAATCGGCAAGAAGAAATTCATTCTACAGAGAAACTTTACGAAATAGAGGAAAAAACAGGACTCAAATTTTCGTATGAGAGGACTAAATATAGCCTATGGAAGGAACTAAATCAGAATTCAACAACCAAATTTCATCAACAAATTTAGACATATCTCTGGAGCAGTCAAATGCGAGTATTTAGCAGATTTTATTCAGCGAGCAGGGTTAAATCAGGAGCCAGCAAGAAAATATTTGCAAAATTGCCTGAGACAGATATAATGAAGAGCCAAGAACATCTGGTCGGAAAAAAGGAAGAGAATCCACTGTGAAAGGATGAAGAGTTTCTGGGAGCAGATAAAGGACTAATCAGCAAGTCAATTGTTTCCCGTGGTCCAAAGTAGGCCAAAATCGAACAAAGAAGAAGAAGAAAAATCCATATCACACACCGAAACATTACGACACAACAACTCTGTCGTCAAACCAGATGCAATCTAAGATCAGAAACTTTTATTATTGGACCCAGACCGCAAGTTAAACAAGTAGTACCGTGAAGAACTATACAGCCTATTTTCATATATCCTACTTATGTTAATTGCCTCTTGCAACATACACAATTTCAGTTTGATTGCTGTAATAGATCCGTAGATATTGAGAACCGACTAAAAATTTCGGATGGTCGCCATGTTGGATTTTATATATGTAGGTCCTAGAGTTATGTACTGTTACATGCAGATTATTGTGTACGTGTAGTATTCAAACTACAATCGCATAATTAGGACACAAGAAGTAACAAGGAGATTTAAAAATTTCGCACAGCTACCATCTTGAGGTTATGGAAACAATTGAAATAAATTAGATGCCAGTGGATTACCATTCGTATAAGGATTTACTGTTCCAAGTTTCACTACACTCGGATGGTTAAATTGCGAGAAACGTCCATGTGATTTTTTATATTTCGCGTCGCCGCCATGTTGGATTTGTAATCACCATGTTATTTAAAGTCCTATAGGTGAAATTAAGTTCATAGCCCCTATGAACATTAAGAAATTCAGTTTGATTGCTATAATAGATTCGTAGATATTCAGAGCCGACTAAATATTTTGGATGGTCGCCATGTTGAATTGTTAAATGTATAGGCCATATAGTCATGTACCATTAAAGGAAAATTATTGCGTAGGTTCAATATTCAAACTTTCAATTCGATCGCATGACTACATCACAAGAAATAAAAACTTAATTTTAAAATTCGCACATCCGCCATCTTGAGGTTATGTAAACAATTGAACTAAATTAGTTACCAGTGCATTACAATGTGTATGAATATTTTCTGTACCAGATTTCAGTGCGTTTGGAACATTAAATCGCGAGAAAGGTCTATTTAAAATTTTCAACTTCGCTTGGCTGCCATGTTCGTTTTGTAGTTAACAGGTTTCTGAAAGTCTTATAGATGGACTTCCGTAGTGCCCTTTATCTCCGTAAAAGATTTTAGGGAGATACCGCTAATAGTTTCACAGATATGGAATGCCGGTGAAATATTTCGCACATCCGCCATCTTGTGGTTATGTAAACAATTGAACGAAGTTAGATGTCGGTGCATTACAATGTATATAAACATATACTGTACCAAGTTTCATTGCGTTTGGTTGGTTAAATCGCGAGAAACGTCTATTTAAAAGTCGCAACTTCGCTTGGTCGCCATGTTCGTTTTGTAGTTACCAGATTTTCAAAGGTCACATAAGTGAACTTATAGTTGTTCCCTTTATCACCATACAAAATGTCAGGGTAATATCGGTAATAGTTTCGGAGATATTGAATGCTGGTGAAATATTTCGCACAGCTGCCATGTTGGATTGGTGAGTCGTAACAAAATTTGAAGGGCACGGTCGGGGTCGCAGGGAATAGTGCTATGAACTTACCGAGTTTCATTGAAATCGCTCCAGCCGTTTAGATTTTATTAGGGGGGACACACACACGAATCACACACACACGGACAAAAGGTGATCTCATAAGCCTAATTTTTTCAAAATTGAAAAGAGGCTAAAAATCGATAAACAAAGGTAATACTAACAAGTAGTTCCGTGAAGAACTAACGAGCCTACTTTTCTTAAAATTTAAGATTCATGCCAATGATTAATCTATATGGACCTATCTAGAATAATGACGAAATAAAGTTGGTAATATCGAAATTTCTAATTAGTTTGAAATATACCTGGCAAAATGTAGCCTGATAGAGAACGTAAGGTACAGAATACAACATTTGGTTGAAGTCCAATGGATAGCATGGACGTTACATGCAGTTATACATTGAATCTATCAGCGCGCGTAAAATCATATTGGCAACAATGTCATGCATGGGTTGGTCAGAAATAATCTGAAATATTATGATCTATTGTTGTGCCAATTTCGGATTAAATCCATTTGTTAGTATATAAGTTACTGGTATTTTAAAATTGGACCTATCAGCAGGCTTAGAATCATGTTGGCAGCACTGACGTATATTAGTTACTCCAAATTAATCTAGAATGTCAGGTACTATTCGTAAGCAAAGTTTAGAGCTGTTGGCTTGCATACTTTTTGATATATTGATATTAGGGTAAAACAGTTGGCAGCCCTGATTGCTCTTAAGAAGAAGCATAGTCATATCTGTTATGGTACACATAGCACATACGAGATTTTGTTGAAATCCAATTGATTGTATAGAAGTTATATGTATTAGAAAATTGGTCCTATAATCATGTTGGTAGCACTGACATACATTAGTTGCTCCAAATTAATCTAGAATGTCCTTCACTATACGTGTGCAAAGTTTGAAGCTGTTGGCTCTCATACTTTCTGATATATTAGTATTTAAATAAAAAAAATAGAGAGAGAGCATTTATTGACAGTTGGCAGCCCTGCCGGATCTTAAGAATAAGCGCAGTCATATCTGTTTATCTATACATAGTACATACGAAATTTGGTTGAAATCCAATTGATAGTGTAGGAGTTATATGCATTTACAATGGGACGTATCAGTAGGCTTAGAATCATTTTGGCAACACTGTCATGTATGGCCTCCTGAAATTTAAACTGAAGTATTATTATCTATATGTGTGTCGATTTTGGAATAGTTCCCATGTATACATTCCAAGATATCCAACATGGAGCTCAAATTTCAATTGCGATTTTTCAGCAGTTGATAGCACTGACATAATTTTCAAGTGTGACATTGAGATGTCCCGGTATAGATCTTTACTCATACCAAATTTGGTTTCGATTGCTGCAGCTGTTTAAGAGTTGATGGGGGGGGGGGACACACACACACACACAGACAGACAGAAGGACAGACAGACAGACATTTTCCCGGATCGATCTCATAAGTCTTCTTTTTCCTCATTTTTGCAAAATGTGTAAAGTAGGCTAAAAATCCTGTGATAAATCTTTGGACCAAAATATGAAAACGGGGTTTGGATGGAAAGGAAACCAGATAAAATCCATCCAAGTATTGAAAATATTACAGATTCAAGGCTGAAATTTTATGGTTAGACATGTACTGTATAACGCATGACACTAGCCTAACAAAGAGAATTTTAAGCCTTACACTATCTCAAAAAAAACTCGGTAGCAATAACACAAGACCTACATGAAATTGATAACAACAAAGAAAACATTTACAATGGAACATGAGTTAGAACCTTAATCTTCTTCTTCTATATATATAAAGCACAAAGTTTGTCTGTCTGTCTGTCTGTCTGTCTGTTATGTATACAAATCTACACCGTTTCACCGATCTGAACCAAAATTTGTATACTTACCCTTTGGGACCCTGCGGGTAACCCTGTCAACATTAAATTTCGGACAGACCACCCCATGCCCTGCATTTAGGCCCTTTTGCACAAATCTACACCGTTTCACCGATCTGAACCAAAAGTTGTATATTTTACCTTTGGAACCCTGCGAGTAACACTGTCCACTTAAAAATTCGGACAGACCACCCCATTCCCTGCATTTAGGCCCTTTGGTCCAAATCCACACCGTTTCACCGATCTCAACCAATATTTGTATATTTAACCTTTGGAACCCTGCGAGTAACACTGTCCACTTAAAAATTCGGACAGACCACCCCATTCCCTGCATTTAGGCCCTTTGGTCCAAATCCACACCGTTTCACCGATCTCAACCAAAATTTGTATATTTACCCTTTGGAACCCTGTGAGTAACACTGTCTACTTAAAATTTCGGACAGACCACCCCATTCCCTGCATTTAGGCCCTTTGGTCCCAATCTACACCGTTTCACCGATCAGAACCAAAATTCGTATTCTTACCCTTTGGTACCCTGCGAGTAACACTGTCTGCTTGAAATTTCGGACAGACCACGCCATTCGCTGCATTTAGGCCCTTTTTGCACAAATATACACCGTTTCACCTATCTGAACCAAAATGTGTATACTTACCCTTTGGAACCCTGCGAGTAACACTGTCCACTTGACATTTCGGACAGACCACCCCATTCCGTGCATTTAGGCCCTTTGGTCCAAATCTACACCGTTTCACAGATCAGAACCAAAATTCGTATTCTTACCCTTTGGTACCCTGCGAGTAACACTGTCCGCTTGAAATTGCGGATGGACCACTCCATTCCCTGCATTCAGGCCCTTTGGCCCAAATCTACACCGTTCCACCGATCTCAACCAAAATTTGTATACTCAAGCTTTGAAAGCCTGCGAGTAACACTGTCTGCTTGAAATTGCGGACAGACCCCTCCATTCCCTGCATTCAGGCCCTTTGGCACAAATCAACACCGTTTCACCGATCTGAACCAAAATTTGTATACTCACCCTTTGAAGGCCTGCGAGTAACACTGTCTGCTTGAAATTGCGGACAGACCTCTCCATTCCCTGCATTTAGGCCCTTTGGCCAAAATCTACACCATTCCACCGATCTCAACCAAAATTTGTATATTTACCCTTTGGAACACTGCGACTAACACTGTCTGCTTGAAATTATGGAGAGGCTACTCCATCCCCTGCATTTAGGCCCTTTGGCACAAATCTACACCGTTTCACCGATCTGAACCAAAATTTGTATACTTACCCTTTGGAACCCTGCGAGTAACACTGTCCACATAAAATTTTGGACAGACCACCCCATTCCCTGCATTTAGGCCCACACCGATCAGAACCAATATTCGGAAATTTACCCTTTGGTACCCAGCGAGTAACACTGTCTGCTTGAAATTGCGGACAGACCACTCCATTCCCTGCATTTAGGCCCTTTGTCCCAAATCTACACCGTTTCACCGATCTCAACCAAAATGTGTATATTTACCCTTTGGAACACTGCGACTAACACTGTCTGCTTGAAATTGCGGCGAGGCCACTCCATCCCTTGCATTTAGGCTGTGTGGCACAAATCTACACCGTTTCACCGATCTGACCCCAATTTTATATACTTACCCGTAGGAACCCGACAAGTAACACTGTTCACTTTAAATTTCGGACAGACCACACTATTCCCTGCTTTTTGGCCCTTTGGCAGAAAACTACACCGTTTCACCGATCTCAACCAGATTTTACATAATTACCCTTTGGAACTCGACGAGTAACACTGTCCACTCGAAATTTCGGACAGACCACTCCATTCCACGCATTTAGGCCCTTTGGCACAAATCTACATCTTTCACCGATCGAAAACAAAATGTGTATACTTACCCTTTGGAACCCGATGAGTAACACTGTCCACTTTAAAATTTGGACAGGCCACTCACTTTATTCCCTGCATTTTGGCCCTTTGGCACAAAACTACACCGTTTCACCGATCTCAACCAGATTTTACATAATTACCGTTTGGAACTCGACGAGTAACACTGTCCACTCGAAATTTCGGACAGACCACTCCATTTCCCGCATTAAGGCCTTTTGGTACAAATCTACATCGTTCACCGATCGAAAACAAAGTGTGTATACTTACCCTTTGGAACCCGATGCGTAACACTGTCCACTTGAAATTTAACACATTCCAATCCATTCCCTGCATTTAGCTCAGGAATTCCTCGGGGTTGCCAGCTTCCTAACTCACCAGTCATGAGCCCTTGAGGGTGTACCAGAAGTGGTGGGTCTACACACACCCTGCCTCTTTGAGGGCCTTGAGCAGAAGACAGGAGATATTATGAAAAGGAAAAGAAGGCAGACCCCTCGAAGAATGAGGGTATCAGGAAAGATGAGACAAAGCCAATTAAGGCGGGAAATTGAAAGACTCCCTAGCCCTCGGATACCCTAATACAGTCTGGGTCGGAAGAGAACAAGAGTTGACCAAGGGAGGCCGACAGGAAAGAAAACTGAAATGAGCCCGGCACCAGGAAGCAGAAGCGATGCCAGACTCAGCTGGGGTCCCGTGGTCGCCAACCCACGTCCCACAAGTTGTGAGACCATGGGGGGGGGGAGGTCAGTTGTTAGAATAGCTTGCTGATTCATCGCGAGGTGACTTGAGATTACTTTCCAGAGCCCGCCGTGTTATCTCCTGCTGTCTATGCTGATGCCAGCACAGGGCCGTTGCGAAACAGTGAGTGATTCCCGGTCTATCTAAATAGGACGGGGAACCCCGAACGCGTGTCATCATATTTCGTCATCATCTGCGATCATCTCAGGTTCGTACAGCTTGGACCTATATTCTTTGTCTTTGCCGAGCAGTACGCTCTTTCACTAGACGCATCGAGTACAGGCCTAAGCCAGAAAATAAGGTAGAGACTTTGGAAGACATCGAAGCTAGACACCTGAATTACCTATATCAGTTTTAAAATAACACCATGTTCGTTTAGTAGTCATTTTTTAATTACCTTATTATTATCATCATAAGTGCAAATGACCTAGATGTTACGCGCATCATACCAATAATCACCGCTACATAAAGTATTTCTCGACTGTGATTTTTAAAATATTTATTTTTGGTTGGTTCTTAAGTTTAGGGGCTGCGACAACGCGGTCATGTAGCCCCGTGTACTTTGGGGGTGTGTAGAATCTGTCTGATAAACGGTGTTAATTGTAATGACTGTATTAGTGAGTGTTATCTGTTTTTTAATTTAAGTGCAAACTGCAACTTAGAATTCTTCAAATAGTTCGTACTTTTGCCGTCACGACTACTAGGCCAAGTTCGGAACTTAGCTACTAGACGCCACTGCAGTCAGCTCTTGGCAACGGACGTAGACATCTAAGAGCGTTGTTTACCTATCCAATTTAGCTTCACACAGGTGTAATTAGTGGAAGGTTCTTTAACATGCCATAAATCTGACATGGGACCGCCGGCTTTACTGACCCTCCGAAGAAAGGCCTACTGAGGGATTTTTAACGCTCTTGAACCCGCTATCTTGGGCATTGAAGCTCAGCATGCTACCAAATACGCCACCGAAGCCGCCATATTTTTATTACAGTACATTGTGTACATTATAAGTTGAAGTGTCAATTCAATACCGGTAGTAGTTTCCCTTATCATCCTCATCATAAGAGCAAATGACCTACAGTGGATGTTACGCCCATTACACCATTAATCACCACACACAATAAGTCTTCCACGCCTGTGAATTTTGAAATATGTATTTCTATTAAGGTAGTTTGTAAGTTTGACGTGTCAATTCAACAGTAGTTTTTATTATCATCCTTATCAAAAGGGCAAATTACCTAGATATTACTTCCTCATTGTCTTTGGGGGCAAATGACTTAGATTTTAAGTCCATTATATTTCTAAGGAGACCTTAAAACATTATCATCATTTCACCGGGCGAAGCCGGGTACTACTGCTAGTAAACAGATAAAGATTGGCCGATAAACCTATACGGAAGAATAGACTACGGGATGGACAGAAACACGCAAAAAAAGAGCAAAGTGAACGGATGAAGAGATATTGTGAAGCAAAGAGGAAATATTGCCCTAAATGAGTTCTGAATGCTCCTTATGTAGGCATGAAGAACAAAATAATAATGGTAATAACATTAATAATAATAATTAAAATAATAATAGTAATGATAGGGTATCAGCTATAATAATAATATCGTATGGCCTCGGCTGACGGGCGCAAGCTTTGTCATTTGACACCCAACGGGTAGCTTGCATGTCAAATTTCGTTGTTCCTTGAAGCACTATTAAAGTCAAGGAGGTTAGATATCTAAGCTCCTTGAACACTACAGCGCATTCTAGTAGAGAAAAGAGGAACTTTGTGTTGGCGGAAACTCCCGAGATTAATTTTGCCATTAGGAACACGGCCTACTGAATTCAAATGGGATCTTTGACATGCCAACATCGTATGACATGGTGTCGTAAATTTTGCCGCGTTTCAAAAAATCACTTACTACGGCCAGGAGCGAACCTGCTAGCTAGGAGTTAGTAGACCGCCACGTTGACCACTTACCCACCGTGGCAAGCACGGTATCAGCTGACTCGTGTGCATCATTTATGTGAACTATACACCAATTACGACGTTCCTTTAGAACTGCTGTCTAGTTGGATGTTTTCCTCAAATGTTTTCTTTTGTTTCAAGTTTTGATCATCATACGTGATATGAAATGTATCTTACAAGTCCAAAGCATACGCTTCGGAGTTCTCCTTCCAATACCGTCTTTCTTTGACCGGCAATCGAACCCGGGATCTAGTCGTCATGAGTCACAAGGTCTACCACTGGTCAGCTGAGGAAACTAGTTCAGTTACTGAAACTACTTCTTTTGGACAGTGTTGTATTTGGAGGCAGGGTTAACTGCGCAAGACTAACAACGTACATCGAATTTGATATTCCTTAACTCTTATATTGAAGGGTCTTGGTTCCAGTCATGAGGCTAAGGAGCATCGTAATATAAGTAAGATTTATAATTGTATATAATATTTAGTACATCATTGCACTTGAGGTCCTTAATGTACAGTATATGTAACAATTTTCCGGGCGACATTAGATTTTAGATACATATCGTGGTCTGAAATAATTTTCTGTTGTAGAAGACGATGTATTTCAGTCATAAAAGTAGGGTAGTCGTAGTGCTAACATCGTGTTTCATGGCGAGTACGTGTCTTATCTCAGCGCGTAACAAACAGTGATGGAGCGCCACGGGCCAACTTAAAGGTTAGGCTACCTGGGCGCACAGGATCACGTGCAGCTAATGTCAAAGCTTTTTGCTGTGCCACACTGAATTTAAACTTTATACCTTCTGCCAGCAAAAATATAGGTGTCATTTTGTAATAAATTAATAGTGATAAATTGAGTTTTGCCGGCCCCATGGTGTTGGGGTAACGCGCCTGCGTCTCACCCGGAGGCCCCGGGATCGATTCCCGGCTCCGTCAGGGATTTTAGAAACTGACGAGAGGGCTGGAACGGGGAGCACTCAGCCTCGAGAGGACAATTGAGTAGCTGCCTGACAGTAAGGCGACCACGCGTCACCCCAATATCTGCAGGCCAAGTGACTGGCCAGCGGTCGCTTGGTAGGCCTAGGCCCTCACTGACTGTAGTGCCAGGAGTTATTATATTTATTTATAAACGGAGTTTTCCTCCCACTTTGTAAATAAGTTATTAGTAAAGAATTAAATGGTTATGAGAATTTGGCATCCCATAATTCAACATCACCATATAATTAACAATCTCTTGAAGGCGGAAATACAGCTTAACCTTTTATAAGGCACAGATGTTTTTTAAATATTCATTTTCTTTTCATTTAATCAATCTTAAATTTCTTTTAAATGTTTTAATCGTCTTCCCTTTCTTCTACCTAGCATTTTTCCTGCATTGCAGGGACTGCTTTCTTTACTTTTTCTTCCATTTCAGACTTTGGCGTCCCTAGGAAGAACAATCACGGTGCGCATGTCTTCCCGAAAATGTTGAGCCAGCGCTTACTTGGTCGTCCTCGCGGTCTACCGCCTACAGGTCACAAATAGCCTGTATAAACATACACAATTTCAGTTTGAATGCTGAAATAGATTCGTAGATACTGAGAACCGATGAATTAGGCCTAATTAGGATGATCGCAATGTTGGATTGTTCTATATATGGGCCATAGACCTATGTACCAGTAGATGAGGATTATTGAGTTGGTTCAATACACAAACGATCACTTCGATCGCATGATTAAGACAGAAAAACTATAACTTATTTTTAGCCTATTTTCAATTTTGAAAAATTAGGCTTATGAGATCACATTTTCTCCGTGCGCGTGTGTGTGTGAGGTGTGTGTGTGTGAACCCTAACAACCTCTAAACGGCTGAAACGATTTCAATGAAACTCGGTAAGTTCATAGCACTATTCCGGACGACCACGACCGTGCCCTTCAAATTTTGTTACGTCTCACCAATCGAACATGGCGGCTGTCCGAAATATTTCACCAGCATTCAATATCTCCGAAACTATTCCCGATATCACCCTGGATTTTTTTACGGTGATAAAGGGAACTACTAGAAGTTTACCTATGTCACTTTTGAAAAACTGGTAACTACAAAACCAACATGGCGGCCACGCGAATTTGCGACTTTCAAATAGACCTTTCTCGCGATTTAATGTTCCAAACGTAATGAAATCTGGTACAGGAAATGTTTATACACATTGTAATGCACTGGTATCTAATTTAGTTCAATTGTTTACATAACCTAAAGATGGCGACTTTGCGAATTTTAAAATTAAGTTTTTATTTCTTGTGTCGTAATCATGCGATCGAAGTGGAAGTTTGAATAATGAACCTACGCAATAATTTTCCTTTAATGGTACATGACTCTATGGCCTATACATTTAACCATCCAACATGGCGACCATCCGAAATATTGAGACGGCTCTGAATATCTACGGACCTATTATACCAATCAAACTGATTTTTTTATGTTCATAGGGGATATGAACTTAAGATCACCTATGACCTGGTGATCATAAATCCAACATGGCGGCGACGCGAAGTATAAATATTCACATGGACGTTTCTTGCAATTTAACCATCCAAATGCAGTGAAACTTGGTACAGTAAATCCTTATTCAAATGTTAATCCACTGGCATCTAATTTATTTCAATTGTTTCCATAACCACAAGATGGCAGCTGTGCGAAATTTTAAAATCTCCTTGCTACTTCTTGTGTCCTAATCATGCGATTGAAGTTAGAATGCTACACGTACAGAATAATCTTCATGTATCAGTACATAACTCTAGGACCTACATTTATAAAATCCAACATGGCGACCACCCGAAATATTTAGTCGATTCTCAATATCTAAGAATCTATTACAGCAATCAAACTGAAATTCCGTATGTAGCTAGAGGCAATTAACATAAGTAGGATATATGAAAATAAGCTGTATAGTTCTTCACGGAACTACTTGTTAAACTTTGCATAGCCGCCATTTTGAGTTTAGAAAAACAATTTAATTACATTGGAGGACAGTAGGTTAAATCAAGTATCAAAATTTATCAATATGTTCTAAGCCCTTAAAATGAACTAAGAATAATAATAACTACAACAATATAAGCTAAATTTTGTAAATATTCCGTGTCATAACTTTTCTCGCGGTATCACGATATTTCTATTCATGAAAATACAAATCAAAATGTAAAATAACAAGTAGTTCCATGTATAACTAAATAGCCTATTTTCATGAAATCCTACTGGTGATACTTAGGGCATGAGAAATGAAAACGAGATTATAATAAAATAAATGCTCAGGCACCATTTTAAGTTCTCATAAAATTCCATTAAATTAGACGTCAGTATATTAAGGCTTGTATGAAGATAAATCGTGCCAAGTTTCACAACTCTCAGATGAGAAGTCGTGGGAAAAATCCATTCAAATATTTAAATTTCGCGTCACCGCCATGTTGGCTTTGTGCTCACTAGGTTATTGAATGATAAATAGTTAATCCTAAGTTAACATCCTCTATCAACATACAAAATTTCAGTTTAATTGCTGTAATAGATTCGGAGATATTAAGGACCGTCTAAATATTTCGGATGGTTGCCAAGTTGGATTGTTTTATGTGTAGGCCATAGATTTATGTACCATTAGATGAAGATTATTACGTAGGTTCATTATTAAAACATTTACTTCGAATGCATGGCTAGGACACAAGAAATAAAAAAAACTTTACGAGCCTTACAGTAGTCGCATATGATGTGTAACATCTGACATAGAAGAAACCTCACATGAAATTGTTGATACACCAGTATTGTATGTCTACCCCTTATTATTCCCATTTTCCTACGGGGTCGGGGATGAGATGCGATGGAAGTATTTGTGGCGGATGGTTTTTACGGCCGGATGCCCTTCCTGATGCCAACCTCACGAGAGGAGTTAATAAGAGATGAAATGAATGATGGTGAATGAAACTGGGTAAGGAAGCGGCCGTGGCCTGTCAGAAGGTACCGTCCCAGCATTTGCCTGGAGTTGAAAATGGGAAACCACGGAAAACCATTTCATGGACGGCAAATTGATGATACATCGGTATTTTATAATATTTTTGGCACAAATGTTAATCTATTGTAAAAGTGAGTGTTTTACAGATCTATTGTAGTTTATAATATGGAACTCATTTTATTAGAGGGTTTGTAGCTTCCACCAGCATTAGCCTAAATAAAGAATACGATATGGATCAACTAGATTAATAGACGCGACACCGCGCATAACCTTAAATTCCCCATAAATAGGCCAACTTGCAAGTAAATGCAATGGGCACGGCAGTAGATCATGAAAGGCTTGCCCAGTTCCCGGACCTCTTGATTCACAGACCAACATGTAATTTCATATGGATTCTGTTAAAATGAGTCATTAAGTATCGTTTAAAACGATAATCTGGTAGCAAAAGTATGCAACCCGTACGGGATTCGAACCCGAGATCTCTAGATTCACAGACAATGACGCTAACCCCACGGCTATTTCGACCACACGAATATTAGGTACAAGATGGTGACTTATTTTCACATACCAATAATACTGCATCACGGAATTAAGTTTCATTTATATTTTACTTGTTTCGATAATGTTCCTGCGTGAACTTGAGTTTAAAATGCCTTATAAATAGGCCCCCTTGTGAGTAAAGAGAATGTATTCAGCAATAGTTCACGAAGGCTTGCTCAGTTCTCCTATATAAACAACGATTATATTATATTGATGACTGCATTACCGTTATGTGGGTTAATATTTGAATAGCCATTGTGCAGAAACATAATACCGGCAATGCCGACTTCTTACAATGTTTGATATTAAAGCATTTTATCATTTAAATACTGATACGAAGACTTCGAACATGCGCCGTGCGCTTTGTTTCAATCTCTTGACATCAGAGTTCGCATGAGCGTTTACCGTCAGAATTAAAGTGCTCAGCAATGCGATCCATCTGGCAGTGCGTCTTACACACTTCCGTTCGATCCACCACTGCTAGCTGGATCGTCCGATCCACTTCCGTCCCATTTTTCAAAATCACACCCACAAATATCCAGCAACCGAGTGGAAAGATGTTACACATCTCTAGTTTTCCGCCACAGCCGCCATCTTTAGGTTATGTAAACAATGGAACTAAATTAATGTCAGTACATTACAATGTGTTCAAACATTTACAGTACCACGTTTCATTGCACTTGGATGGTTAAATCGCGAGAAATGTCTGTTTAAATGTTTCAACTTTGTTAGGCCGCCATGTTCGTATTGTACATAAAAGGTTTATGAATGACACATGGATAAACTTCTAGTAGTACCCTTTATCATCGTACAAAATTGAGGGTGATATATGTTGCTGTAGCGGGGAAATAGAATGCCAGTGTAATATCTTTTTCGGCCACCATGTTGGATAGGTGAAAAGTATTAAATTTGAAAGGCTCGATCGTGGTTGGACAAGGTAGTAGTATGCACTTGCTGGGTTTCATTGTAATCGCTTCGGCCGTTTAGATTTCATATGGGGGGACTCACACACACACACGGACTATAGGTGATCTCATAAGGCTATTTATTTTTCATAACTGAAAATAGGCTAAAGATTATCGTAATAGCTTTCTGTTATGCAATGGAGGTTAGCAATTTAACTTCTAATTATTTTGATTAGAATTAAGGGTCGAGTATAGAAAGTGATACGATAGTATTTTTCAATTCGAAAATTCTAAATATTTAACAAAATAGAACCAATGAACTACAGTACCTAAATAATTAGTTGCCTATGGGGAAGAACTGTCCTCCCTATGCATTTCTATTCGAGTGGTCTTGTAATAATAATCCCAGTCTCTGGAGTACAACGTGATGCTGATCTTGAATATTTCAGCAAATACAGTAGAACAAATGGAATTGGCTGAAAGAGAAAGCTTTAAAATTAAAACGGCCGCAGAATTTTAAAAGAACGCTGCTGTCACTGAGTGCTTGCCGCTGGCGTGGCCTGTCCTGCCATGTCATTTTTGTGGCAATCTTGATTAAAAATTCTTGTGAATTTGCTTGCGGGCAGAGAGTACTCTGTGATGTTTAAACAAACAGTCGAGATTATGGATGTCAATGACTCATTGGTCTCAGTCACAAAAGGGCACTAGTGAAATGTTATCAGCAGCGATGTTCTGTACTACGGTTAAGAGTTATCTGCTTCTTTTACCATAAGTATAAAAGAGTTGTAATTTACTATCTTTAATACATGTTTTCATCTCGGTCTAATAAAATAACATGAGACCCCACTTCTCAACTGAATGAGAAAAACGATGATGAATGTAAGAGTTTTTCACAAAATGAGAGAGGAGAAAATATCTAGAATGTCAGCTGGTAGCCGCAGCTATTTCTCACCAGCGATGGTGTACAGAACCCGAAACACTGGCAAATACGGTAGATTGCGATATCTAAAAAATATTAGCCTACTTCCTTGAAATTATACTCCCAAACGTGGTGCAAAATTTCTAGTTTCTGTTAGAAGTCGGCCGCCTGCGAAAAAGAAACAATGCAGTAAACATTTTACGTAAATGCTATTGAGATTGTAGAAATTAGACAATCGTCTTTCTTATGGAGTTATGAGTCTACTTCACGCGCCAAATCCTACCAAGTATGGAAGACCAGCTATCGTCCCATCTCTGAATAATCTCACCCTTTTATGGATTTCATTAACACTGATTTCATTGTGACCGTTTACTTTCCAAATCTGACTATGAATCTTTTGCCACTTTCATATATCTTGCCACCAATAAAACCTTATTGAAACTCAAGGTTGATTGGCCACTCGAACGTTTTTAACATTACAGCTACTATACGAAGCATAACGCGCAGACCACCCAAATATTTCAACGTCAAGGACCTACACCAGACCTCTTCTGAGGCTACGTGCCATCGTATTCTTCTTCTTCTTTCTTTGAATCGGCAAACTAGGAACCACGTCAGTTCAACTGTCTCTTCTTCAGAGCTCTAACTACCGCCCAATGCTTCCACATTCGTCTCTGGTGTTGTTCTTTTCTCTCTTGGGACCACCGCCTTCCCGCTCTTCAGCTTCGGCTTTTTCTGGAAACCTTCGTGCGTACGTAGTTTTTCCTGAAGTGGAACACGCTCCTGGATATCTTTAGGGGAAATTTCCATTTCACGTAGATATTTCTCAACTTCCGTGAACCATGCCCCTTTGGTTTTCTTATTTTGAAAGTACGTCAATATCCGTTTTGATATCCTGCCTGGGCTCATTCGTGTCACGTGGCTAAAAAAGGCAGTCCTTTTTTTTTTCGAATCGTATCACTGATCTTCTCCACGTGCTTGTATAATTCGTGGTTGTGACGCCTTCTGTACTCGCTGTTTTCTTTGATGGGACCCAGGATTTTCCTCAAAATCTTCCTTTCTTTAGCCTCTAGTTTTTCCATCAGACCTTTCTTATTCATTATTAGGGTCTCAGCAGCATACAGAGCCTCTGGTCGAATATCAATGCAGTAATGTCTAATTTTGGCGTTTAAGGATATCGATCTCTTATTGTAGATGTCTTTAATCAGGTTGTATACCATCTCCATTTTATTAATGCGTAGCACGAAGGCTTCTTTCTCTGATAAGTTAACATAGCGTCAACATGACATCGAAATGTTTCCTCTCTGTGTGCGAAGGATGATGGAAGATGGAGTTACTACAAATGTATGATGGTGTTGTTTCACTTGGTGGGTTTGGACATCATGGACATTTAGTCCAGTGTACTGGGATAAGAGTGGAATTTTGACTGATAACCTGTGTTATTCTGATGGCTGTATTAATGCGTGTATTTTTAACAAGGTGAGTATTAAGAAGGAAGCAGCCGTGGCCTTAAATTGGAAACCATCGCAGAATTCACCTAAAGTAGGAGTGGGAATCGAACCCACCCCTTCTCAGTTTTGTCCCACGAGGATGAGTGAATCCCGTTCCAGCCCTCAGACCTGAACACAAGCGGGCGAACTTCCTGGTAGAACGATGTTACATTATTGCTCTGAAGCACACCACCATTTTATTACGATTTAATGAATTCTATTTTATCAAAAAAAGACGACACAGATAGATTGATTGATTATTTTTAGAATTACATGCTTAGGGCTAATTTGTTATATGCAATCCGCTCATTTACATTAAATAACAATTACATTACAATAATTATAATAAATAATTACGCATTAAACTAAGTATTAAATCATATGATGTGCTTGCAAAGACCCTGCATCATCCAATGCAGTAATACATCGGTAAGGTGTCTTCTGAGTACTGAGCGAAGGGAATTTTCTTGCGCTTGTAGATTATAGCCTCCGTAGCGTAGCGTTCAGCATGGTTAGCTGCCACCCCGGAGGTTCGATTCTTGGCTCTGCCACTAAATTTGAAAAGTGGTATGAGGACTGGAACGGGGTCTACTCAGCCTCGGGTGGCCCAAATGAGTAGAGCAGGTTCAATTCCCATCTCAGCCATCCTCGAAGTGGTTTTCCGCGGGTTCCCACTTCGTCTTCGGGCAAATGTCGGGATGGTACCTACTGTAAGGCCACGGCCGCCTCCTTCCCACTTCCTTGCCTATCCATCCCATTCTTCCCCTCTCTCCCCATCCCTCATGAGGCCCCTGTTCGCTTTGCGGGTGAGGCAGCCTGGGCGAGGTGCTGATCACACCTCCTCAGTTGTATCCACTCCGACCAGATCTTCCCAGCTCCAGGACACTGCCCCAAGTGGCGGTAATGGTGAGTTCCCTAGCTGAGTCCGTGGGAAACACCAACCTAGAGGGATAAAATCGATTTAAAAATGTAGATTATACAAATTATAAGTGCGTGATGCTCTACAAATAAACGATTTATTGTATTGAGATACACGATGGTGAGGTGTCTGCACTGTGAACTCGGTAAATCTGTTGCTTCGTACGTGAACAGTTTTCATTCGATAAAACCCGACGTAAAGATATGACAGGGAATTTTGCTTGGTTCCTCAGTTTAGGGGCTGCTACATCGCTGTCTTGTAAACCCGTGTACTTTGAGTGTGCGTAGAATCTGTCTGATAACCGGTGTTATTTGTAATGGCTGTATCAGTGTGTGTTATCTGTAATTCAGGTAAGGACTGCAGACGATCAATTTCAAGTAGTTCCTACTTTTGCTACAAAATGCTACCATCAACGACACCTAGCTGTGAACTAGGCTACTAGATGCCCCCGCTCCTTGCGATGAACGTTGGAGCTTAGAGGGTTAACCAAATCTAACCTACAAATTTTAGCTTCACACAGATGTAGTTAGTGGAAGGTTCTTGTACATGCCATAAATCTATGACATGGGTCCGACGGTTTTATTTCCCGCAATAAATCAGAAACCTCAATGGACATCAAATTGGCAGGGGAAACACTAAAGGAAGTAGGAGACTTCTGTTACTTTGGAAGCAAAATAATCAGTGATGGACGAAGCAAAGAGGATATAAAATGTAGGTTGGCTCAGGCAAGGAAAGCATTTCTACATAAAAGGAATCTGTTGACATCGAATATAGATTTAGGTATTAGGAAGACATTTTTGAAAACCTTTGTCTGGAGCGTCGCACTCTATGAAAGTAAAAGGACTATTGGTGCAGCAGAAAAGAGGAGAATTGAAGCGTTTTAAATGTGGTATTACAGGAGAATGATGAAGATCAGATGGGTAGATAGGGTTGCAAACGAAGAGGTATTAAGACGAGCGAAAGAGGAGAGATGTTTCTGGCGACTGCTAATGAAGGGAAGAGATAGGTTGGGATGACAAATACTAAGACACCGAGGAATAGCAAGCTTAGTTATTGAAGGAAGGGTCGAGGACAAGAACTGTAGGGGTAGACCAAGGTTAGAGTATGTTAAACAGATTGCCTCGGATGTAGGGTGTGGTATCTATGTAGAGATGAAACGATTAGCTCAGGACAGAGAGGCATGGAGAGCTGCTTGAAACCAGTCAAAAGACTGACGACTCAAACAACAACAACCGAAGGAAGGCATAACGAGGGATTTTTAACGTTCTTAAAAAAAATCTACTTCGGCGGGAATTGAACCCACGATCTTGGGCACAGAAGCTCAGCATGCTACCAACTACGCCACCGAAGCCGCCTGGTCAATAAGATCATTGCCAACAACATAGGCTACGTTCATTTAGTTTAAGTCACTCTAGCTGAATATAGTATGGTGTTATATCATCCTATTTACGAAAGAGATACAAAGAGGGGCACGGAGGAATGAGGGGACATATAGAAGGGGAGGGGCAATATTTTATTATTTTTATTTTTCCGATTTTTCTGTTCACTGAATTTATGATTTGTTGCATATTTTGTTCATAATAATCTCGGTTAAAAGCATATGAGATAACGGATGTGATGTATGCATATTCTCTAGTGAATGCACATGCTACGTGTTACCAACTAAACAATGATAATCGATTATCGACACCTGATCATCAATCATCATTACCCTCATCCATGACTGATATGTTGTCGACAGCGAACATTCAGCCGTAAAATTGGGAGCGGTGCAGATTTTAAATTCAAACAATATTTTTATAATAATACAGTTTCTCTTAACACAGTATCATGATTGACAGCACCAGATCAGCAATATAATAATAATACATTTACCCATTGTTGACGATATCACCTTTGTTTATATACATAAGATGTCTTGAAATAACTTTCAGTATTCATTTAGAGAAATAATTTGGCTATTTTGGATGAATTTGGATTTTAAAATTTACATTACGAATACATACTTCATAGGATCAAATACCCGCAGGGGCTTCGGTGGCGTAGTTGGTAGCATGGTGAGTTTCTATGCCCAAGATCGTGGGTTCAAATCCGGTCGAAGTCGTCGGACTTTCTTAAGAGCATCAAAAATCCCTCAGTATGCCTTCCTTCGGACGGGAAGTAAAGCCGGTGGGTCCATGTCATAGATTTATGACATGTAAATGAACCTTCCAATAACTACAATTGTGTAAAGCTAAATTTGTAGATTTGATTAACGCACTATTAAGCTACAACGTTCGTCGCCAGGTACCGCTTGCGGTGGCAAGTAGTAGCCAGGTTCGCAGCTAGGTGTCATTGATGGTAGCATTAGATAGTGAACGTAGGAACTACTTGAAAATGATCGTCTGCAGTCCTTACCTGAATTACGGATAACACACACTAATACAGCCATCACAATTCACACCGGTTATCAGACAGATTCTACACACAACCAAAGTACACGGTGCTACATGACTACGCTGTCGCAGACCCTAAACTGAGGACCCAGCCAACCAACTACAATTACCCGTATAGATTGACCGTGTGGTTCCTACTGGCTATAAGAAGAAACCACCTGATCATCATTCAATGGCCACTATAACCCTCTCAGGTCATATCAGGGTTGTAGGTCAGGGTAGGAGGGTAATGTGCAATCCATACAGAAACTACAGCCAGTATTCCAAAACAAGGAACATGTAGGATATATTGGGAGTTTGCGACAACTGAGCTGTGTTGCCAAGTTTTCATTGTCGCTATAAATCAGCTGATTTGAATAAAACACAAATGTACACTTCGGACAAAATATCGGTATAATTAAATTTAACATTTTAAACGCGTATCACGAGTCAACGCCGAGTACATTCAAACAGATAAATGCATAAATTACAGAATGAAGCCTTTATCACCGTTATCCAATTCAATAAATACAACAAAGAGGGCGAACACTCTACACCTGATGAATACATTAACACTCACCATGCAATAGCTTAAGCAGATAATATTCGTTTATACCTCAAGATGAAAGAAGTCTTGGTGGAGGTCATTCACAGTCAAGTTTACACTGATACAATAGCATACTCACAGTATTGCGATTCTTCACGGTTATAATTGCTTTCGTGATAAGACACAAGTAATGTTAAGGTTTAAAAAGTGACAGTCAGTCTGAAAGACTAGACTTTGTATCATTTTAAATGTTACAAAGATGGAGGCTTCTCGCTTCGCTCGAAGCCAAAGACTCTTAACATGTTAGAAAATTATCTGCATAATACTTATCTTGCTTATCTTGTTTCAAATTACTCGCGAACGGCAAGTGCAAACCAAGGGCAAAGCAAGGTCAAGCGCGCGGGATGCCGTCACGCTCAGAAGAGTGCGCGGGGACGTGCCCCGTCCATCCAGTCTAAAAACACTTATAGTGGGCGATGTATTGAAGATAAAGATATGCTCTCGCGGACTTTTTTGTAGAACTTTTCATGCTGAACAATTCTTACGCTCATAGTATATTGATATTTTTAACGGTTTGCCCAGCGTAAGCTTATGAAGCGCACGGACGCCAAGTTTGTTTTCGACTTTTTCACTGAAATCGTTAATGCTTGGCTTCCATTGATCATACATAAATTATTTTCTACAGAATCTTTCCTCGATATATCCTTTACAGAATGGTGAAAACCGCATCAAAACCCATCCAGTGGTTCTCTAGATTACCCGTGACATCCAAGAATCGGGGATTTTTGACTTATACTAACGAAGTAGAGATTGTCGGGGAACACATGCACCAAGCGGTACTATGACGTCATACACCTCAGTGCATCTGGGTACATTTCGTCCCGTCACCGTAACGTAACGCCAGACCCCAGCGTAACGACGAAGTCGACAAGATCATTTAAAATGATAAAAAAGTAATACACTTAGCACTCGAAGAAGCCACTATGTGGCGATATTATTGCCGTGATTTTTCTTTGTAAAGTTGTATTGGATGACAGGCGGTAATATTTGAGCACTATGACGGGTAACAATAGAATTCAAACCACTTGTGTTTTATTCGTTTGCCGCAAGCGAAACGACACTGATAAA
The DNA here is from genome assembly GCA_946902985.2 of Meconema thalassinum. Classification (NCBI taxonomy): domain Eukaryota; kingdom Metazoa; phylum Arthropoda; class Insecta; order Orthoptera; family Tettigoniidae; genus Meconema; species Meconema thalassinum. The sequence continues at coordinate 194,841,224 of OX336391.1, forward strand.
TACATAATCTTCAATCACTTGGCAAGGGTTCAACACCTTCCATTCCTTCACTTCGATGGCGTAGTTGGTAGTATGCTGATCTGCTGTACCCAAGATAGCGGGTTCAAACCCGGCCGATGTCGTCGGATTTTTTAAGAGCGTTAGCCTTCCTTCGGAGGGGAAGTAAAGCCCGCGGGACCATGTCATAGAGTTATGGCATGTAAAAGAACCTTCCACCATCTACACTTGTGTGAAGTTAAAATTTGTAGGTTAGATTTCATAACGCTATATTAGTTCCTACGTTCGCCGTCAGGTGCTGGCTGTAATGGCTTCTAGTAGCCAAGTTGGCAACTAGGTGTTGTAGACGGCAGCATTTGGTAGCAAACGGTCGAACTACTTGAAAATTGATCGTCTGTAGTCCTTACCTGAATCACAGATAACACACACTATTACAGCCATCACAATTAACACAGATTATCAGGCAGATTCTACACACCCGCAAAGTACACGGACCTACATGACCATGTTGTCGCAGCCCCTAAACTAAGGAACCAACCAACCAACCAACCAAGCTCTTAGTTCCCGCAGAATAGAGACACCATGCACTTCAAATACTTAAAATGACTTTTCTGTCGATCTAATAATCCGAGCACTGTGAAACTTGGCATAGCGAATCTTGCTTGAGAGGTAAATAAAAATACACCAAATGTGTTCGATTGTTTAAAAAAAATTCAAGATGGCATCGGTTCGTACGATCGAGGAGATTATTCAGAAATTTGATAAACCATATATAAAGCTCAATGTTTGTCTGTCTGTCTGTCTGTCTGTTATGTATACAAATCCACACTGTTTCACCGATCTGAACCAAAATTTGTATACTTACCCTTCGGAACCCTGCGGGTAACCCTGTCCACTTGAAATTTCCGACAGACCACCCCATTCCCTGCATTTAGGCCCTTTGGCCCAAATCTACACCGTTTCACCGATCTCAACCAAAATGTGTATACTTACCCTATGTAACCCTGTGAATAACACTGTCCACTTAAAATTTCGGATAGACCACCCTATTTGCTGCATTTAGGCCCTTTGGCAAACATCTACACCGTTTGACCGATCCGAACCAAAATTTGTATACTTACCCTTTGCAACCCTGCGGGTAACCCTGTCCACTTGAAATTTCGGACAGACCAGCCCATTCTCTGCATTTAGGCCCTTTGACCCTAATCTACACCGTTTCACCGATCAGAACCAAAATTTGTATACTTACCCTTTGGTACCCTGCGAGTAACACTGTTTGCTTGAAATTGCGGACAGACCACTCCATTCCCTGCATTTAGGCCCCTTGGCTAAAATCTACACCGTTTCACCGATCTGAACCAAAATGTGTATACTTACCCTTTGTAACTCTGTGAATATCACTGTCCACCTTAAATTTCGGACAGACCACCTCATTTCCTGCATTTAGGCCCTTTGGCAAAAATCTTTATCGTTTCACCGATCCGAACCAAATTTTGTATACTTACCCTTTCGAACCCTGCGGGTAACCCTGTCCACTTGAAATTGCGGACAGATCACCCCATTCCCTGCATTTAGGCCCTTTGGCACAAATCTACACCGTTTCACCGTTCAGAACCAAAATTTGTATACTTACCCTTTGGTACCCTGCGAGTAACATTGTCTGCTTGAAATTGCGGACAGACCAGTCCATTCCCGGAAAGAGGACAGGGTCCGTCGTAAAGGCAATGGAAAAAAGGGGTAAAACCGGACCCGCTCAGGAAACCCTCATGGTTGCTATCTCCCGAACTCACCAGCCATGAGCCCTTGAGGATGTAGCACTATCCAGGGTGCACCAGAAGTGCACCCTGCCTCCTGAAGGGTCTTGAGCAGAAGACATGAGATATTAAGAAAAGAATAAGAAGGCTGACACCTCGAAGAATGAGGCTATCAGGAATGATTAGACAAGGGCCAATTAAGGCGGGAAAGTGAAAGAGTCGCTAGGCCTCGGATACCCTGATACCATCGGGGTCGGAAGAGAACAAGAGTTTGACCAAGGGAGGCTTACAGGAAAGAGAACTGAAAGGAGCCCGGCACCAGTAAGTAGAAGCAATGCCGGACTCAGTTGGGGTCCCGTGGTCGCAAACCCACGTCCCACAAGTTGAGAGACCCTGGTGGGTGGTGGGGGGAGATGGGGGCCAGGTGTGAGAATAGCTTGCTGATTCATCGCGAGTTGACATGAGAGAAATGTCCAGACCCCGCCGTGTTACCTGGTATTGCTGACTATGCTGATGTTCATACAGGGTCTTTGCTCAAACCACTGTAGTGTTATGAAAGAATGAGTGATTCACCGGTCAATGTGAATCGGACCCCCCCCCCCCGAACGTCTGTCATCATATATCGTCATCATCTGCGATTCGTGCAGCTTGGGCTCGATAAGCTCTTTCACTACACGCATCGAGTATAGGCCTAAGCCAGAAAATAACGTTCAGACTTTGGAAGACATCGAAGGTAGAAATCTAAATTGCCTATATCAGATTTAAAATTACACCATGTTCGTTTAGTAGTCATTTTTCATTACCTTATTATTATCATAAGGGCAAATGACCTAGATGTTACGCCCATTATACCACTAATCACCACACACAATAAGTCTTCATCGCCTGTGAATTTTGAAATATTTCTTTATATCACGGTAGTTTGTAAGTTTGTCGTGTCAATTCAACAGTAGTTTTCATTATCATCCTCATCAAAAGGGCAAATGGCCTAAATATTACGTCCATTATACTACTAAGTAACACCACAGTCTTCATGGCCTATGATTTTAAAATGTGTATTTCCATTAGTTTGTAAGTTTGATATACCCGTTCAGTAGTAGTCGTCATCATTATCATCCTCATCAAAAGGGCAAATGACCTAGATGTTACGTCCATTATACAGTACTACAAAGCAACACCACAGTCTTCATTGCCTGTGATTTATAAAATGTGTATTTCCATTAGTTTGTAAGTTTAATATACCCGTTCAGTAGTAGTAGTCTTCATTGTCATCCTCATCAAAAGGTAAAATGACCTAGATGTTACGCCCATTATACTACTAGGCAACACCACAGTCTTACTCGCCGGTAACTTAAAAATATGTATTTCTATTAGAGTGTAAGTTTATTATACCCGTTCAATAGCAGTCGTCGTCAGTATCATCTTCATCATTGACGTTGAGTGTTAAGGAGACTGAAATATTATCATCATTCCACCGGGCGAAGCCGGGTACTACTGCTAGTGAGCTATATATTCAGGTACACAGTTCGTATGTGTTGCATCCATGTATCGTAAATAACGCCTAATTGTGTGACGTTAGGCACATATTTTCCAGTGCTGCAGGTGTGTAGATGTGAGCATCCTTGAGTGAGGATGAAAGTTTTGGTTAAACATAGGGCAAGCACTTGTTCAGTATATTAGTAAGACCATTTCTATCAGGGCAGATGACCTTGCTGTTACGCCCCTGAACCCTCGGACACTCGGGCTAGTAATAGATACAGCGTTACTCGCGCGGCCTACATATGTAGCCCAAACAGTTATTCGTTCTGATGGACTTACACACGTTATTTTGTTGTTCAGTTTCCATAATATGATAAATAGTAGTATATAGAAGTATTCTAAGCTAAATCTGAGGATTTAATGTAGGCTTTTACTTTCATATGGAGAGAAAATACAAACCAAAAATAAAATTCAATCTTATCGTACTTCTTCGGTAAAACTAATGGAACTAGAACTGTAAAATTATTTTTATGTAAAACCTAAATACTTACATTAGTGCATATTTGGATTGGAATTTAACAAAAATAATACTACGTTAGATAATTTCCTTAGAAATTCAGCACTTACAGTATTATGTACAATTTCAGTATTTTCATTATTTTTTCTCGAATTTTTGAATTTTATATTTGCCCTTTTGGCTACATGAAAACCATAAGCATGCTCTCACAAATTTGTCACCGAAGCTTTCAGTGCAAATGGACTCAATGATCCGATAAAATTCTTATTGCACTTTGCGCATCTGTCCCTTGTTGATTTATCCCTTCCTCGTCCACACAAGAAGCAACCGCCTTCTTTATTTCCACTGCCCTCAATCTATCACTACGTTCATCTAAACACTGACTGATTTGAAAGACATCTACATGGCCGCCTCCTGTGAGGCAAGGTTTCCTTTGCATGCTCAATTTTGAAACAGCGATGCTCGCGCGGGCTACTACTGTAGCCCCGACGACTTCTAATGCATCTGGTGTCAGATTGGTGCAATTAGTTCAGTCGGAAACACACCCGTCTGTTAAATAGAGCATCAAAAGGCAGCTACAGAGATTCTCAATATTCCTAGAAAAGAATAAACTCTGCGCTACAACAAAATAAATCACTGGGCTACATAGGTAGCCCGTGCGAGTATCCGAGGGTTAATACAATAATCATCATTTTGAAGGACATTTTAACCCTGGATGAATGAGGTATAGTTGATAAATCACTATGCGTAAGATGGGATGTACTGTATACGAAATTATTAAAGTTTAAATACGAGTGGAAACATTCTGAACTTTCCTTTAATACCTTACCTTCAAGATACTAAGCTAACATTGTGTTATCATTTTAATGCAAAGAAAATGATAGCTTTTAATTATTCGAGTCAGTGTATGGTGTGCTTGTCAAATCTCCGTAAAGAAAATTCTCTAACTTGTCATTGAATTCTCTCACCACCTTAAAGCTATTACCGTATAATCCTCCAAGTTCATAAATCTGTACTTTACTTTTCGTAGATTGAGAGCATGTAAAATTCTGATAAGCTACATGAATTCCCTAAATTGTCAAGAAATACCCCAATCTCATCTAAACTTATTACAGTAGTTCCCTACTATAGAATGAACTTACAGATATAAAATTTGCTTTTCATTAATTTTAGATGATGCAAAAGTCAATTCGTTATATTAAAATGTATCTAATTATACATGAATATGAGGTGTCCTTTGCTAGTGCTACCTCTGTAAAAATTTCATCCAATTCGGTTTCAACGTGTTTTGAATTGATTTTTTATTAACTGAATTATCTGATATGTGTGAAATCTGCCAGAACAAACGCATGAGTTGGTAAATGAATAGCCTCCTATTTACAAATTATTATTGATAACCTGCAAGTCAATTTTTTAAGCCCTCCTCCTATGAGATTTTCGAGGCCGAATTTACCCCGTTCCAACCCACAGATCAGCCGAGAATCAAGCCCAGTATAACAGTAAAATACTTTAATAGTAATGTACTTATGTCATGCATTGAGAGATAGATCACCACATAAGATTTTATACTAAGATGATTTTTGTTATCGCGAGATTGAGAGAACGGCTGAACCGATTGACTTCGTAATGCAATCTGAAGAAAGCTCTCGGCCTGTAGATTTTCGGAGTGTCTTTAAAATAAACAAATATTTTACCATAGATTTTTAATTAATTAATAAAAAAAATCCTCTCGGCACGCCGGAAGGCGGAGGTAGATTTCTCCGGACAAACTTGGGGATAGGCGAAAATAGGCAGAATATGCAGGTTTTCGTAGAAGGATCAGACCTGATTTATTGCGTGAAAGTATTTTATAATTGGAGATTAATTAACTATGTGTTTCGTCATTTTATGCATATTTTAAACATTTTATTGTCTTATGATGACGGTAACCTTCTTGTCATTTGGAGTCCATTTTTATACTTGAGGTCACACTGTCCTTATGCAAGGTTTCGACACTGATGTGTAACTATGTAACGGTCTGTTACTTCTTCACGCAAAATTATATCTACCGCAGAGATGTTGGTTGGTTGCTCAGTTTAGGGGCTGCGACAACGCGGTCATGCAACCCCGTGTACTTTGGGTGAGTGTAGAATCCGTCTGATAAACGGTGTGAATTGTGATGGCTGTATTAGTCTGTAATCAGGTAAGGAATGCAGACGCTCAATTTTAAGCAGTTGTTCCTAATGTTGCTACCAGATACTACCGTCAACGACACCTAGCTGTGAACTTGGCTACTAGATGCCACCGCAATCAGTAACTCGCAACGAACGTTGGAACCTCCCCTCCAAAGGAAAGCATACTGAGGGAGTTTTAGCGCCTGCTTTGGCCGGCTTTGAACCCGCGACCTTGGGCATAGAAGTTCAGTATGCTACCAGTTACGTCACCGAAACCGCTTCACAGTTAGTCAGATGGAAATCTGAATCTGATCTCGCGCAAGTGCGTTGTCATGGCAACGTCTGATGGCTCATCACTCATCAATTTAGTAGTGTTGCCATGGCAACCACTGATAGCTCTTGGCATTTTTTTTTTATAATTCCGAAATCATTTTTCTCATTCCTTGGCGTAATGGTGGGTGATGTCAAAAATTCTTTCAGACAAAAGTTTTAGGTAATTATTAGGGGAATATTGTCCATTTTGTACGGTTTTGATATTGTGGCTATTAAGAGAGATATGGTTAATGTTTCCCGAAAAAAACAATTTTTCCCACCCCTTTGGTCAATGGTTGGTGCTATAAAAAAACTCTTCAAACATAAATTTTTGGGCTTTATCCGACACATAGTATGAACTTTGAACGGATTCGATATTTCACATATTAAGAGAGTTAGAGCAATATTTCATTTTTTCGAAAAAAGTCCCCCATTTTCATCCCCTTCGACCGATTTAGCCCAGTAACGAACTAGACCGAGATTTTATGGGTATACATATTCGATAAAAAATGCAAAGTGATTGGTTCAAAATTACGGCAGTTATCGTGTCCACAAGAAACTGATATATATATATATATACATACATAAATTATATACAAACTTTTGAACTGACGGTGGTTTTGGTGTCTGGGGGATGTGAAACGCGAAGATATGTCGAAATTTTCCGGAAGTCGAAACATGGTACCCTTTGCAATAGTTAGCTTTCTAATGAAATCTACCTAAAATACTACCATAAACGACACCTAGCTGTGAACTTGGCTTCTATATGCCACCGGAACCATCAACTCGCAACGAACGTTGGAATTTCCCTTCCGAAGGAAAGCAAACTCAGTTTTTTTTAGCGCTCTTAGTAAATACGACGACTTCAGCCGGGTTTGAACCCGTGACCTTGGGCATAGAAGTTCAGCATGCTACCAGTTCGGATACCGAAGTCGCTTCCCATAGACAGATGGAAAACTGAATGTTATCTCGTGCAGTGGCGTTGTCATAGCAACTGCTGATGGCTCATCCCTTATCAATTAAAAGTAAAGTTGTCATGGCAACCTCTCTTGGCACTTGGCATTTTCTTATCATTTAAATCATTTTGCTCTTCCCGTGGCGTAATGGTGGGTCATATCAAAAATTCTTTCAGACAAAAGTTTTAGGTAATTATTGGAGGAATATTGTCCATTTTGTACGGTTTTGATATTGTGCCTATTAACAGAGATATGATTAATGTTTCCCGAAAAACCCAATTTTTCCCACCCCTTTGGTCAATGGTTGGTGCTATCAAAAACCTTTTCAAACTTAAATTTTAGGGCCTTGTCCGACACATAGTATGAACTTTGAATGGATTCAATATTTCAGATATTAAGAGAGTTATAGCGATATTTCACTTTTTCGAAAAAAGCCTCCCATTTTCACCCCCTTTGACCGATTTTGCCTATTAACGAACTTGACCGAGATTTTAAGGGGATACATATTATGTAAAAAAATCAAAGTGATTGGTGCAAAGTTACGGCAGTTATCGTGTCCACAAGAAACTGATATACATATCTTTATATATATAATTCTTCGACACGTGTGTATGTGACTGAACTCCTCCTAAACGACTGAACCGATTTTGATGGAATTTGGTATGTATATTAGTGTGGGTCCATGTATGGTTTAGATTCACAATGCGACCCGGTAGGTAGAATGAACACAATTTTAGAACCACAATTTACCCACAATTTTAGAACCACAATATACAGTCAAAACAGTCGTCATGGAAACCACTAGCCTTGGCCTTCGTGAAAGCTGATGTTTTGGACGGTTTGTCTCTGCACGTTAGAGCCACCTGGTCGCAATCTGTGCAACTACCGCCATTACATGCACCCCGCCCTTGGCGGAAAGTTGTGTTTTATACCAAAGGTGGCAGTGATGTCGAATTCTACGGTTTGTCTCTGCACGTTAGAGCGTTTCAAAGTCACGTATGCGTTCATATACCATTCATCCGATTGCTATGAAACTTGGGTAATATGTTGAGTGAGCACCAGGGAAGGTGTTTGGCTTAGTGAATCCATTTTACAATAGATAGCGCACGAATAGATTCAACAAATGAGCGACGACGCGCGAAGTGTTTCAAAAAGGTCCCGTATGCGTTCAAATACCATTCGTCCGATAGCGATGAAACTTGGGTGAGATGTTGTGTACACTCCAGGGAAGGCTTCTGGCTTAGTAAATCAATTTCACATTAGGTAGCGCACGACTAGATTCAACAAATGAGTGACGACGCGCGAAGCGTTTCAACAAACTCCCGTATAAGTTTATATTCCGTTCATAGATTGAGATGAAACTTTGATGAGTTGTTGTGTACACGTATGTGAAGGCTTCTAACTTAGTAATCCATTTCACAGGAGGTTGCGCACGAGTAGATTCAACAAATGAGCGGCGACGTGCGAAGCGTTTCAACAAAGTCCCCTATGCGTTCAAATACCATTCGTCCGATAGCGATGAAACTTGGGTGGGATGTTGTGTACACTTACGTGAGGGTTTCTAACTTAGTAAATCCATTTTACAATAGGTAGCCCACGAGTAGATTCAACAAATGAGGAACGACGCGCGAACTTTTAATCAAAGTTCCCGTATGCGTTCATATACCATTCATCCAATTGCAATGAAACTTGGGTGAGATGTTGTATACACTTACGTGAGGGGTTCTAACTTAGTAAATCCATTTCACAGGAGGGTTCGCACGAGTAGATTCAACAAATAAGCGACGACGCGCGAAGCGTTTCAATAAGGTCCCGTATGCGTTCAAATACCATTCTTCCGATTACGATGAAACTTGGGTGAGATGTTGTGTACACCCTACGGAAGGTTTCTGGCTTAATAAATCCATTTTACAATAGGTAGCCCACGAGTAGATTCAACAAATGTGTGACGGCACGCGAATCATTTCAACAAAGTACCGTATGCGTCCATATACCATTTATCCGATTGCGATGAAACTTTGTTGAATTGTTGTGTACACCCCAGGAAATGTGTCTATCTTAGTAAACCCAGTTTTTAATAAGTAGCGCACGAATAGATTCAACAAATGAGCGACGGCGCGCGAATCGTTTCCACAATGTCCCGTATGCGGTCATATATCATTCATCCGATTGCGATCAAACCTTGGTGAATCATTGGGTACACGCCTGAGAAGGTTTCAGGCTGAGAAAATCTATTTTACAATAGGTAGCGCATGAGTAGATTCAACAAATGAGTGACGGCACGCAAATCATTTAAAGAAAATCACTTATGTGTTCATATGTCATTCATCCGATTCCGATGAAACGTTGATGAGTTGTTGTGTACACGCCAGGGAAGGTGTTCAACTTGGTAAATCCATTTTACAATATTGGTAGCGCACGAGTTGATGTAACAAATGAGTGACGACGTGCGAAGCGTTCCATCAAAATCCTGTATGCGTTCATATACTATTCATCGATTGCGATGAAACATTGATGAGTTGTTGTGTACACTTACGTAAAGCTTTCTAACTTAGTAAATCCATTTCGCAGTTGGAAGAGCGCGAGTAGATTCAACAAATGAGTGACAGCGCACGAATCATTTAAACCAAATCGAGTATGCGTTAAATGCCATTTATCCGTTTGCGATGAAACTTTGGAGAGTTGTTGTGCACGCTCCAACGAATGTTTATAAATTAGTTAATTCAATTCACGATAGTTTAGCGGCAGTCAACAGAAACTGAAAAAAATATTGTGTATCCAGAAGCACTTCAAGAAACAAAGTTACAACACTTTCTTTGATTGGCAGGACAACGTCTGCCGGGTCAGCTTGTATATAAATATATACATACATAAATTATATATAAACTTTTGAACTGACGGTGGTTTTGGGGTCTGGGGGATGTGAAACGCGAAGATATGTCGAAATTTTCCGGAAGTCGAAACATGGGACCCATTGCAATAGTTAGCTTTCTAATGAAATCTACCTAAAATGCAAAATCATGGCCCTAGCGCTTGCGCAGAATCAGCTTGGTTCTTGACAGACATGGCGGATGTCCACCGCGTTTTAATGTGATAGTTATTTAGTTAAAGGGGGGACATAATGTTTATGGTGTTTCCACGATATATACTCGAATAGAATTATACAGGACGGGAAATGTTGAAGAACTTAAACTGACAGTTAAGTGTGTTTGTTGTTTGCTAACTTAATATTGCGCTACTTTACCCTGATTTGGTAGGTCGGGTGGTAGCGTTGGGAATTCTGAATTTATGCGTTGTTGAATGGAGGGAATTCGAATCCCACCTCAGAAATTATATTTTTATTTCCATATTCTACTTGTTAAACCATACTTTAATTTTATAATTCAAGTAAAGTAACGAATTCCCCGCGATTTACTTTGCCATACACTTTTAAATTATTAAAGAAAAAGGTAGTATTCCAGGCACTCACGCGTGCCCACAATCACTTTCGCCATGAGAGACAATTGGCGAGCATAACTCATTCGAAGGACTCGGACATCGTGTTCACTCAGCCCCGAATACTTGGGAGTATGTGTGTGTGTAAAATTTTCTCTGAAAACCTGTGTTATTGTAATGGCTGTAGTGTGTGTCTATTTGTAATTAAGGTGAGGAATGGGAAGGAGATGGCCGAGGCTTTAAGTTAAGAACCATCCCGGTATTTGCCTAAAGTGGAAATGGGAAACCACGGAAATCCATATCCAAGATTGTTGTGGTGGGAATCGATCCTTCCTCTTCTTAGTTTTGCCTCAAGAGGCTGAGTGCGCCCCGTTCTTTCCCTCAGAACCAGAATTAAATGTCTTTGCAGAACAGGGAATAGTGAATCCTCCGTGGCTTAGGCGGCAGCATGCCGGCTTCTCACCGCTCTGTCCGTGGTTCAAATCCCAGTCACTCCATGTGAGATCTGTGCTGGACAAAACGGAGGCAGACAGGTTTTTCTCCGGGTACTCCGGTTTTCCCTGTCAAAATTTCATTCCAGCAACACTCTCCACTATCATTTCATTTCATCTGTCATTCATTTAATCATTGCCCCAGAGGAGTGCGTCAGGCCTCGGCAGCCGGCACAGTTCATATCCTTGCCGCTAGATGGGGGCTTCATTCATTCCATTCCTGACCCGGTCGGAGACTGGAAGCAGGCTGTGGATTTTCATTTTACCCTCCAGGTTGGTGGAACCCACGGACTCAGCGAGGAAACTCACCACTACTGCCTCTACGGGCAGTGTCCTAGAGCTGGGAACATCGAATCGGAAGGGATACAACTGGTGAGATGGGATTGGCACCTCGCCCAGGTGGCCTCACCTGCAAAGCGAACAGGGGCCTCATGAGGGAAGGTAAGGGATGGTTAGGATGGTTAGACAAGGATGAGGGAAGGAGGCGGCCGTGGCCTTGAAGAAGGTACTGTCCCCGATAATCCGGATAGTAGGCTGTCAGATATCCGCCCCCTCAATCGGATTGCCAATAATCAATCGCACCGGCACAGCTACATCAATGAAAATGGCACTGACAGATACTACCGAGATTAGAGCACAGTAGTTAACAAGAAAATATTGTGGAACACACCAAAATATACGGGGGTTCATACTTACCTTTACTTACCTCTTCAAATTAATCTCGGGTCTGGGTTGTCAACTGGATCACTTTAAGTATGCCCTCACAATAACCTCCACCATGATATTTAAAATGAACCAAGACGGAAACAAGAAACTTTAAACTGTACAATAATTTATTTCACATAAAGGGAATGATTCTAACAAAAATTCAACAAAATACACGTGGCAATCAGAAGCCATTGTCAACATAATCATGTCCTCCTGTAGGACTTGTAAACTTTGCATACAAAATTTCAGCTTTCTAGCTCCAAAAGAACGTAATTATAATAATACACTTGGAATGGATAAGGGAATTGGGACGAGACATATAGCAATTGTTTTTCTTTTAATAAACATCACACTTTTATTAATAGCCGCAAGGCTGCGATGTAGGCGACCTTGGCCTCTAACAACCAGTTGTCTGGCCAGCTGCGATCCACCCTGCATCATGTCGCATGCCAACCTCGTCAAATGGACTCACCTGTCCAGCCAACGTTAGCATCTGCTAGTTACATCAGAGCCTAGCTCCTTCTCCAAACACTTTAAATGTCCGCAACTCAACTCAAATATTATCACGCAAATCTTTTAAATGCTCCATTCACATGTCACTGGATTACTCTGATAATCCCAAAACTTGTTTAATTACATAATCCAAATGTTTATCTAGCGTTGTTAAGAGTATTATAACAAAATCGCTTAATGTTTATAACAAAAGCTCATTAATAGTTTATAACAATTTAAATTGTTTATAAAATTGTCAAATGACAATCCAAAAATTTATATACACGCCTCTATTAATTTCTTTTCGTTCCAAATTATTATTAAAGATATTTACATAATTATCTACAATATTTATATTATTATTTATTTTAGAAATACATTTAACCACACGTATATCCGGTTTATAATTACTTAAATCGTGTTGATATAATCGACCAATGAAGGTTAGTTATATTTAAGTTTCAAATCCAGGTTTAATAAGTTTTAATTATTATTATTATTATTTGTGACGGTAACCTCCATTCAAAATCGTTATCTCAAATTATTTAAACACTCTTGTTAATTATAACAGTAACTTCACATGATCAATTTTCAAAGGACCTGGACAATCCACTCAGCGGAAAAATACCTCGCTCCAAAACGCACAAAATTGCACAAAATAGGCCCAGAATTCATCATATATCTCAATATATATGGCATCAAAATCTTCCACAATACATACAAAAAACCTCCACTTACAAATTCATTAACTTCATCCTTATTACTGTGGGAACCTCCTTCACTTATTCAAGGGCATTATTCATCAGCGACTTTCACACGTCCACTGAACTAACGATTATACATCCATAGTTCCACTTTAAAAATTCTTATATTCATTAATTGTTTCATAACTGTTATTATATTTAACCTTCGTGGGTTTCATTCATGAATCGATATGAAGTAAAAATTTGCCAATCACAAATAAATTTAATAGCAAATACGATTATACACGCCTCCCTGGTCTATCAAAATTGAGATTAATATCTTCAAAGTAACGTAGTATAAAAATACTATCTTCAATCAAAGTTCATCTAAACTGCATAATAGTCGAATAGAATCCAATTAGACTGTGGAATGCAAACATTATTGTTCCAATCTAGAATTGGGAAAAACTCCTATCAAATGTTCATTACTTTAGTGTATTCAATAAATTTTACTCTAAGTTCATACTTCATAAAATTGTCTATAATGCAATGGTATTTCATAACTGACGATAAATGTCTATGTTGCAATCATGTTCATCAAACGACTAGTATTTCCAAGATCGTCGATACAGTAATAGATTTTAACGCTCTAAAATCTTTTAATTATTGTTCTTTCTTGATGATGACAGAAAATTGGTCAAAGTAATTAACTGAATAGAATTACTTTAATAAAATGACACGCTGTCTGAATTCAAATCTGCCATAGAAAATCGTTAACTTTACAGTCAAATCGTGACTACAAAAATATGCAAATTCCTGAAAGAATCTAATAATATCAGTCTCAACTGATCCAAAAATAATTTAAATATGCCAATGACATAACAATGTCTTAATAAAACGTAGAAAAATGCATAAATCATCGAAGTGTACTGAGTACAGAAATATCAAGCAAGAAAATAGGGCAGAATATGTGGGAAAGAAAATATGGGGAAAATGGTTGCTCAGATATCGCTAAATGGCTCAAATAAAACAAGAAACATTCACGACTACCTTATCTGTTGATTGAAGTTCTAGAGGAAAATTTCCAAAGAAGACTGCTGATGGTTCCATTTCACCAACTTAAAGATGTGCACCGACCTCGAACCTGGAACCAGCGCCCTCGGAGAATCGAACTGCTTCCTCCTCCGGAAATTGCACTGCTCCGTGTAGACGATAGACATCCTTCTGGCAAAACTCTTATTTGTGAGCCGGGTCCACCCTGGCCTCTCTTGATAGTTCCCTGAAGTTCTGGCAAAACTCTTCTTTGTGAGCCGGATCCACCCTGGCCTCTCTTGATAGTTCCCTGAAGTTCTGGTAGAAATTCGCCATAAAGTTTATTTGCAGTTATTTCCGTAGAAATATTCATAGTTGTGGAGTATGAAAATATTCCCACTGCCATTTGATATAATTCAGCGTTGGACCACGATGCATGAGTGTAGTTGGATGTTCACTACATGCTCGCTTTTGTAGAATGGCGATTAACGAAGTTCCATGCTGCTATTTCACTCCATTGATATATGTCCCAATTGCATTAAAGTCCTTAGCCTTCCATCTCCACTTCTGTTGTAATCATAGTTGAAAGTACTGCCTGATTATACTGTTCCATATTAGAATGTAGCGTTGTATCACCAAATGCAATATGTAGTATCACGGTTGCAATACACGTGTCAGCCGTAGCGTAGAATGTGGTGTTATAAAAGTGCTTCTCAGGTGGCGAGAAAATCACTTTTGTCTGCCGTCTTAAAATGCCAATATCTTCCAAATTATAATCTTGAAAATGTTCAATTTTACTACACACTTTAATACTGTTATGCACAATAGAATTAGCTTATAGGCATTAGCTAACTCTTGATGTATATTCTTGTAGACTCGTTAATGTGTGCGTTTCAACTTCGCCTAGTTTCAATCACCGTAAAATGGTACTGCTGCACTGCTCCGTGCTCGTTCGATGCGGTGGGCTTTACCACGCGCTAATAACGACTTGCTTCACTGAATCACTCGAAAACGACTATAAGACACCAGAAATATGGTCAATATGAGATATGATCAATATGAGATATGAGATATGAGAGCTCCTCTCTGCTGTGCAAGACCTTTTATCAACTTCTTAAGGGGCGTATCCATCCCTTCCATAGCTTGTTCCTCCGTCATCGCTAGAAGTTCTAACTTTGGCTATACTTGACGGATTTTCAAATTTCAAAAACTCAAAATTAATTTCTTCAAAATTCCAAATCAATGCCATAACTGAAAATGGATTTCCACAATTCTGCATTCCAAAAGTAATTAAATATAGTAGTTTCAGTAATCTCCGTCTCCCTTCAAACTATCGTTCATTGGTTCGAGTCTCTCCTCCAATAGCGTAACTTCTTCCTTAGCACAATTCCACGTTTCCCTGAGACTGCGTCGTAAATCTCAGATCTTTCTCGAACAAAATCATGACGTCACCAAGAATCTCAGCTCGACCAGCCTACTTGCATGAAATCTGCGTCATCCGTGCTTACGTCATGAATATCCACGTCACAACTATGACAGCCATAACTTTCTTCACATTTGCCAATACAGCCACCGTTGTCTCAATATAATTCAATTTACGGGAGCAGTACCATCCCGGAATTTGCCCGAAGACGAAGTGGGAAACCTCGGAAAACCACTTCGAGGATGGCTGAGGGGGAATCGAACCCCCTCTACTTATTTGGGCCACCCGATGCTGAGTAGACCCCGTTCCAGTCCTCGTACCACTTTTCAAATTTCGTGGCAGAGCCGGGAATCGGACCCAGGACCTCCGGGGCGGCAGCTAACCATGCTGACCGCTACGCTACGGAGGCGACTAGGGATAATTACAAGGATTTTATTACTGGCAGCCTCATCGCATTCTCCTCAGCAACCAACTTGAGTATGAAAGTCTCTGGACGGTGAATACACTGGTCATGTTGAACTTCATTGTATAAGCCAATTGTTTATTGATTATTTGTTTAGAGTACATAACAATGAGTCTTACCACGCTTTTGATTTTGGCAATGGAAGTAGTATTTGCCATTTAATATTAACGGCTCCGTTGATGCCGGACACTACAGTGTTTTGGGGAGAAATGCTACTATAAATGAACCAATTCGAAAATAGGAACATTGGCCGAAAACATGTGGGAAATCGGAGAAAATACGAAGTCACTTTTAATATCAAATATAATTATGCCATTTCAGGAACAGTATTATATTAGACTCCTCAGAAGGTGATCAGGTCATATCTGCAAATAATGCGAATTCTTTCATCAGGGAGGGCACACTTCATTTTTTTAAATTGCAAGAGCATTCGCCTACATTCAACATTCAAAAAATACCTCTAAATTAATTTGTAATCCAGTTAACGATATTCGATTAGCATGGCTCATACATAATATGGGATGAATCTCCAATGGTTAATATTCATTCATTAGTGTGAATCGACTTCTAAAAGATAGTATATGTAACGACATGATTCCTTTTTGTGGGAAAGTTATTGTTCTTGGACGACACTTCGTGTTGTGCCGCACGCTCCTCGCCAAACATTTATTCACAATTAATTGTAACAAATACTCTTCTCATCGGCCCTTCTCCAAAATACGCCGCTAACATGAAAACACGATTGAAACCAGATGAAATGGAATTTTATAATTTTTGCTGCATGTTATATGCAACTACTCCTTTGTGGATGGTGAGGATTCAAATGTTACTGAATTACCAGCTAGACATTCAACGCATGAGCGTATCGTGACTGAGATTAACTGTGAAACATTCACTTCTGCGAAGGATATAATAAATTTCTCGAAAGTTTGCATTCTTACACCAAAAAATGAACAATGTAATGATAATAATTTAAAAGTCATTGAACTTATATTCAGTAGTTCAAAAACATACACCAGCGTTGTCAGATTAAATCCTGAAGCTGAAGAAAGCTAGTTCATTTTCCTACTACAGAAATTTTCAATTCAATTAAGTGATTCGTCTCCACATACTCGAAACGTATGAGCCACAGTTATGCACATTAGAAATCTCAACGTGTCCCAAGGGCTCCTATATGGAACCATATGTAAGAAATATGAAATAAATTACTTACAATTTTTAAATAGTAAGTGCAGTTATAATTAGGCAGAGAGTTCTAATCCGTTGACTTGATTTACCACCTTCCGATACAACATTTACATTTTCCTTTAAGAGGCAACAATTTCCAATTCGATTGGCATACTTTATCTCAATCATTAAAGCTCAAGGGGAAACTCTGGAACGTATACTTCGTAGGTCTCTATTTATCACATCAAGTTTTCAGTCATGGCCAGCAGTATGTTGCAAACTCGAGAGTGCAATCTATTGACGCCCTTAAAGTTGCAATAATGTCAAAAAGTAATCGTACAAAGAATGTAACTTATATAAGAAACTTCTTCAGTAAATATTATTTCCATTGACTGTCATCTTTTGACGGGTTTCAACTAGTTATTATTTTTATCTCTAATTCTCTGGACGTACCAGCATCTGCGAAAAGTGGGGTTATGGGCAAAGTGAAAATTTTCCAATGTTCCATCACTTCTAAAGTATTAAATATGCCATTTTGACTTCTAAAGAAGATACTTTTGTCGTAAAAACTTGAAGACAGTTGGACGCATCCATCTCAGTAAAGTATTACAAAGATCCGCTTCAATTCTCCGGTCACGTCTTGTTTCGGAATACGGTGCTCCTATTGTAATAAATGACTAATATTTACTGCATAGGTGGGATTGATTAACTTAAGCAGAATCAAGAAAACTTGTGTTAATAGCTTCACCCCACTTACTGAGCGATGCTCAAATCTCTGAGTTCACGGAACATGGATGATCAATTTATAAATCTTAATTGAAATTTCTTTCAGCAAACACAATTTTATGGAATCAAATTTTAGCCTACTATGAGGCTAATGTGCAGTTCCATGGAATTAAAAATCTATCTAGATTAGATTGAGCCACGTTTAGACAATTTTGTGAATTAGGTAAGTCTGTCATAAATGAAATGAAAACCGGAAGAACCCAAAGTTCATATTACACTGAAAATTACTGCATAATGTTCTAACTGAGAAATGAATTCAAGGGATGCTATTTGAATGTGTAAAGGCAAATAAGAGAAAAGAAGCTCACGGATGATAAACATGTTATTTTACAGGACTAATCTACATGCTTTTACGTATCAACAACCGAATGTTTCAATCTACTTAAGGAAAATAACATAGAATAACAAAATAGTATTTGCCTCTTGACTAATCCAAAGACCATCAAAACAACTCAGCGCTGCAACAAGCGGTCAAATGAGGAACAGTACAAAATCAAGTTATCCCCGATTGTAGCATTACCGAGAGCTTCAAGCTCACGAACATATCCACTCACCAAACACGTGACCAAGTAATAGCCTAACATAGCATGCTATGGCGATATAAACTCTTGAAAATCCACCATTCTACATTGTGTGCCTACCTAACCGTTGAGGCAGAATTTTCATGGGATCCCTATGAATCAAAAGTGATTAAAAATATACGAGAAATCCCTGTGAATCTCAAGATGTATAGAAAGCTTTGAAGCCATTTTTCAGTGTAACTATACTAAAGACTGAATGTTTACTTTCAATTGATCACCATGAAAATATACACAATTAAATAATAATAATGTTATTGGTTTTACGTCCCTTTTAACTACTCTGGCTTTTAGAGACGTTGTGGTGCAGGAATTTAGCTCAAAAGGGGATCTTTAACGTGCCAGTAAATCTATTCTATCTCGCAATTTCGCCCCTCAAATGCCAGCTGATTGCGCCAGGATTCGATCCTGAAACCTTGGAAACAGTAGGCGAGAACGTTACCCCTGAGCCACGCGGTCAGTCTATATATTGTGCCCGTATGCCCCATGTGTGGTGATATTGTAACTTCTGTGGAATGTATATGGCAGTTTACACCGGCCAGAATGAGCCATCACGTTACCGAACCTGACCCACTTACTTGATATGACTTCAGTGGTGAATGACACTCCCATTTTCTGAAGTAAATTATATGTTTTCAGCCTGTGGATTTATTAAAGGAAATTACTGCACTGAATATGCTTAATATCTTACAATTGGATGAATTGGAGTTCCTTTTATGGTAACGTTAAGGTATTTACATCTCAGAGATGCAAACGCAGACTCCGCAAACTACACGACCGTGGAAGTACTTCCGACAAATTACTCTCTGATCGTCGAGAAGACGAAACACTTGTACGTTTGTGCACCAAAAATGGAGGAACGTTTTTGTCAGTGCTAAACTGTTTGTTATATAACCACACAAAGGAGTAGTGCGAGATATTCAAGTTAGGCCTACTGTAACACGCCGAGTGAAGCATATTACTGGAAACTGAGGCTACAGGAATATTTTCTGTGATTTGAGAATTAATAAAGTAGTCGAACACGAGATACTATGAAAACTTGAGGTGAGCATAATTGATTTCATCATTCGCCGAACTGTTATAGACTTTATGTTCGACCATGACTATTACATGTCAGAAAACTGTATCATAATGATGGTCATTACAACACTATTTTTCATTATAAAACAGTTTCTCTCACCAATCACAGATCAAGAAACAGTTGTTTGACCAATTAGCTAAGGATAGCATCGCACCTGCGCTGAGTTCCAAGGCCTTCTAATTGAAATTTCACAGCGTTGACTAGTGTCATAGTGAGATAATCGAGGAGGCCATGGTCAAATACAAGGCATCCTCTGCGTCCCATGCGCTCTGTTCAATACATAAAACTGGCGAAATCTCGACAGATATTTATGAATATTTATGTTCGAACATATCATAGTTATAATAATTATCGTTGAACATAAATAGTCGTATGCAACTCACCTATAATGGTAATTATGACACAAGTATGGAAATTATAAAACTCGCATACGCTCGTTTTATAAACATACTCGTGTCTTAATTATTTCCATTATAGTCTAGTTGCATTTATTTATGCACTAATTTATGCTCTGCAGCATACGTTGAATAATGTAACTCCCTCAAGATGGCGGCAATATAAAACATGACACTGAGGTGCCCTTTGCTAGTGCTACCTCTGTACCAAATTTCGATCAATTCGGTTTCACCGTGTTTGAATAGATGGGGGAATCGATTTGCACACATACATGGCCGCTATCTGGGAAATATTAGGCTGATGACCTTGTAGTTTGGTCAAAAGATTATTCGTACAAAAAGGTATAATGTTGCAAAATTTGGTAGAGATCAGATGATTAGGTTGGTCTTAATATGATTTAAGCTTTTAACATTTGGATGGACGCCATTACGTTTTTCGTCAAGATGGCGACGATATAAAACATGACGCTAAGGTGCCCTTTACCAGTGCTACCTTTGTACAAAAGTTCGTTCAATTCGGTTTCACCGTGTTTGAATAGATAGGGGAATCGATTTGGACACATACATGGCCACCATCCGCAAGTTATTGTGCGATGACCTTGTAGTTTGGTGAAAAGATTCTTCATACATAAAGATATACTGTTGCGAAAGTTGGTAGAGATCAGATGATAAGGTTGGTCGTAATTTGATTTAAGCTTTTAACATTTGGGTGGCCGCCATTACGTTTTCGTCAAGATGGTGGAGATCTAAAACATGACATTGAGGTACCCTTTGCTAGTGCTACCTCTGTACCAAATTTCTTTCAATTCGGTTTCACCGTGTTTGTATTGATAGGGGGAATCGATTTGCACACATACATGGCCGCCATCTGCAAACTATTGGGCTGATGACCTTGTATTTAGTTAAAACACACTTTCCTTACAAATATATGTTGTTGCAAAATTGGTAGAGATCGGATTATTAGGTCAGTCGTAATTTGATTTAAGCTTTGAACATTTGGGTGGCCGCCATTACGTTTCCGTCAAGATGGCGGTGATATAAAACATGACACTGAGTTTCCCTTTGCTAGTGCTACCTCTGTACCAAATTTCGTTCAATTCGGTTTCACCGTGTTTGAATTGATAGGGTGGGGGTGACAGACATTCAGTGTACACACACTCACACACACTCACACCCACTCACACACACACCCTCACACACACACACACACACACACACACACAGACAGACACACAATTTTTGGTCCTGTGTTGATCTCATGAGTCTACTATCATTTTGTGCAAAAATCGAAAGTAGGCTAATATATTGAGGTCTTAAGAATACGCCCAGCCGCCCTCGTGAATGTATGGAGTCGCTATTCTTTTGACTCACGCTAATACAGGTATTTCAATAACACAGGCTCTCAGACTAAATTTCCCAGAAACACACACTAAAGTACTCGGGGCTGTATGGCCACGATGTACAAGCTCCTAAAATTCAACAACAACATATTTTTTACATTAGACTATTAATTGAATAGTTTTAATGTTTGAAGATTGTTAAATGATCCACTGAAGAAGGAGCAAAAAGTTATCAAACATGTACAGATTGTTGTTAATTCTTTGACCCTTGGCCTATTTTCAATTACTTTCAATTGCTTAGTAGAAGTCGGATTTTTTATGAGCGTTAAAATCTCTCAGTATGCCTTCCTTCGGAGGGGAAGCAAAGCGGGCGGTCCCACGTCATAAATTTATGGCATGAAAAAGAACCTTCCACTAACCACACATGTGTGAAGCCAAAATTTGTAGATTAGGTTTGTTTAATGCTCTCATGTTCCTACGTTCATCACCGGGTGCTGGTTGCTATGCCATCTAGTTGCAGCCAAGTTCACAGCTAGGTGTCGTGGACGGTAGCATTTGGTAACGGAAGTAGGAACTACTGGAAATTATTGTCTGCAGTCCTTACTTAAATTAAAAACAGATAACACACACTTATACAGTCATCACAATTAACACCAATTATCTGAGAGATTCTGCACACGCCCAAAGTACACGGGGCAATATGACCACGTTGTCGCCGCCCCTAAATTGATGAACCAACCATCAATTGCTTACTTTGAAAATGTTATTGATAAGATAGAATGCTAGTAGCTAGTGGTCCACAAACATCCCGTCATTGGTAACCTTAAATTGATGCAAAATGTGGATCCACACGTTGTTTCTGAGAATCCCAGAAGTGAGATTAGGACGTAATATTGCTGCAGTGATATTACGCTCGTGCTCCACAATAGCCGAGATCGCGGAACATACGGGACAGGCACCCAACTCTCGTTAACTTCTTATCTCGTGCTGCCATCATGTAGAGCAGTCGTTTGCTGGCGCAGCGTCACGTGGGAGGCTTCATCTAAATACTGGCTCATATTTTACACAAGCCAGTTCCTTTAAATGACTTCAAGTTTAACTGAAATGTGTTTTCTCCAGGCTCTTCGAGCCATCTGCATTCTCATGCACTAGCCTATTGACTGTCGTAGTTATTCTACACAGAAACAATGGAAAATATAACTGATCATTAGGGACCGGAATTGTTAGCCTATTTTCATTTATGAAAAAATAGGCTTATGAGATCACCTATTGTCCGTGGACCTGTCTGTGTGCGTGTGTGTGTGTGTGTGTGTGTGTGAGGAATTTTGTGAGTCCCCCCTTAATAACTTCTAAATGGATGGAGCGAGTTCAATGAAACTCGGTAAGTTCATAGCATTATTCGAGACGACCACGACCATGCCCTTTAAAAGTTGTTAAGTTTCACCAATCCAACATGGCGGCTGTGCGAATTATTTCACCAGCATTCAATATCTCCGAAACTATTACCGATATCACCCTAAAATTTTGTACGGTAATAAAGGAAACTACTAGAACTTCACCTATGTGACATTGAAAAATATGGTGGCTACAAAACCAACATGGCGGCCAAGCGAAGTTGCGACTTTTAAATAGACGTTTCTCGTGACTTAACCAACCAAACGCAATGAAACATGGTATTGTACATGTTTTTACACATTGTAATGTACCGACATATAACTTCGTTCAATTGTTTACATAACCTCAAGATGGCGGCTGTGCAAAATATTTCACCGGCATTCTATATCTCTGAAACTATTACGGGTATCACCATGAAATGTTGTATGGAGATAAACGACACTACTGGAAGTTCATCTATGAGACTTTCAAAAACCGGTTAACTACAAAACGAACATGGCGGCCAAGCGAATTTTAAAGTTTTAAATAGACTTTTCTCGCGATTTAATGATCTAAACGCAATGAAACTTTGTACAGCAAATGTTTATACACATTGGTAATGCACTGGTATCAACATTAGTTCAATTGGTTACGTAACCTCAAGATGGTGGCTGTGCGAATTTCGAAAATTAATTTCTTGTGTTCTAATCATGCGATTGAAATCAACATTTGCATAATGAACTTACACAATAATCCTCATCTATAACTCTATGGCCTACATATATTAAAATCCAACATCGCGACCATCCGAAATATTTAAACGGCTCTCAATATCTACGAAGCTATCACAGCAATCAAACTGAAATTTTGTTTGTAGAGAGAGGCAATTAACATAAGTAGGATATATGGAAATAGGCTATATAGTTCTTCATGCAACTACTTGTTATTTCTTGTGTCCCTATCATAGATTGATCTATATATACAGGGTGTATTTGATATGATGGAAGTCCGTTACACTGGTGATAGAAGATGGTATTCAAAGCAAATATCTTCATGAAATTCAGTCGGATCTTAATTAGTGTAGGTGGAATTAAATCACAAAACTCGTCGGTCAATGTCTTGGAAACGGGCTTACACTTCGTTCCCCTCAGCAGCACAGCAGCACATTGAAATACACAAACCGACCCTATGAACAGCTGTTTCACACCCTCATGGGGAGTGGCTACATGACTAGTGATGGTGGATCTGTTTAGGATTTTGCCCTCCTCATTGCCTATGCATAGAAAATGGAAATCCTAAAGATTTGGTAAATTAATTTAAGAAACTTTGGTCTATCTTTGTGTGAAGACAGTGCGACAACTGTAACAAAAATATTAATAATACTATTATTATACTAGGCTACTACTACTGTACTAATAATAGTAATAATAGAATTTTAGACACACTAACTTCTTTAATACGGGGCTACCTGACCACGTTATCGCAGCCCCTAAAGTATGGAACCAACCTAAGTTCCTTTAATTTTTTTTTTTGGTATGTCGAGTTGCCAGACTTTTATTTTTAGCACTCTACCACCAGAGCTACACATGCTGACTCTTATTATTATTATTATTATTATTATTATTATTATTATTATTATTATTATTATTATTAGACTATTATTAATATGTATTATTATTTTTATCATCATCTACATGTGGTGCTAGTGTTGAGACAGCGTACCATTACCGGCCGATATGCACGTCGGGGCGTGAGGGCGCAGCGGTCCAGCTCTTGGCCTCTCACCATGGCGGAACGGGTTTGATTCTCGGTCAATGCATGTGAGATTTTCGAAGTGAAATGCCATGTCCTGTGGTTCGGATTCCACATAAAAAGGAGGTCCAGTAGCTCATGATCACGAAATTTACAGTCATGTAAAAACACAAGCTTCCTTACTTCCCACCATCTGCAGCCACAAGATGATTTTCCGTGGCATCCCACGAGTCCAAGTTTGGAATGTCCCTTCATAAGACCACGGCTACTTTCTTTCCTACCCCCGCGGTGTAGGCATGCGCATTTAATCGTACACCACGATTGCAGCAAGTCCTGTAATTGGAGGTCCAAACTCAGCACCGACAGTGGCTATCCTGAGTTTGGAATTCCCTGGATTCTTCCACACGCTTTCCAGCACATGCCAGGATAGTATGGTACTTGGAGTCCCGGAGCACCAACCTCATTCACGACCCTAATAACTACAGCTACACATACTACTACAGTCACCACAGAAACACAGTTTATCAGACAAATCCAACACTCACCCAACTATACGGGGCAGATAAACAAATGTCCCAAGCCCTTAAAATAAATTAACAACAACCATCACAACAAGCTTTCAAGTCTCTTCCATCATCATTGTTACAAAACATATGTATTTACTGAACGTCCTAAACAATTGGAACCCTACTTAAAAATAAATAACATTCAGTAAAGATATAATCTCTTATAATGTGTATAATAATTGTTACCTGCAAGAGCCCGTCCCAACGTTTTCAAATATGTATCTTCCTTGGATGTGACTTCATGACATTTTGAAACGACCGCCTGGTCGCTTGGTTCCGTTTGTGAACACGAGATGGCAGCTGCTGTCGGACTTCGGGGTTTCTTGACGTGGTTCCTTCTTCACCACTAGAGTGTGTTTGTGCTGCCTTCTGGTGTCATCCTATTCCAGTCATATATGAAGGCTATTATTTTCCTACGTCATGAAACAAACGACTGTGTATTCATGATACCGCCAAATTAATTACTTAATAATAACATTGTTGCTTGATGTGTCAATCTGTGATTGGACTATTTCCAAATATCTAGCATGCAGCGCGCCTGGCTTTCTTGTCGGCGCCATGTTGTTGTCATCGGTGACTTGATATACTGGATTGGACTGGTGGTCGTGAATTTGATTGTCTATTGAGGCGGGGGCCAGTGGCCCTCGCCTCACTAAGAAATGGAATTAAATTACAAAATATGTGAACCGCAGTGGGTAGGAAGTGAAATCGTCACCCCTGAAGCAAGGTCTGTAATTTATATTCGCCGGAATTGAGAAAACTTGTAGATGTTTGGTGTCCGTGGTCGCATGTGCCAGCCGGAGCCATGTGGGCAGTTTTCATTATTTAACATTATTTATTAGTGTTATATTTGTTTTATCTTTAGTGTCTCTGGAAAAAGGATTATTAAATGTATGTTAAAAGGTTTTTTAAATTTTATTTGTGTGCAATCACGAGTATGTTAGCCTACTTTCGATTTTTGCAAAAAATGAAAGTAGACTTATGAGATCAACACAGGGCGAAAAAAGTGTGTCTGTCTGTGTGTGTGTATGTGTGTGTGTGAGTCTGTGTGTGTGTGTATGTGTGTGTGTGAGTCTGTGTGTGTGTGTGTGTGTGTGTGTCTGTGTGTGTGTGAGTGTGTGTACTCTGAATGTCTGTCCCCCCCTATCAATTCGAACACGGTGAATGCGAATTGAACGAAATTTGGTACAAAGGTAGCACTAGCAAAGGACACCTCAGTGTCATGTTTTATATCGCCGCCATCTTTACTAAAACTGAATGGCGGCCACTCAAACGTTCAAAACGTAAAATCAAATAACGACTAACCAAATCATCCGATCTCTACCAAATTTGGTAACAACATACCTTCGTATAGGATGCGTCTTGTGACCAAACTACAAGGTCGTCCGCCATACCATTTCAGGATGGCGGCCGTGCGAATTATGCAAACTTTATAATCCATATCATGGGACCCACCAGTTCCGATTATCGAGCCGAGAATCGTTTTAACTGTTCTAAAGGAAGAGGCACGTTCGAAATTAAAAGTTTATTTTGTAATACTATAGTGCAGACGTGATTTTAAAAAGCTGAACTGATTCAGTAATAAGACAAGATGGCAGCGGATATCTTGTGCCTGACTTATATTTCACTAATTTGAGTATTGAATGCAATATAGTGTACTGATAAAAAATAAATAAACTTTGTATGAAATGCTTTATATATAAATAATATACTCCAGTGATGAAATCGTTTAGTATAAATCATTATTTGCTAACAAGTTCTATGTAAGTCATTTTAAATAGAACGATATTCGTTGACACAATTAGCTCAGTGGTAGAGCGATAGCCTGTCGCTCAGATGCCTATGGTTCAAACCCGATCAGAGCTAGGTTTTTTGCTTGAAATGTTATATGTTTATTGTTTTGTAATGACTCAGATGTTTTAAAATTAAGCGTTATATTGTGCAAATTATGGTGTAAAATATATATTTAATTAAAACATAATTCGCCAGCAGATTTACTCGAGACATCTAGCTGCCAAAAAGGTAACTTCCAGATTTTATTGAAAAGTTTCTTCTTCTGGCCGCTAGAATGCACTCGCTCTGTTAGGATTATATTGTTCGATATTTCACCACTAGATGTCCCGACTAGTCTACGTGGGGATCCATTGATTACTATACCATTATCATTCTATGCGCATCGAATTTGAAGAATGACAAGTTGATACTACGATACATTTTAACTTTTTATTTTAAAGGGTTTGTAACAGCCTATTTTGCGTTACTTGAAAATGTTATTAAGCGTTATATTGTCCACATTATGGTGTAAAGTATATATTTAATTAAAACATAATTCGCCAGCAGATTTACTCGAGACATCTAGCTGCCAAAAAGGTAACTTCCAGATTTTATTGAAAAGTTTCTTATTCTGGCCGCTAGAATGCACTCGCTCTGTTAGGATTATATTATCGAAAATATCCACATAGTTTGTATACACACGTCTCTGTAGGGTCATGGAAAGATTTGTTAATTCAATTAGGGTTGTGAAAGCCATGCACAACCAGACGTGTAAAGACATGCCTCAACTCAAAGTTGGATGTTGCCCACGGCAGGTCGTAATAATAATAATAATAATAATGTTATTGGTTTTACATCCCTTTTAACTACTGCTGCTTTTAGAGACACCGGGGTGCCGGAATTTTGGCCCGAAGGGGATCTTTAACGTGCCAGTAAATGTACTGACACTGCTCCCTCGCATTTGTGCACCCTCAAATGCCAGCTGACTGCGCCAGGATACGAACCTGCAACCTAGGGCCCAGCAAGCGAGAACGTTACCGCTGAGCCACGCCGCCAGTCCGGTCGATTATGTCTCCAGATCCATAACATTCTAGATATACTTCTTATCTTTCTTTCTTTCTTTCTTTCTTTCTTTCTTCAATGATGGTAGCAGTTTTTATCTAGGTCGTGGCGTTTGGTAGAGGTAAATCGTTTCTAAGGTCTTCAACAAAGAATAGTTCTATTATACTCTTTGCTAATAACAACGAGTTATAACTATACTCATACATTTAGGAGAAAGTAGGCTATATGTTCTTTACTGAACATCTTGTTTTATTATTCTTTTTTTTATCAGGCGTCATGGCCTAATTGTATTCACTAATTAGGTGAAAATTTGTTTGTAATTCTGGGGACACGTTTCTAGTTTTTTTAACTTATTTATTTATTTATTTAATGCTCTCTAGGGGTATTTTCCTTTAATTGCGTAATTCACTTTCTTCTCGTAGGTCAGAGGTTGGCCTATATTTTGGTCTTTAGTTTTCTTGGTGTTTGATCCGTGGTTTCCTTTTTCTGTTTCTTTGTGTGTGCGTATTATTGATAAAAGTTTTTTTTTCTTTTATTGTCATTCCTCTCTGGCGGAGCTTCTATTTTAAAAGGTAATTGTTTACCGTAATTCGGCTAGACATGCAGTCGTCTGTTTTTGTGGCCATGTTTGTTTTTGTTTTGCCGAAATGCATTCTGGCCCGAGTGCATTGTGGTCTTGGAGTGCAGTCTCTTGGCGCCGACCGCGAAACTCAAACGTGTTGTGGTGTTAACTTAATATGTTTTTTTTATTAACTTTGTTGGTTTAACTTTGTGTTTTTGGTAAATGTTCCTGTGTTTTTTTTCTCCATCATGCAAATTATGGATTTATTTTCTGATCCAATTTTATTTTATTAATTTTACTTTAAATTTCTTGTTTTGCATCATGGCCTTGGTCACTGCATGTCCGGTCGGTATTGCGTCCTACTAAATTATCAAGCCCGTTCTCATTTAATTATGCCTGTAATTTTATTTTTATCTTTGGGCTTTAACATTTTAATTTTAATTTAATTCTTTTCCTTTTTTTGCTTTGCAAGCAAGCATGTTAAGCCGTCTCTTGCCTATTTTTGTAATTTAATGCTGGCTGATGCATGTTCGTTTTTCTGGTGGAGGTGCTCTTTTAACTTTTAACTTTAAATTTTTATTTTAAATTTTTAAGCAACTTTTGTGGCATTATTTCGTCGGCGACAATTCCATTAGTTATGGGGGGGTGTCTGTAGAATAGCCTGTGCGTTCCTCTTCTCCACCTTCCTTCCACCCCTTTTGGTGCTCTTCTGTTGGGGCATGTCATCTGGAGGTGATTTTGCTGGCGAAGCGAGGCGGTCCTCTGAATAAAAAGGCCGTCCGTGTGTCACATTGGTAGCAGACCGAGCTCGAGTTCGCTTCCGTAACTATCCCCTCCTACATATCCGCAGGCTCGTTTTATGGACCCTTCTGATGCTGATGGAGCGGTTGTTGATGGGATCTGTCATGCCAGTGCACGTGATGTTATGTAAAGCTAATCCTGTCGTTTGTTTAATTTCATGTTTGCCTCTGAATATCCATGTGCTGTTATGTAAGTGACCAGTTCAAAGCGAGGTGTCTGTGCAGGTTTTTATCCTGTTTGTAATACAACATCCCCACTGAAAAATCAAGCTCGGTGAGTGACTGGCATGTGTTCTTGGCATGGGAAATGTGGATTTGTTAATATTCTGATAGCCTACATGCTACGAGTGAAGGCATCCTGGAGCCCTGTCTGAAGCGGTTCGCCATGTGTTTTGTGCCAAATTTTGTAATTTAGCTTCCTGTTCTTGAGCCAAGCAAGCGGTGACTTCTGCAGTTCTGGGCAGCATTGTGCATGATCTTGTATAATATGGTGGCGGTATTCGAGTGTCAGCCTAATCTATGGTGTTGGTAATTGGTAGTTATGGTATTGTTGTGAAAGTGTAAACTGTCCTCGTAATTCCTAAAATTTGTTTCCTTCTATATTGTCTGTCTGCATTCTGTGTTTTTCAAAATGGCCGACAATAATAGTGTTTTCGATTTAATTGACTTAAGAGATAACCTTGTGAATTTGGAGAGTTCTTCTGGGGTTGAACGTGAATCACCTCTGTTTACTAGGTCTGAGGTTTTGGGATCGATTTCTAGTAGTGGTTTGCCTGCCCCTCTTTTGTCTGGTTCTGGCTCTCCCAGACCTCTTAACCCTGCATACGGTCATTCTTCTCATGTTAGGTCACCTAATGATTTCCTGGGTACTGCCGACCCGTTGCATCCCAGTTCTTTCTCTGGCAATGTAAATGTTTTGTCTCCTGTAGAGGGTGTGCGAGCCGGCTACCCTGGTAACAATGTCTCTTTTCCTAATGTTACGTACTCCCCTACCGTTAATTATGTGTCGATTCCTCATCCTATTTCTGGTTTCTTAACTAAGTTGAAGAGTTTCAACCTAGATGACGTTACCCAGGTAGTCCTATTTTTAAAACAAGTGGTCGAATTGGGTAACCATGCCTCGATTTTTGGGATGTCGGAAATTCAGATTTTCCAACTTTTATATCCTGTTGCATCCGGTATGCTGCGCGATAAGCTGGTTGAAGCTATCCACCTCCGCATGTCCTTAGCCATGTTTATTAGGGAAGTGTTGTGGTTTTTTGTCCCTGCGAGTGCCCTTAGTACTCTCGAGCAAAAGTTTTTATATCGTGTCCAAAGGTTGGATGAGTCACTTAGCGACTATGTCAGTGACATCAAGGTGTATGCCCAGGTATTTGCATCCCCTTTAACTGAACGACAGTTGGTGTCATCGATTGTAAGTGGGTTTTCGCCTCAATATAGGTCATACATGACTATGTGTACCAGGCCTTCGTCATTTGTCGAGCTAAAACAGGTCATTATAGAGGCTATGGCTGTGAAACATGCAGATTCCCTTCGTTTAGCTAATGTTCCTCCTCCTTCCTTGATGTCTTGTCCCCCTCCTTCATTGATGTCTTATCCCCCGCCTAAGGTTATGTTTCATCCTAGACCCAATATTAAGTGCCACACGTGCGGTGGCGTGGGACATGTTAAGAAGGTGTGTCCGAGTAACCAGGTTGTGTATCGCCAATGACGAAATGTTGTGGAGACCAATTCGGATGTTACTTCTAAGGATATTTCTGTGCATGAGGATTTGGGAAACCCCTGTGAAGTTTCTGGTCGCCCTACTAATGAACATCTTGGTAACTCTTTGAAAACTAAATCTTCACGTGCTAATTCTGCTTATGTCGCTGACCTACCTAACCTGTCGGTGAGCAATGTCGTGGCAAGTCAGCCTAATTCTAAACATAATGTGAAACCTGTGGTGCGGGTGTTCTCGTCATCTAATTGTAATCGTTTTAGAGTGAATAATGATTTTGGAATTGCTCCTGCGGCTAAAGGAATATCCCCGTTTATTGAAATTTGTGTTAATGACGAGCCCGTTTCTGCATTAATTGATTCTGGTAGTGTCACATCCTTTATAAGCGAGGACTGGTTTTTATCTATGAAGAGTGTTTGCAAATTACCTGAGTTAGAGCCTAACAATGAATCTTTTATTTCGGCAAATTGTTCAAACTTAAATATTTTGGGTAGTATGACAGTCAAAATCCATATTCTAAATTTTTCTTGGAAGTTTAATTTTTTTGTTGCCAGAAATCTTTCTTGTTCTGTGGTCATTGGAGCTAATTTCATGTCACACGTTGGTATGCTTCTTGATTTTGGTGCTCGCAACTTATGGTTTAAGTTTAATCCGCAAAGTAAGTTATCGTTCAACCCGGTTTTATCTTCTCCTCCTGTCAATTCAGTTAGTGAACCTGTGACTATTGAGGATCTCGATCTGGAAAATTTAACGAATCTTCAAAAGGATGCCGTAAAGAGGTTATGTCAGGAGTATAGTGATGTATTTACTGACAAGTTGGGTGTAACCCATTTGATGGAATACAAGATTGAGCTAACCGATTCTGTGCCGGTGCGTTCCAGCCCGTATCGACTTGCCCCGCCCAAGATGGCTGAACTTCGGAAGATTATCGACAAGTTGTTGGAAGAAGGTGAAATCCAACCTTCTATCTCTGGCTACTCATCCCCTGTATTCCTTGTGCCAAAACCTAACGGTGGTTTTCGGCCGGTGGTCGACTATAGGGCTCTTAATCAAAAGGTTGTTTTACAATCAATTCCTTTGCCGGACCTTCATACTTGTTTTAGTTGGTTTAGCAACGCGAAGGTGTTCACGATCCTCGATTTAAATTCTTCTTACTTCCAAATTCCCCTCTCTCCAGAATCCAGGCATGTTACTGCTTTTTCCACTGACTGGAACCTGTTTGAGTATGCCCGTGTCCCGTTTGGCCTATCCACCGGAGCCGCTGTGTTGAGCAGACTTCTGGACAAGGTGTTTTCAGAAATTAAATTCAAGTTTGTGTACCACTACCTTGACGATGTGGTGATCTATTCTGAGTCCTTCGAGGAACACGTTGATCATCTGAAAGTTGTACTTGATCAGTTGCGTGACGCTGGCCTTACCGTCAAATTGTCCAAGGTTTCCTTTGCCAAGCCCAAAATTTCCTTCTTGGGTCATATTGTTTCCGAATCTGGTATCTCCGTGGACCAATCTCACACGCAGGCCATCAGAGATTTTAAACCACCCAAGAACGCCAAGGGTGTTGCTCGTTATATTGGTATGGTGAACTTCTTCCGTAAGTTCATCAGTAACTTTGCCGACCGTGCTGCTCCTCTAAATCAATTACGCAAAAAGGCTGTGAAGTTTGAGTGGGGTCCCTCTCAGCAGGCAGCCTTCGAAGATCTTAAGCTTGCGCTCTCTAACGCCCCTGTGTTAGCCATTCTGGATTTTGTGAAGCAGTTCATTGTGCAGACTGATGCGTCTGGTCGTGGTGTTGGTTGTGTCCTACTGCAAGAGTCTGATCTGGGTAGGCAACCCATTGCATACGCTTCTCGTACCTTAACGGACGCAGAGAGGAAGTATTCCATATACGAACTTGAGGGATTAGCTGTGTTGTTCGCCCTGGAAAAATTCGGTATGTATCTTGAGCACACTAAGTTTCTCCTTGAGACCGATAACCAAGCCTTGAGCTGGGTCTTAGGGAAACCCCGTAAAACTGGTAGGATTGCCCGATGGGCAACTAGGATTCTGTCATTCCAGTTCACTGTCCACCATATTCATGGGTCCGAAAATGCGGTAGCTGATTCATTAAGTCGCATGTATGAGGAAACAGCCGAAGAGGAAATTCAAGGATGTGAACCCGTAAACCTTGTATCACCTGTAAATTATGTCAATGTCATTCTTAGCAATTCCCCTGTGCTTTTTGAAGATGTGAGGAGATTCCAGAAAGAAGATCCCTCCTTATCTAGCCTAATTGACTGAATCAATTCTGGTGAAGTGATCAAGCCCTACTCTCTAAAGGATGGTGTATTGTGTTGTTCGTCTCGTCATGACCGTCTACCTAAAATTGTGCTCCCGTCGGTCCTCATTCCGGAAATCTTTCGTTACTATCACGAATCTCCTATTGGTGGCCACCTAGGAGTATTCAAGACCCGAGCTAAAATCAGAGAGTTCTTCATTTGGCAAGGTATGGATGGCGACTTCAGGAGGCTCATTAGAAATTGTGCTTCATGTAGTATTAGCAAGCCTCCGGTTTCTACTAAGGTTGGCCTGTTGTCATCCGAACCGGCTTCTAGACCCATGGAGAGGCTTTTTATCGACCATGTTGGTCCGTTCCCTCGCTCTGGTCGGGGAAACCAATTTGCGCTTGTTTGCACTGACGGTTTCACCCGGTTTAGTTAGATATTCCACACCAGACAGGCTTCGACCAGTTCCGTCATAAAGTGTCTTAATTCCATCTTTTCATCTTTTGGGCCATGTCAGTACCTGGTGTCAGATAATGCCAAGTGCTTTGTATCTCATCAGTTCCGTCAATTCTTATTTGATTATGCTATTTCGCATGTAACCACCACTCCCTATTTTCCTAACCCGTCTCTCGCTGAGCGAGTCAATCGTAATCTCCGTTCTGCTCTGATTGCTTTCCACCACGACGACCATTCCAAGTGGGATTCTAATTTGCATTGGCTCAATTTTGCTTTCAACACCGCCGTGCATGAGAGCACGCAAGCCATCCCTTTATCGTTAATGTTTTCGTTTATGGCTAATTCTCCATTGTCTAATCTGTGGAACCTGCGCGATCTCCTTCCAGACAGTTTCACGCCCGAGGATATGAGGGCGAAATTCGACAAGGCTAGAGAGAATATTAAGGTATCACATGACCAACTTGCCAAGCGACACAATGCCTGTCGCAAGCCAACTGATTTGGAAATTGGAGATGTTGTGTACGTTCGCAATTTCGAGCCCAAGGGCGTCAGTAATCTAGTTTCAAGCAAGTTGTCCCCTCGTTTTAAAGGCCCGTGTTATGTAGAGGATTTCCTGACTCCCGTTACTCTTCTTATTAGAAACCCTAAGGCCAACAAAATTTCCAGAGTGCATCTGTCGCTCATTAAACGAGGTGGAGAGGTTTCTAATGAGGAAATGCTACCATAAATTTTGTAAACCGATTTTGTATAATGTAGAGTATCCCTAACCTCCATTGAGGCCTTCAGGCATCTGTTCCTTCTGGAATTTTGAACTGGATATGAAAACTCTGCTGGGATACAAACTGTAACTGTTGGGTAATTCCCATTTTTATGGTAAATTGTAAAATTGAAACTAAATTTTGATATTTTCATAAAAGATGCTAGCATGTAAGTTGGACTCGGTTGGAGACCTAACCCATGTAATCTTGAAAGGTACTTCTAGTCTGTAAAAAGGTAAACTTGTTAATGAAATTTTGTAAGCACGGATCTAGGGCATGGTCAGAAATATTTTCTTCACTTAAATTCAACCTTGTTTCTCTTTTGTAAAATGTAGTAAGAAATTGTAATTACTGTAAACCTTTTTGAAATAAGATTAACTTCTGTTTTGTAAATGGCTGCCCTCACGTCGCATGATACCTGGCACATTGCTTCCACCTACTTCGTTTAAAATGAACTACATTGGACTTATTGAAAAATTTACCTAACGTGTCTCGGCCTATGAAAGCACTGCTGGTGCTGGTGTTCTGCGTTTCTGAAGACTTATGGACACAGTGAAGCGGTTAACTAAGTTGTTTGCGAGGTGATCAATTATCCCTTCACTGATAATCTGACCCTGCACTCTTCCTAACCAAAACGATGCGGTTTCGTCCATCAATTGGAGTTAACTTGTGAACATGATCTTCTGGAAACATGCTTGGTGAATCGACTAGTTTTGGAGTGCTGCTTATGCCTAGGCATATTTGTGAACGGTGTTCACGCTTAAGGGAGGGAGACTGTTACGTGCAAGAGCCCGTCCCAACGTTTTCAAATATGTATCTTCCTTGGATGTGACTTCATGACATTTTGAAACGACCGCCTGGTCGCTTGGTTCCGTTTGTGAACACGAGATGGCAGCTGCTGTCGGACTTCGGAGTTTCTTGACGTGGTTCCTTCTTCACCACTAGAGTGTGTTTGTGCTGCCTTCTGGTGTCATCCTATTCCAGTCATATATGAAGACTATTATTTTCCTACGTCATGAAACAAACGACTGTGTATTCATGATACCGCCAAATTAATTACTTAATAATAACATTGTTGCTTGATGTGTCAATCTGTGATTGGACTATTTCCAAATATCTAGCATGCAGCGCGCCTGGCTTTCTTGTCGGCGCCATGTTGTTGTCATCGGTGACTTGATATACTGGATTGGACTGGTGGTCGTGAATTTGATTGTCTATTGAGGCGGGGGCCAGTGGCCCTCGCCTCACCAAGAAATGGAATTAAATTACAAAATATGTGAACCGCAGTGGGTAGGAAATGAAATCGTCACCCCTGAAGCAAGGTCTGTAATTTATTTTCGCCGGAATGGAGAAAAAAAAAGGAAGCTTGTAGTTTAACGTGACCGTTAATCTCGAGATCATGAGCCACGGGACCTCCTTTTTACGTGGAATCCGAACCACAGGACATGGCATTTCACTTCGAAAATCTCACATGCATTGACCGGGAATGGAGAAAACTTGTAGATGTTTGGTGTCCGTGGTCGCATGTGCCAGCCGGAGCCATGTGGGCAGTTTTCATTATTTAAAATTATTTATTAGTGTTATATTTGTTTTATCTTTAGTGTCTCTGGAAAAAGGATTATTTAAGGTATGTTAAAAGGTGTATTAAATTTTATTTGTGTGCATTCACGAGTATGTTTTATTATTCTTTTTTTTATCTGGCGTCATGGCCTAATTGTATTCACTAATTAGGTGAAAATTTGTTTGTAATTCTGGGGACACGTTACTAGTTTTTTTAACTTACTTATTTATTTATTTATTTATTTAATGCTCTCTAGGGGTATTTTCCTTTAATTGCGTAATTCACTTTCTTCTCGTAGGTCAGAGGTTGGCCTATATTTTGGTCTTTAGTTTTTTTGGAGTTTGATCCGTGGCTTCCTTTTTCTGTTTCTTTGTGTGTGCGTATTATTGATAAAAGGTTTTTTATTTCTTTTATTGTCATTCCTCTCTGGCGGAGCTTCTATTTTAAAAGGTAATTGTTTACCGTAATTCGGCTAGACATGCAGTCGTCTGTTTTTGTGGCCATGTTTGTTTTTGTTTTGCCGAAATGTATTCTGGCCCGAGTGCAATCTGGTCTTGGAGTGCAGTCTCTTGGCGCCGACCGCGAAACTCAAACGTGTTGTGGTGTTAACTTAATATGATTTTTTATTAACTTTGTTGGTTTAACTTTGTGTTTTTGGTAAATTTTCCTGTGTTTTTTTTCTCCGTCATGCAAATTATGGATTTATTTTCTGATACAATTTTATTTTATTAATTTTATTTTAAATTTCTTGTTTTGCATCATGGCCTTGGTCACTGCATGTCCGGTCGGTATTGCGTCCTACTAAATTATCAAGCCCGTTCTCATTTAATTATGCCTGTAATTTTATTTTTAGCCTATTTTCAATTTTGAAAAAATAGGCTTATGAGATCACCTTTTGTCCGTGTGTGTGTGCGTGTGTGTGTGTGTGATTCGTGTGTGTGTGTGTCCCTAATAAAATCTAAACGGCAGGAGCGATTTCAATGAAACTCGGAAAGTTCATAGCACTATTCCCGGCGACCTCGACCGTGCCATTCAAATTTTGTTACGACTCACCAATCCAACATGGCGGCTGTGCGAAATATTTCACCAGCATTCAATATCTCCGAAACTATTACCGATATTACCCTGACATTTTCTATGGTGATAGAGGGAACTACTATAAGTTCACTTATGTGACTTTGAAAACCTAGTAACTACAAAACGAACATGGCGGCCAAGCGAATTTGCGACTTTTAAATAGACGTTTCTCGCGATTTGACCAACCAAACGCAATGAAACTTGGTACAGTATATGTTTATATACATTGTAATGCACCGACATCTAACTTCGTTCAATTGTTTACATAATCACAAGATGGCGGATGTGCGAAATATTTCACCGGCATTCTATATCTCTGAAACTATTAGCGATATCTCCCTAAAATTTTGTACTGAGATAAAAGGCACTACTGGAAGTCCATCTATAAGATTTTCAAAAACCGGTTAACTACAAAACGAACATGGCGGCCAAGCGAATTTGAACATTTGAAATAGACCTTTCTCGCGATTTAATGTTCCAAGCGCACTGAAACCTGGTACAGGAAATATTTATACACATTGAAATCCACTGGTATCTAATTTAGTTCAATTGTTTACATAATCTCAAGATGGCGGCAGTGCGAATTTTAAAATTAAGTTTTTATTTCTTGTGATGTATTCATGCGATCGAAGTGAAAGTTTGAATAATGAACCTACGCAATAATTTTCCTTTAATGGTACATGACTCTATGGCCTATACATTTAACAATCCAACATGGCGACCATCCGAAATATTTAGACGATACTGAATATCTACGAATCTATTTTAGCAATCAAACTGCATTTTTTAATGTTCATAGGGGCTATGAACTTAAGTTCACCTATAGGACTTTAAATAACCTGGTGATCACAAATCCAACATGGCGGTAACGCGAATTATAAATATTCACATGGACGTTTCTCGCAATTTAACCATCCGCGTGCAGTGAAACTTGGTACAGAAAATCTTTATCCGAATGTTAATCCACTGGCATCTAATTTATTTCAATTGTTACCATAACCTCAAGATGGCAGCTGTGAAAAAAATTTTAATCTCCTTGTTTTTTCTTGTGTCCTAATTATGCGATTGAAGTTTGAATACTACACGTTCACAATAGTCTGCATGTAACAGTACATAACTCTAGGACCTACATATATAAAATCCAACATGGCGACCATCCGAAATATTTAGTCAGTTCTCAATATCTACGAATCTATTACAGCAATCAAACTGAAATTGTGTATGTTAAATAGTGGCAATTAACATAAGTAGGATATATGAAAATAGGCTGTATAGTTCTTCACGGAACTACTTGTTATCTTTGGGCTTTAACATTTTAATTTTAATTTAATTCTTTTCCTTTTTTGCTTTGCAAGCAAGCATGTTAAGCCGTCTCTTGCCTATTTTTGTAATTTAATGCTGGCTGATGCATGTTCTTTTTTCTGGTGGAAGTGCTCTTTTAACTTTTAACATTAAATTTTTATTTTAAATTTTTAAGCAACTGTTGTGGCATTATTTCGTCGGCGACAATTCCATTAGTTATGGGGGGGTGTCTGTAGAATAGCCTGTGCGTTCCTCTTCTCCACCTTCCTTCCACCCCTTTTGGTGCTCTTCTGTTGGGGCATGTCATCTGGAGGTGATTTTGCTGGCGAAGCGAGCCGGACCTCTGAATAAAAGGTAAGTAGGACCATCCACCGCTGGCCGTCCACGTGTCACAATAATAATAATAATAATAATAATAATAATAATAATAATAATAATAATAATAATAATAATAATATGTTGTTGGACACACTATTTTTATTTTTGGAAGGCATGTCGAGATTCCGGAATGTGGTGTTCACAGAATTTCATGTAGGCTATGTGCAATTACATCCATCGGCATAAGGCTGTCGTATTTGTTCACCTTCATGTATTACATGACTCAGACTAGATCGAACCCTCGAGAAGGATAGCACTCTATTACCTGAGCTCGCAGCCTCACTATCATTTAATTATTATTATTGTTTTATATAGTACATATAACACATTGCTGGTACATCACAACATAACTATACGGGCTTCAGGGAACCAAAGTATTGCTACTGAAACAGCCACTTCTCAGCTGGAAGTCGAAATCGCTACCCATGAATTTCCAGACGATTCGGGTTGTAGAGAGAACTACTGCCTTTTGGATTAGTTTGTACAGTTGAGTACTCAGATCCAGTTCTTTAAGGTCTTGGAGCAAGGTACAGTACTTGGGATCACGCCCGTATTTGAGATAATGATAGGTATGATCTTTACCCGTTCTAGGCTACATGCCATTGACTTTTGATAGGGCCAACCAACTCGCTATATTTGCTTTAATGTTATTATTATTATTAATATTATTATTATTATTATTATTATTAAAAGTAATAAATAACCCCTGGAACTACAGCCCGTGAAGGGCCTAGGCCATCCAAGCGACCGTTACCCAGCCATTTGGCCTGTAGATATTGGGGTGACGCGTGATCAGCACATCGGGTCACTTCGGCCGTTAATCTTGGTTTTCGTGATCGGGGCGCTGCCACACTGTCAGACAGCTACTCAATTGTCCTCACGAGGCTGAGTGCATCCTGTTCCAGCCCTCACGTCAGTTTCTAAAATCCGTGACGGAGCCGGGAATCGAACCCGGGGTCTCCAGGTGAGAGGCAGGCCCACTACCCCAACACCACAAGGCTGGCAATTGTTATTATTATTACTATGTACATGTGGTACCATACTAGTATTAAATCTTGGAAGTAGTTTTCCATGGTTTCCCACCTCTACCCCAGGCAACTCTCAGATTTGCTGATGACATCGTCATCTTGGCCGACAAGCCAGAGGATTTGGATGAGTTTTTGAATGGTATGGACTCCGTCTAACAGAAATAATTCATGATGAAAATTAATAAATGTAAAACAAAAATACTGGAATGCAGCCGAAATAAATCAGAAGCCTCTATGGAGATCAAATTGGCAGGTGAAAAGCTGAAGGAAGTAGGAGACTTCTGTTACTTAGGAAGCAGAATAACCAGTGATGGACGAAGCAAAGAGGATATAAAAAGTAGGTTGGCTCAGGCAAGGAAAGCATTTCTACAGAAAACGAATCTGTTGACATCGAATATAGATTTAGGTATTAGGAAGTCATTTTTGAAAGCCTTTGTCTGGAGCGTGGCGCTCTATGGAAGTGAAACTTGGACTATTGGTGCAGCGGAAAAGAGGAGAATTGAAGCATTTGAAATGTGGTGTCACAGGAGAATGATGAAGATCAGATGGGTAGATAGGGTTACAAACGAAGAGGTATTAAGACGAGTGGGAGAGTAGAGATATTTCTGGCGACTGCTAATGAAGAGAAGAGATAGGTTAGTAGGACACATACTAAGACACCCAGGAATAGCAAGCTTAGTTATGGAAGGAAGGGTCGAGGACAAGAACTGTAGGGGTAGACCAAGGTTAGAATATGTTAAACAGATTGCCTCGGATGTAGGGTGTGGTAGCTATGTAGAGATGAAACGATTAACTCAGGACAGGGAGGCATGGATAGCTGCATCAAACCAGTCAAAAGACTGAAGACTCAAACAACAACAACCCCAGGCAAAT
Source organism: Meconema thalassinum (assembly GCA_946902985.2). Taxonomy (NCBI): domain Eukaryota; kingdom Metazoa; phylum Arthropoda; class Insecta; order Orthoptera; family Tettigoniidae; genus Meconema; species Meconema thalassinum. The sequence continues at coordinate 194,881,766 of OX336391.1, forward strand.
GCTGGGATGTTTCCTAACTGAAGTCCACGGCCGCCTCCTTCCTAATCCTCACCTGAATTACAAACACCCACATTACTTAAGAAACCACAAAAACACAAGTTATCAGACAAATTCTTCCCACAACCTACCACATGGGGCTAAATGACCAAAATTGCCAAGCCTCTCAAACAAAACATCAAGTATATTCCTTCCGCCTTAAATGCTAGTTCTGAACAGAATACGGGATGTAGGAATTTTGTCACACTGTATTTCATTTAAGTGCCGGACGGCAATGACACTTACAAAGTAGGCTACACAATACTGCCGGTCATAACGTCCCAAGACATTGCGTGCAATTTCACCAACAACAGCAATACAAATTTTCTTACGAGACGGGTATCGCTCGCTCCTCGTAACAGCTGATACCTCCCCTCAACCAGTAAGGTCAACGCTCCGATCAACGCCGCGCATCGCCCCACCCAGCCCAGCCCCGTTTACCCCAGCCTGCTGCCTCACCTTCTGTTTGAAGAATTTCGGAAAAACCTAAAAACATTGACTTTTTAATGATAAATTTTCAATGTAAAGATAGGTGACAATTTTTTTTTTTACCTAGGAAGCTTACAATAGTCTCTTCTATCACCAGTGTAACGGACTTCCATCATATCAATTACACCCTGTATAAAGCACAAAGTTCGTCTGTCTGTTTGTCTGTTATGTATACAAATCTACACCGTTTCACCGAGCTGAACAAAAATTTGTATACATACCCTTTGGAACCCTGCGGGTAATCCTGTCCACTTTAAATTTCGGACAGACCACCCCATTCCCTGCATTTAGGCCCTTTTGCTAAAATCTACACCGTTTCACCGATCTGAACCAAAATTTGTATACTTACCCTTTGGAACCCTGCGAGTAACACTGTCCACTAAAAATTTCGGACAGACCACCCCATTCCCTGCATTTATGCCCTTTGGTCCAAATCTACACCGTTTCACCGATCAGAACCAAAATTCGTATTCCCACCCTTAGGTACCCTGCGAGTAACACTATCTGCTTGAAATTGCGGAGAGGCTACTTCATCCCCTGCATTTAGGCCCTTTGGCACAAATCTACACCGTTTCACCGATGTGAACCAAAATGTGTATACTTACCCTTTGCAACCCTGCGAGAAACACTGTCCACTTAATATTTCGGACAGACCACCCCACTCTCTGCATTTAGGCCCTTTGGCACAAATCTACACCGTTTCACCGATCTGAACCAAAATTTGTATACTTACCCTTTGGAACCCTGCGAGTAACACAGTCCACTTACAATTTCGGACAGACCACCCCATTCACTGCATTTTGGCTCTTTGGTCCAAATCCACACCGTTTCACCAATCAGAATCAAAATTCGTATTCTTACCCTTTCGTACCCTGCGAGTAACACTGTCCACTTAAAATTTCGGACAGACCACCCCACTCCCTGCATTTAGGCCCTTTGGCACAAATCTACACCGTTTCACCGATCTGAACCAAAATTTGTATACTTACCCTTTGGAACCCTGCGAGTAACACTGTCTACTTACAATTTCGGACAGACCACACTATTCCCTGCTTTTTGGCCCTTTGGCACAAAACTACACCGTTTCACCGATCTCAAATAATTACCCTTTGGAACTCGACGAGTAACACTCTCCACTCGAAATTTCGGACAGACCACTCCATTCCCCGCGTTTAGGCCCTTTGGCACAAATATACATCGTTCACTGATCGAAAACAAAACGTGTATTACTTACCCTTTGGAAACCGATGAGTAACACAGTCCACTTGAAATTTCGGGCAGACCACTCCATTCCCTGCATTTGGGCCCTTTGGCACATATCTGCATCGTTTCACCGATCTCAACCGAAATTTGTATAGTTACCCTTTGGAATCCGACGAGTAACACTGCCCACTTAAATCTTTGGACAGACCACTCCATTCCCTGCACTTAGGCCCTTTGGCAAAAACCTATCCTGTTTCACCGATCTGAACCAATTTTACATACTTACCCTTTGGAACCCGACGGGTAACAATGTCTAAATGGAATTTCGTATAGACCATTCCATTTACTGCATTTAGGCTCTCTGGCAAAAATCAACATACTTACACCCATCTCAACCAATCTTTATGTAAGTTACTTACCCTTTGGAACCCGACGAGTAAAACTTTCTGCTTGAACTTTCGGACAAAGCACTCTATTCCCTGTATTTAGACCCTTTGGCACAAATCTACATCGTTTCACCAATCTGGACCAAATTTGTATACTTACTCTTTGGAACCCAACGAGAATCACTGTCCACTTTAAATTTCTGACAGACCACCCCTTTCCGTGCATTTAGGCCCTTTGGGACAAATCTACACCGTTTCACTGATCCGAACAAAATTGTTTATAATTACCATTTGGAACACGACGAGTAGCACTTTCGACATGAAATTTTGGACAGACCAATCTATTCCCTGCATTTAGGCCTTTGGCACAAATCTACACGGTTTCACCGATCTGGACCAAATTTTACATACTTACCCTTAGGAACCAGGTGAGTAACACTGTCCACTTGAAATTTCTGACATACAACTCCATTCCGTGCATTTAGCTCAGGAATCCCTCGCGGTTGCCAGCTTCCTAACTCACCAGCCATGAGCCCTTGAGGGTGTAACAGAAGTGGTGGGGCTACACACATCCTGCCTCTTTGAGGGCCTTGAGCAGAAGACAGGAGATATTATGAAAAGGAAAAGAAGGCAGACCCCTCGAAGAATGGGGGCATCAGGAAAGATGAGACAACGGCCAATTAAGGCAGGAAATTGAAACACTCCCTAGCCCTCGGATACCCTAATACAGTCGGGGTCGGAAGAGAACACGAGTTGACGAATGGAGGCCGAGAGGAAAGAGAACTGAAAGGAGCCTGGCACCAGGAAGTAGAAGCGATGCCAGACTCAGCTGGGGTCCCGTGGTCGCCAACCCACGTCCCACAAGTTGTGAGACCCGGGGGGGGGGGCAGTTGTGAGAATAGCTTGCTGATTCATCGCGAGGTGACATGAGAGGACTTTCCAGAGACCGCCGTGTTATCTGCTGTCTATGCTCATGCCAGCACAGGACCGTGTGGTGTTGTTAAAGAGTGAGTGATTCCCCGGCCAATCTAAATACGGCGGGGAACCCCGAACGTGTGTCATCATATTTTGTCATCATCTGCGATCATCTCAGGTTCGTGCAGCTTGGACCCATATTCTTCGCCGAGCAGTACGCCATAAGCTCTTTCACTAGACGCATCGAGTACAGGCCTAAGCCAGAAAATAAGGTTGAGACTTTGGAAGACATCCAAGCTAGACATCTGAATTACCTACAGTATATCAGTTTTAAAATTACACCATGTTCGTTTAGTAGTCATTTTTTCATTACTTTACTATTATCATCTTAAGTGCAAATGACCTAGATGTTACGCGCATCATACCAATAATCACCGCCGCATTAAGTCTTTATCGACTGTGATTTTTAAAATATTTATTTTTAATACAGTACATTGTGCATATTATAAGTTCAAGTGTCAATTCAATACAGGTAGTAGTTTCCCTTATCATCCTCAGCATAAGGGCAAATGACCTAGATGTTACGCACATTACACCGTTGATCACCACAAACAATAAGTCTTCCTCGCCTGTGAATTTTGAAATACGTATCTCTATTACGGTAGTTTGTAAGTTTGAAGTGTCAATTCAACAGTAGATTTCATTATCATCCTTATCAAAAGGGCAAATGACCTAGATATTACGCCCTCATTGTCTTTGGGGGCAAATGACCTAGATTTTAAGTCCATTCTATTTCTAAGGATACTTTGAGACATTATCATCATTCCACCGGGCGAAGCCGGGTACAACTGCTACTGTTTGAATAATAAACTTACGCAATGACCTTCTTCTAATAGTACATAACTCTATGGCCTACATTATATAAAATCCAACATGGCGACAATCCGAAATATTTAGACGGTTTTCAATATCTACGAATCTATTACAGTTATAAAACTGAAATTTTGTTTGTAGAGAGAGGCATTTAACATAAGTAGGGTGTATGAAAATAGACTGTATATTTCTTCACGGAACTACTTGTTTGAATTCATAAAACAATTGATTCATACTGTATTTCTTCGTAAATTACATGACGATAGTTAGTTAATATTGTTTTGAGGGACGGAACAGTGAGGTTATCTTCCCTAAAATTATATCAACTTTTAAATGATAAACGTACAGTGAATGTCTTCCATATATCCCTTTCTAAAACCACCGTTTTCATAAACCTTATCATAGTAATTCTCGACGAAGTGAGTTCACGGTATTCCATCCGAAAAATTACCTGCCTCTTTATCACAACTACTTCATACTTGCAGAGATTCTTCTTGCAGCTAGTCTTGAGACATTGGGAGTGACATCATAAAAGCGGCCTGTCATAGTCGTTGGTAAGAAGCGCTTGAAACTAAGTGCAGCTGTGGATCACTAACACGACTTGTGAAGACTTTCTTTCCCGACAGTTGTCAAACTTTGCCAATTATTTTATGATTCAAGCTCCATTTACTATTCACGCCACATCAACGCAAAGCCTCGCGAATAGCCTAAGACTCGTAACCAGATTTTAAATGCGTGCCAGAGGTTATCAAATCCAGTAGAGATTACTCGAGACGAGACGCTGGAACATAGAAGTTCTTAAAAGATAACCAAAAATAACTTAAGTCAATTAAATGATTCTTCATGTAATTCTATGTAACGGTTTCGGTCACATTATGACTTTTGTCAGCAAATGGAATGGATAGAAAATGAAGTTGCAAGTCAGTGTGAAACTTAAATTTATAAAAGAAGTTGGACTAAAAACTATTTCTAAAAATGTTAACTACGGTATCTAAATTATTAATAATTATGCTAAGAAACTGATAAAACCAGATCTGTTACAATTTTGATTAATATGGAAAAATAGTTCTTGATAACAGCTCGATGTTCAAAGTGCTAATGTTACAAAAATATAAGATTGAAATGAGATCTGTAATAAATCAGATAGAACAACTAGTTCCGTGACCAACTAAAGAGCCTACTTTCCTTAAAATTTATGATTCATGCCAATGAATAATCTATGTATATCAGAAATGAAATATTACATTCGATCAATCAGCGCGCGCAAAATCAGGTTGGCAGCTAAACGTCTGTAGATTAATATGATACAAAAACAAAATTTTGAAAATGTTGAAGATTTTGGTCATTTCGCAGGCCTTTAGCATCCATAGAAGTTCGTCATATAAGGGATTAAATAAGTAAGAGTATATGCTCATAAACTGGCAATAATTAACAGAACATTCTGTACTTTCCTTTGATATTATTAATGACTACCAATCGATCATCACAGATGAGAATATTTGTCTGGTTGTATGACATGGTAGGTTAGGCACTCGTTTACTGTGGTTTTTGCTAAGGGATCAATTCTGGTACAATCAGTAGGCATTTAAATATATTTGAATGCATGGTACTCTAGTTCGATTGATTGGCGTGATTAAAATTCCCCTCTAGGAAACAATACAGGGACCCACTGTGACTTAAGAAGCATACAATCCCATTATTATTATTATTATTATTATTATTATTATTATCATTATTACTATCATTCTGTCGATTTTGGCCTAGGCGTACTGTGGACCAAGGTAAACAACCAGCTGGCTGGCTTGCCAATCTCTTTTTGTCCTCCCAAGCGTTCTTCATACGGTCACTTAATCTCCTTGTTCGGTCATGACTCTGGTTTTTGAGGTACCGTATATTTTTCATAATACCCTTTTAATTTATCAGTCTTTCCTCAAAAACCGGTTCTTTTTAGTATCCTCTTGATAAATTCCAACTTCTTGGGGATTCTTTCTTGTTTCTTCAAACCATTTTGTGGTGGACTTTAACTTGGTAATGTAAATGAATATCTTTTTGGTCGCCCTACTGTTGTTCATCCTTGTAAGGTGTCCATAAGATTTCATCCTTTTCTTACGTATTGTGTTCGTGAGTTTCTCCACTTGGATACACAAGACGCTATTTCTTCGTTTCCTCCATAAGTCGTCTGTTCCCTTTTCTTAGAATTTTTCGTTCTTTCTTTTCCAACTCCTCTATTTCTCCTCTTTTACTGTGAATCAGGCATTCTGAGCTTTAGATTGCGTCAGGTTCAATCACTGTGGTGTAAAGTCTTGGCTTTGTTCTGATGTATATTTTTATTATTATTATTATAATTATTATTATTATTATTATTATTATTATTATTATTATTATTATTATTATTATTATTATTATTGTATTAAAATCATATCTTTACTTCACCACATCAGTGGATACAAATCAACGTAAAAACTACAGTATGTAGCAGGTCCCCAAGAAAACTGCTTTCTGTATGATAATGTGCAGGGTGTATTTCATTGCCTCAATGCCTCACTGAATCCATTTTAGATAATCCGTTTAACCCAGTCATCTGTTGATGAAAATCAGAATTGTGTTGTGCTACCTACCGCTAAAGTTTAATTATGTTGTCTTGCAATCACCTCATTTAATGCAGGAGATGATTTACGATCTGAGCTTGTACAACTCGGAGTAAGTGGTTTCTTGCCGCCCTTCAAAATTTTGACTTCGTCGGCTGGGAATCAAACCCGTAATCTTGGTACCTTATTATAAAGCGAGCTCTATCACTGACCTTCCAAAGAAGATATTCACTTGAAATCCATTTTATCTGGACCTTTTCCCATTCACACAATCAATGTTTCAATATCGGTATATTACCGTCGCAATCATAAAACCTTGTGACTTACGTCTCGGGTAATTGTGAAAGTGGGAGGGACGTATGTTCCCTCGTGTTGGCCAAATCCATGCTACATCCTCGCGGTTCTTCGTCGGTTTCCCACGAATATCGCATGAGTTCGGTCGCACGCCAGCCAACCGTCTCGGGCAAGTACAAAGGCAAAAAGGGCATACATTCCCTTGTCTAATCCTTGCTACCTCCTCGCGGTTCTTCGTCGGTTTCCCGCGAATCTCGCATGAGTTCGGTCGCACACCAGCCAACCGTCTCGGGCAAGTACGAAGGCAAGAAGGACATACATTCCCTTGTCTAATCCTTGTTACTTAATCGCGGTTCCTCGTCATTATCCCGTGAATATCACATGTGTTCGGTCGCACGCCAGCCAACCGTCTCGGGCAAGTACGAAGGCAAGAAGGGCATGGATTCCCTTGTCTAATCCATGTTACTTAATCGCGGTTCCTCGTCAGTATCCCGTGAATATCGCATGTATTCGGTCGCGCGCCAGCCAACCGTCTCGGGCAAGTATGAAGGCAAGAAGGGCATGCATTCCCTTGTCTAATCCTGGTTACTTAATCGCAGTTCCTCATCAGTATCCCGTGAATATCACATGTGTTCGGTTGCGCGCCAGCCAAATGCCTCGGGCAAGTACGAAGGCAAGAAGGGCATGCATTCCCTTGTCTAATCCTGGTTACTTAATCGCAGTGCCTCGTCAGTATCCCGTGAATATCGCATGTGTTCGGTTGCGCGCCAGCCAAATGTCTCGGGCAAGTACGAAGGCAAGAAGGGCATGCATTCTCTTGTCTAATCCTTGTTACTTAATCGCAGTTCCTCGTTAGTACCCCGCGAATATCGCAAGTATTCGGTCGAGCAAAAGAAGAAACAAAAACAAGTGTGCGGTAAATTATGATGATGATGATAATTGTTGTTTTAAGGGGCCTAACATCGAGGTTATCGGCCCATGCGGTAAATTACCAGTGCGCCCGGGTTGTAGGTTAAGTTCAACAATGCACGCGCATACTTATAGCTCCAAAATTAAAGACTAGTGTATTCGTATTGGAGATGAGTTTCCTCAAGCTGAGTTGTGGTTATTGTTTCATTAAGGGGCTTGGTTATTAAAGCCATCAACCCCGTATACTTGGGTGAGTGTTGAATTTGTCTGATAATCTTCTGTGGTGTTCAAGCCGATGATTGGTTTGTAGCAGCTTTCCATGAACTCCGGTCTGTGGCTAGTCTCTTCATGTCCAAGTAATTATCGCAACCCTTGTCGTGAATGATTTGTTTTATGTATCCTAGACGTGGGATAATATGTGTCCTTATAGTGTATATAGAATTGTGTGTATTTGTAATTGAGGCTTGGATTGAAAAGAATGTGGCCGTGCCTTTAAGTTATGAAGTTGAAATAATAATAATAATAATAATAATAATAATTGTGACATGCAAAGCCTGTCTCAAAAAATATTATGCATCTATTTCGATCTCTTTGTACCATCTGCCATTTAAAGTGCCCGCTAAGATGCCTTGGTTTGGCTAATGAACTCGAGATGGCAGCGCCTATCGGCACTACAAGCTGTGGCTTGTGTCTTCAACCGCTAGAGCGAGACATAGGTGTCTTCCGGAACCGCCTCTAATCGAGACATATTTGAAAAAGTATATCATTCTACGTCATAAAAAAAGACTATATATGCATCATGCCGCCAAATTACTTTAATGGTGTCGTCTGAATATTATTTTGATATGCACATTGTCTCTGTATGTGGCTCATTTGGATTGGTCAAATTTAAATAAACTTGGTGCATGATGGGAGTGCTTGTCTGTTCTTGTCCTCCATCTTGTGAATTGGGACTTGTAACTGATTGCTGATTTGATAAAGACGCAAATTTTGGGTTCTCGTCTGAGACGAGGGCTTTGGTCCTCGTCTCCGCTAGCTTGGGGATATATCCCATTATTTTGATGAATATGAAGAATATGGTGTACAACTATCATCTGTGATATTCGTGAACGTGTTTTTCTGCCTAAATATGGAGATATGATCTATTTGTTTGCATCTCAACGTGTTCCGCTGGCAGCCATCTTCATTTTTTTGCGATATAAATCCTTTGAGGTTATCTCATTAGTGTTTTAAATATTAGTGTCTCCCCAAAAGGCTTTATTAAGGTATGTTTTGATGTTTTATGTATTTTAAATTGTTGGAGCTCCATATTTTTCATTGTGTACTTGTGTTAAATTTTTTTTTGTCTGTAGGTTAGCTAGGCCTAAAAATGCACCACTGAATATGTAAAATTTTGTTAAATAATATTAGTCCGGGGGAAACCTATGTTTTTCGTCTAATTTTATTATTTGGTGTCTTGCTAAGGCGTTTTCTTCTTGTTATATTCTGGTACTGACCAGACTAGTCAATTGAGTAGTAGGCCTTATTTTGATCATTAGTCGATCGGTTTTTATTTTGATCCGTAGCCTTTTAAAATACTATTTGTTCTCGTCATGTCTAGAGTTTTTTTTATATCTTCCTGTTTTCTCACTGGAGAAGAATTTTTTTTAATGTAAAATTCTGCGTTTGATGTAAATTCGTACTGATATACTTTCAACTGTTCTGGTCGCCATGGTAACTAGTTGACAGTAGTGCATTGTGGGTTTTTTGTTTCTGCCGTGTGTTTGAAGTGCACGTTCGTGGGTTATTGTGATGTTGTTAAACTTGTTTCGGTTTTAAATTATCCTTCGGTTTTCTTTATTTGGAGTTTTCTATTTCAGTACTCCTGCGTGTATCTTTCGGTACCTTGTTTATGGTAAAGTTTGCACTATTTACTTCTTTTTTGATTCTCCGTGGACCTCATGGTTCAGTTGAAAGTATGTCAGGTACATGTTAAATGTTTAATTTTTTTTTTGGCTTTTGCTTCTCTGACTTCAGGTAATACTTCATGGTAGTATGTTACCTTTTATGTAGCAAACTTCCTACCAAAATAATTATAGTTGTTGTAAATTTTGTTTGGGTCTCTTAACTAAATGTTTCGTTAGTATCCCCTCAGGTAATTGTTAATTGATATCGACCTTAAGCCTTGTTTTTATCTCCAGTGAGAATTTTAGGTGGGGTTTGTTTAAGTTTTTGTATTTTTATGCTGGCTGATGCATTTTCTGTTCTCTGGTGGAGCTGTTCATTTAACATTATTTTTTTTAAGGAAGCTAACTGTTGTTGCATCATTTCGTCGGTGGCAGTTCTGTTGGTTATCGGGGGTTTTTCTGTAGACGAATTTGTGGGTTTTCTTCTTCTCCACCTTCCTCCGTCTTTAGGTGTTCTTCTGTTGGGGCATGTCAACTGGCGGTGAGTTGCAGTAGTGAGCGGACCTCCGAGAAAAAGAAAGTTGGCCCATCCACCCTATCCCCCCAAAGCGAGTAGGTGTCAATAATAATAATAATAATAATAATAATAATAATAATAATAATAATTTTATTGGTCGTCCCTTTTAACTGCTGCGGCTTTTAGAGACGTCGGGGTGTCGAAATTTTTCACCGAAAGGGATTTTTAACATGCCAGTATATCTACTGACATGGTTCCCTCACATTTGTGCATCATCAAATACCAATAGACTGCACCAGGATTCGATCCATAAATCTTGGGCACAACAGACGAGAACGTTATCGATGCGCCACTCAGCCATTCTTATGAAGTGAAAAACTACGGAAAATGACTTCTATGTTTGCTAAAACAAGAATTGAACCTATCTCTTTCTAGTTGCGAAGTGTACCTCGCTCCAACCCTTAAACCAGAGTGAAGGTATTGACGGGAATGAGAATCTAACTGAAAACTCAAGGGTGACTGCCAAAAATTGCCAGCCATTTCATCCCGAAGAGGTTTATTTAAAGAGATTTATAGGAATCGGATAATACTTGGATGCACCCCTTTAACGTTGACCCAAATGCTGTGCAGTATATGCTTGTTTATGGGTTTTGACTGCCTGATACATCACTGGATGAGAGAAGTGAATACGATACTGTCTCTGAGAACCAAGGATGGGCTCCCACTAATGATACCCACCCCCTTGTTAACAGTGTTCAAATTATCCCGGACTATCGATTAAGCCGCCGCAAACTTGTTCACGACTCACTGCCTACAGCGGTAGTTAACTTAAAGCGATTCCTTTCCTCCTTTACTGGACCTGTTTAGCCGACAGTTATCAAAGTTATTCCTATTTAAGTTCATGGAAAAAGGAACAGTTAATTGCTGGATGAATTTGAATATGTTTTTTGTTGTTGCTATGCAACATCGTGGCCATGTAACCCTTTTGTCCTTGGGTGTGTGTTGACTTTTACTGATAACCTGTTTCATTCTGGTGTCTGTAGTAGTGTATGTATTTGTAATTCAGGCGCGGATTGGGAAAGAAGCAGCCGTGGTTTTGAGTTAGGAACCATTCCGGCATTTACCTGGAGTAGAAGTGGAAAACCAAGGAAAACCACTTTCAGGATGGGTGAGCTGGGAATATAATTCTCCTCTTCTCAGTTTTGTCTCAAGAGGCTGAGTGTTCCCCATTCGAGCCCTGACACCAGAATTAAAATTTCTAGGCAGAGATGAGAATCTAGCCCAGTCCTCCTAGGTGACCGCCAAGAATACTAGCCGCTACACCACGAGGGGATCATTTAATAATTAACGCCGATTATTGTAGAATTGCCTTTAGGATATAGCTCTCCTTAGAGTAGTCCTATGGATTCCGTATAACTTGAAAATGCCGGTCACGGTGGCTGTGAACGCTTGGGTAGATTATTGGCTGAGGAATAACCTAACCACCAAGGGAAGATGATTAAGAAAAGGAGATAGGTTTCGGACTGGAGAAAAAGGATAGAAAAATAGGAGGAGAGTCACACAAAAGTTATAAATTTAACCTTTAATGCACTTAGAGGCGGTTTCCACTGAAAATCCGTTCTCTGATACCTAAAATGGGTAAGAGCTTGGTCTAAGCTGACGGGAAATACAGCTAGGACTTGGGCGGTTTGCAAGAGAGTGGCCTTAGTATATTCCCTCTCAAGCAGGCATAAGACTACTATGGGGAAGGGTGTTGGTCTGGCAAGACTGAGAGTAACAGATTTATTGTATGTCTGTTCAAAGAAATTCGTTTTTGCAAAGTAATTCGAAGGATGCCAACAATTTGAATCAAGTTTGGTATTTCCAGTTTTCGAAGTTATATAGTTCCTGAAAAAGCGACCAAGTGCTTCCAGGAAGGACAGTGATAAAAAATTATACCTTGGGGAGTAATTTTGGTAAGTGAACCAATGGTTGCATTTGGAAATGGCTAAGCTTTTACTCAGCAAGGAGCCGGCTAAATGTTTAGACAAAGAGAAACATTTATCTTTTGGAAAACCAACCATAAGTTTTCGGAGAGGATCTCCACAAGCAGGTAGCTGGCGTAGCGAGCTTTACTTGCCTTACTGGCCAGTTAGAATTAGCTATTAAAGCTAAGAGAAACTTTAACGAGATTACCACTAAGAGTTCTTGCTCAAATGCAACGAGTGGTGAAAGCCCTATCAATAGATTTAATGGCATCGAGTAGGGAGAGCCAAGGAGGACAGGATCTTGCCTAACCGTTGTACTAGAAAAACGAAAAAGCGAAAAGAAACGCTTAATTTATTTAACAATTCAAAGAAGTTTAATGAATCTGCCAAATAGGTAATATCTTTTTGACAAATATAGATCATTTAAATTTTTTAACAAATGGGGTCGCAGACCTCCTAACATTTAGAGATTGCTCCAGGCAAATAACAATCCTTTAGGTTTCAAACTTTTATATGTACTAAAATCTTAGTAAGATTTTAACAAGACAAATGAAGTGATCAAAGATAAACATTAAATTGAGTACAAGGTATGTACTTTAAGAAACTCCTGAGAGAATATTTTAGAAAGAGTGACAACTTCGAAAATAACAATAAGAAAAACATGAAGAATAAGATAGAAGTTCCTACAACTTCTTATATTTAAGCTGAATTACTGTTGGTTATTATACAAATAAGGTCAGGTCACTTAATGTGAAACCTGAAGAGAAAATCAAAAGGAAAGTTCTCGACTTCCTATGGTTAAGTAGGAATCACGAAACCAATGGGGCAAGTTTCCCATTCGTGAACCCTAGAAATAACTTTATTCATATGGTTTGTTAGTAAGGGGTTTAGGAAAAAGCAAGTGGGATGGAAGGTAAATGTTCATGGCCTTATTTAGAATAATCGGACGAGCGCGACGCGGAAAAATACTGAAAGCATTGTTTCTCACTATAATTTGTTGAATAGATGAAAAGTTCACTGTAGTAACACGAAAGTTTATGGGAAAGAAAGTTATTGCAATGATGAAAATAACTGGTTGCACTAGGTAGGCGAGAGTCTATTTCTTGAGAAGTTTGTGAATTACAATTAAATGCGCCATAGAACATTCCAGCGGTGGAAGAAAATTCGCTATTGCAGTAATTTAAAATGAAGATTCCTCATTTTAAATAGTATTCCCACAAGTGAGTGAAAAATACATGACGGCAAGACTTGTAGATAAAGTACAGGATCTGGAAGGTTCCAGAACGATCTTAATAGAAGAATGGGGCCAGAGTTAATCCAGCGGAGGAACTAGCTTGGTGATTTATAGACAGCGGGTATTAGATAATATCCCACGTGGTGAGAAGATTCCTCATTTAAATAGCTTAAGAAAAGCTACTTTCTATTAAAGTTGGCTTAGACAGACAAAAGCTCAACATGGCAAATCCCGCGAAGAATGATTTTTGCCCCAAATAAGTAATCTCACGCTGTCTATAAAATAACGTTAAAAGCATGTAGAAGTTAAAACCAATGAAGATGAGATTAAAACCTTAAAGCTGTACTTATCTTGGTTGCATGTCGAAGGTGAAGTTCCCTTTGACGCATACCTAATGTGCCAACATGGCGTAGAGAGTAGAGAGTGCCTCTTGGTTTGAGGAGACTGGCTCTAGTTGAGCCTTAACTGACCGAGTTAACTGCAGACTTACAAGTGAGACCTGCTCAGCAAAGCGCGGAGGGTCCAAGGAAGGGAAAGAGTGGGGGTAGGAGATTAAAGGAATACATATCAGAATAACCAACATAAGAAATTAAATTCTCTTGAGGAGATGGCCTTCAAAGAGTTGATAGCAGGCGATACTAGCACACCATGGTGAGTGAAAAAGTAGACAAAGTTCTCTTGCTCATGGAGATAATAGCTGGCGATGGTAACGAAATCTGGTGGCCAGATGGATAAGTAAATCCTCTTGCACCTGGAAGAATTGATGAGCTTCAGAGATTCGCTGCTAGATGACGCTAGGAGGGTCATGGAAGATATATATCTAGAACAGACTCACAAAAGATATAAGCGACATGATCATCAAAGAGAAAATAGAAGATCACTGTTGGTGTTTGATAAAGAGGAAGGAATGAACAAGCAAAGAGCATTAAACTTTATATTCTCTCGTACCGTGTATTCCAAGAATACACCATACTGGGAGGGAGAAACACCAACAGAGAACAAATAAGCAGTTAAACATTTAAAGGTAATGGAGCGATCAAAGAAAGTGGTCTTGTGATCGGACCATTATTGGTCAAGACTCTGACCACCCTGACTCTCCCATCTCTTCCAGGATAACACTCGGTCACTCTACCAGAGGTCCAGACTAGGGGGGGGGGGGGGTGAAACATCCCTAACCAAGACCAAGTCCCCCACTTTAATGTCGGAACTGGAAAGAAACCACTTCTGTCTCCGTTGCAAGGAAGTTAAATATTCAAAGTTCCACCTCTTCCAAAAAGAATTACGGAGGGCTTCAAGTTTACGCCAAACGATAGGTAGATTAGAATCCCTGTAAGAATTGGGAAGAGGAGGAGGAGCAGAAAGAGAAGTTCCGATAAGGAAATGACCAGGTGTAAGTGGAAGCAGGTCATCAGGGTCATTGGAAAGCGGAATTAAAGGGCGAGAATTAACAACACTTTCAATCAGACCGGATAGTGAATTGAATTCCTCGTAAGTCAAAATGCGATTACCTAAGACTTTTCTTAAATGACGTTTAGTGAGCTTTACGCAAGATTCCCACCTACCACCGTGATGAGGAGCGTAGGGAGGTATAAAGCGCCATTTGAAACCCTTTGAGTAGGAAAAATTAGAAATTTGTTCCATGGCAGGAGAGGAAGTGAGAGCTTTCTTCCACAGGGAAGCTGCGCCCTGAAAAGTGGAAGCGTTATCAGAGAACATCTCTGAAGGAACACCACGCCTAGCAGTGAAGCGAGAGACAGCTGATAAAAAGTAAGAAGTAGAAGCATTCGTTACTAGTTCCAAGTGGATTGCGCCAGTAACCATGCAAACAAATAGAGAAACATAAAGCTTACCAAACAATTTGCGTTTAGCATAGGAGAATTTCGTTGATATTGGAACGGACCCATATAGTCCACACCAGTTAAAGCAAATGGGCGTATAGGAGAAGAGCGAAAAGAGGGCAGATCGCTCATTAATTGAGTATTGATTTTAGGTTTCGCTTTGAAGCAAGGAATGCACTTGTGAATTACAGAAGAAACTTCATGAATTCCATTTATAATCCAGTACTTTTCCCTTAAGAGGCAAAGCAGAGTGCGTGTACCAACATGCAGATTAAGATAATGAAAGTCACGTATAATTAAGGAAGTTACGTGATGTTTGGAAGGCAAAATAACGGGATGCTTTTTGTCCTCAGAGAGCAAAGATTGCGAGAGCCTTCCACCTACCCTGAGTAACCCATGGTCATCAAGGAACGGCGCCAAAGCACGAAGACGACTGGATTTGGGAAGATCCCTTTTAGAAGAAAGTAAAGACAATTAAGAAGGAAAGGCTTCTTGCTGTGTCAGTTGTAAAACCTTAATGGTAGCGAGATTCAATTCATGATTGGTAAGGTGTGGTTTGGGGAGAAGAGGTTGGTCAACCACAAAATATTTCCATCTAAGGAGATAGGCGACAATTCGTATTAATTTATGAAAAGAAGAATAGCGGGACAACAAGGGATGAGAAGCGTTGGAAACAAGACACGAAGCAATGGATAGAGATACTTTAGCGTCAGGCAAGTTGGAGTTTGTAGCTGGAGGTTTAGAAGGCCATGAAGAAGAGTCTTCGAGTAACCACGAGGGCCCATGCCAGTACAACTGGGAAGCTGCCAATTGAGAAGGTAAACAACCACGAGAGATAATATCGGCTGGGTTATCAGCACTGGCCACATGCCTCCATTGACATCCAGAAGAAAGAGTTTGAATTTTGGAAACCCTGTTTGCAACAAAAGTTTGCCAGTGAGAGGGGTTCTTGGCGATCCAAGAAAGGGTGAACATGGAATCGCTCCAGAGATAGATTTGCGAGAATTCGACTTTTAATACCTCCCGTAATTTCTTAACAAGTTCTGCAGCCATGGGTGCAGCACACAATTCAAGCCTAGGCAAAGTGATAGTTTTAAGAGGAGCGACCTTCGATTTGTCACAAACAAGGTTGGAAACTGGAGATCCATAGAATGAACCGTGATTAAATATGCGCAGCAACCGTAAGCTTTTTCGGAACTGTCCGCAAACACATGAAGGAAAAAAGATGCATTAGAATGAGAGCTAATTAAATGCCTGGGAATTTCAATAAGGGAAAGATCCAGCAAATTGCTGCGAAACGAGAGCCAACGATTAAGAAAAGAAAGAGGGACAGTGTAATCCCATTCACATTTGAGCGACCACAGCTCTTGCATGAAGAGTTTGGCTATAACGATAACTGGTGCAAGGAATTGAAGCGGATCAAAAATTTTTGCAATTTCAGAGAGAATTTGTCTTTTTGTGTAAGGAAGCTCTTCAGCGAGCGAAACTTTATAGATGAGAGTGTCAGTGCTAGTGCACCAATGAACTCCTCGAGTTTTTATAGATTCGGAGTTTCCACAAATTCCGACAGAAGAAGGATCTACGTCTTCGATGGGAAACTGGGCGAGAAACTCAGGGGAGTTGGAATTCCACTTATGAAGTGGGAAACCTCCATTCCTTAGCAATGCCTGAAGTTCTAAAGACACAAAAGAAGCTTCCTCCGAAGTGGGGAAGGACTGCAAATAATCGTCAACATAGAATGACGTAGTTAGTGCTTCAGAGGCTTTGGAATTAAATAAATGACCATCTTGTGAGACTAGCAAGTGTAGGGATCGGATAGCAAGGAAAGCAGAGGGTTTTAAGCCATAAGTAACCGTTTTTAAGCGAAATATCTTAATGGGCTTACTGATTTCATCACGCCACAAGATTCTTTGGAGATCTCGTTGTTCCGGTTGAATTAAAACTTGACGGTACATCTGTTTTATATCAGCTATGACAGCTATGGGAAATAATCGAAAGTTTAAGAGTATAGCAGATAGATCTGGCTGAATAGCAGGACCAGAATAAAGAATGTCGTTAAGGCTGTTGCCATTAACGTCGGGTGATGAACCATTGAAAACAACTCGGATTTTATATTTTACAAGAGGGTTTTTCCACACGATATGATGATTTAAATAAACCGTTTCAATTGGGGGGTGCAATTCATCATCAGATTTGTTAACAACTTCCATATGATCTAAGCTTTCATACTCATCCATGAAATCAGTGTACTGCTGTTTAACAAGGGGTTCTTTCTTGAATTTGCTCTCGATAGCAAAGAGAGCTTTTCGAGCTTTGGGCTGAGAGTTAATAAGTTTGGGAGGATTATGTAATCTTGGCATTTGAACAACGAACCGGCCATCAGAAGAACGAGTGGTGGTGTTCAAAAGAAGTTGCTCACAGAATTCATTTTCTGAAGAGGTTACATTAGGAGGATCAACGCTTTCAAGCCTCCAAAACTGTTCCAGGTCAGTATTGGAGAAGTAACATTGCGATGCAGGTTGGGGAGAATAATGGGGAAGTTGACCTGTGACGATCCATCCAAAATTAGCGTCTCTGGCGACCACGTTTGAGGATGACTTGCGAAACTGTTTACGAAGGCAATTCCAGAAAACATTGGCGCTAAAGAGTATGTCAATAGGATTTTGCATGTCGAACAAAGGATCGGCTAGCCTTAAATGCGAGGGAATGTTTAACCCTGAAATATCCACAGAGTGACTTGGAGTGTCTTCTCCAATGCTATTGAGAATTAGACAATTAAGTTTAAAGAAGTTGTTTCTATGACAAATATCTCTTATGGTTAGCTTCGAGAATTGTAAAGCTTGCGATTTTGAGCTGTTGATGCCCGACACGTTGATAGAAGTTGGGTTTACAGGTAGGCCTAGTTTTCTAATCAAGGAATTAGACACAAAATCATGAGTTGCCGCTGAATCTAAAATACCGCGTGCACGGACCCAGTTGCCAAAGTTATCCTGAACTTCGATTTGGACAGTAGACAACAATACTTGAGCACTGCGAATGGACTTGGCATTTTGAATATACGATGAAGCATTAGAACTGTTAGCACTATCATTTTTCGGAGAAGTAAATGCTGTCGATGACCTTGCCTGATCATGACGATGTAGCAACGTGTGATGAGCCTTTTCACAATGGTAGCAAAGTCTTGTGGACTTGCAATTAGAAGCAGAATGAGTAGGCGCTAGGCAATTGAAGCAATGTTTGTTCTGGGAAACTAATTTTCTTCTGTCGTCGACTGACATTTCTTTAAAGGATTTACAGAGGTATAGGGCATGGGGATCTTTACAAAGTATGCATTTTAAAGGTTCGTTTAAACTCTTGCGAGGTTCGCTTTGAGTGTTTAAAACCATAGAGCTAGCAACACGACGTTCACTAGACCTAGTTGGGTAACCAGTAGAGTTTGATTTAAATTTAGATGAGCTGGACCCGGGTTTTTGGGTATTAGACGCTAAGCGTTCGCTTTTAGGTTTGATAGACATTAATTCAAATTTGGAACTCGGGGAAGAGGGTTCACTTTGATTAGCTAGAGCGGTTAAGAGTTGGCATCTAGCGTTTATAAAAGTGACTAAATGCTCGTAAGAGTAGTCGTCTTCTTTAGAAAGTTCCATTTCCCAAGCTTTGAGGGTAGCAGCATCAACTTTAGAAACCACTAAATGTATTAGGAAAGTATCCCAATGTTCAGTAGGTTGATCTAATTGGGACGAAGCCTTAACGTGAAGTTGTGTAGTATCAACTAGAGTACGCAAACTAGTGACGTCATTGTGCTGTGACGCAGGTAGGTTGAATAGAGCCTTCATATGGCGTTGAATACGTAACCGTAAATTTCCATATCTTTCTTTTAATAAGTTAAAGGCAATGGGGTAATTTTCGGCACGTAGAGGAAGTGCTTCGACTAACTGCAAAGCTTGACCTCGGAGGATAGATCTCAAGTAATGAAACTTGTAAATGACTTGAATGTCTTCATTGTCATGAACAAGGGAGCAAAATAATTCATAGAAAGAATCCCAAGTAGATTCATCTCCAGAGAAATGGGGTAAATCAATTTAAGGTAAAATTGGTTTGGGCTTATGAGAACCATCACGGAAAGAAGTTTGTGGTTCGTGAAGGGAACCAAGAACAGAAGCGTCCTTTTTCTGCTCCTCTTCGAGTTGGCGTATTATTTTGAAAGCAGAACCTATGCCTTCGTAATATTGGTTTTCTACTTCGACTCGATCTTCGGTTTGATTGAGCATACAAGTTTCTATTTCAGTTTGAATGTTACAATAATTTTCATAAGAACGTTCAAAATCCCTTACACGATGTTTCAACAAGTCTAATTGAGCTTCTGAGGGATCTAACTCTTTTATGTACTTTCTGAATCGGGTAATTTACCCTTTATAGGATGCTCGTTTAGAAGTAAGTTTTTCATCCTTATCCTTTTCAGTAGGAGCCATGTTAAAGAAAATAGATTGAAATGTAACTCACGAAACTGTGGAACCTTGGAAATGCTGTCAAGCTGGCAGCAGCAAATAAGTAGAAAGAACGGGACACACCAAAGGAGACAGGAGCGGCCCCTTTCCCCTTCACAGGCTTTGCACGGTGTGGTTATAGCTGAAAGATTCAAAGCAGATATTAATAATTTGCAAGGTATTGTCAAATGACACTTTTAAAAAGAATAAGAATAGAAAATGGACTCTCCCGGGTTTCTGGGACCAAATTTTGGGTAGATTATTGGCTGAGGAATAACCTAACCACCAAGGGAAGATGATTAAGAAAAGGAGATAGGTTTCGGACTGGAGAAAAAGGATAGAAAAATAGGAGGAGAGTCACACAAAAGTTATAAATTTAACCTTTAATGCACTTAGAGGCGGTTTCCACTGAAAATCCGTTCTCTGATACCTAAAATGGGTAAGAGCTTGGTCTAAGCTGACGGGAAATACAGCTAGGACTTGGGCGGTTTGCAAGAGAGTGGCCTTAGTATATTCCCTCTCAAGCAGGCATAAGACTACTATGGGGAAGGGTGTTGGTCTGGCAAGACTGAGAGTAACAGATTTATTGTATGTCTGTTCAAAGAAATTCGTTTTTGCAGTAATTTATAATGAAGATTCCTCATTTTAAATAGTATTCCCACAAGTGAGTGAAAAATACATGACGGCAAGACTTGTAGATAAAGTACAGGATCTGGAAGGTTCCAGAACGATCTTAATAGAAGAATGGGGCCAAAGTTAATCCAGCGGAGGAACTAGCTTGGTGATTTATAGACAGCGGGTATTAGATAATATCCCACGTGGTGAGAAGATTTCTCATTTAAATAGCTTAAGAAAAGCTACTTTCTATTAATGTTGGCTTAGACAGACACAAGCTCAACATGGCAAATCCCGCGAAGAATAATTTTGGCCCAAATAAGTAATCTCACGCTGTCTATAAAATATCGTTAAAAGCATGTAGAAGTTAAAACCGATGAAGATGAGATTAAAACCTTAAAGCTGTACTTATCTTGGTTGCATGTCGAAGGTGAAGTTCCCTTTGACGGATAGCTAATGTGCCAACATGCCGTAGAGAGTAGAGAGTGTCTCTTGGTTTGAGGAGACTGGCTCTAGTTGAGCCTTAACTGACCGAGTCAACTGCAGACTTACAAGTGAGACCTGCTCAGCAAAGTGCGGAGGGTCCAAGGTAGGGAAAGAGTGGGGGTAGGAGACAAAAGGAATACATATCAGAATAACCAACATAAGAAATTAAATTCTCTTGAGGAGATGGTCTTCAAAGAGTTGATAGCAGGCGATACTAGCACAGCATGGTGAGTGATAAAGTAGACAAAGTTCTCTTGCTCATGGAGATAATAGCTGGCGATGGTAACGAAATCTGGTGGCCAGATGGATAAGTAAATCCTCTTGCACCAGGAAGAATTGAGGAGCTTCAGAGATTCGCTGCTAGATGACGCTAGGAGGGTCATGGAAGATATATATCTAGAACAGACTCACAAAAGATATAAGCGACATGATCATCAAAGAGAAAATAGAAGATCACTGTTGGTGTTTGATAAAGAGGAAGGAATGAACAAGCAAAGAGCATTAAACTTTATATTCTCTCGTACCGTGTATTCCAAGAATACACCAACGCTCAGGCGCTAGCTGGCATCAGCAGAGCGTGGGTTTCAATTCCACCTCAGCAATCCTGAAAATGGTGTAGACATGTAGACAGACGATAGCATAACAACTGTACGATCAACTGCTCCGCTAAGTTAAGAAAACATATGCATAATAGAATGCAAGCGTATGCTCTGTATGTCTAACCCTTATTATTCCCGTTTACCTTCCTGACGTCAACCTCATGAGGGGATTTAATGAGAGATGAAATGAATGATGGTGAATGAAACTGGGCAAAGATGTGGAAGGAAGCGGCCGTTGCCGTACCAGCATTTGCCTGGTGTTGAAAATGGGAAAACACGGAAAACTATTTCGAGGACGGCTCAAAGCTACGTGTCTAACACTGCGCTTTATCCAGCGTTCCCACTGCTGTCAGTGGGTTATTAGAATAATATAATCACATCCAAGCACAACGGGCTGATGAATAAAATGTCCCAAGTTCTTAAAGTAAATTATTATCAACAACTGTTTTTGTGGTAATGCGAGTTATGTGGTTGAATTGTCCCGTGTTTATACTGAGAGACAGGAAGGGTAGAGAAACACTACCGTGTTTGTTCAACGTTCTCACCATACGATATAAAAGGATATATTTGTATTATGAAGGCAAACTGATTCCGTATACCAATATTTTCACTGCTAATCGGTGTTTATTAATGCAAGCGTATATGCCTATTAGAGGGGGGACCGACATTTCATGCGATCCCCTAGATGTCATACGGTGATCAGGCAGAACACACGTCCTTAACGAGTTTCATAACATTTGTATTCTAGCCTGGTTGGTTGGTTGGTTGGTTCCTCTGTTTAGGGGCTGCGACAACGCGGTCATGTAGCCCCGTGTACTTTGGGTGTGTGTAGAATCTGTCTGATTACCAGTGTTAATTGTGATGGCTGTATAAGTGTGTGTATCTGTTTTAATTCAAGTAAGGACTGCAGACATTTAATTTTTTCAAGTAGTTCCTACTTTTGCCGCCAAACACCACCGTCAACGACCAACTAGTTCAGAACTTAGTTACCAGAAGCCACCGCAGTCGGCTATTGACAACGAACGTAGGAACCTAAGAACGTTAGTCAAATGTTTAACCTATATAATTTAGCTTCACACAGGTGTAATTAGTGGAAGGTTCTTTAACGTGCCATAAATCTATGACAT
Source organism: Meconema thalassinum (assembly GCA_946902985.2). Classification (NCBI taxonomy): domain Eukaryota; kingdom Metazoa; phylum Arthropoda; class Insecta; order Orthoptera; family Tettigoniidae; genus Meconema; species Meconema thalassinum. Next base: position 194,904,212 of record OX336391.1, read on the forward strand.
GGCACCGTCGGCTTTACTTCCTCTCCGAAGGAAGGCATACTGAGGGATTTTTAACGTTCTTAAAAATCCGATGACTTCGGCCGGGTTTGAACCCTCATTCTTTGTATTCTAGCCTCATCTGTCTCAAAATACATGGGTTGGTTTTTCAGTTTTGGCACCTTAGTTATAACTGGATTAATAACTAACTTAGATGGTTCAAAGTTTCACAGGCCCTCGATGTAGTCTCCACCGTTGACTAAAACGTGTTCCCAGTGATGCGGAAGTCGTCGGATCCCGTTGGCACTGCCCGATCTATTGATGGTACGAAGAGAGCGCTCGGCAGCCTGTTTAACGTCTTCAATGGTACGCAAACGCTCCCCGTGCATTGTCATCTTCATCTTCGGGATGAGATCATAGTCGCAGGAATTGATGTCGGGAGAATATGGGGGGTGATAGAGGACCTCTCAGCCCCAGCGATCCAACAATGCCGACCAACGCCTGCTGTGTGTGCCCTAGCATTGTCATGCAGAACGATGGGCGGTGTAACCATGTGGTGGCGCCGTTTCCTTCTCAGAGCTCCTCGGAGATGATCTTGCAGAAACGAACAATAGTACGCCGCATTAACGGTTTGCCCTCGGGGAACAGTATGGTGAATGATCACACCATCCCAATCATAGGCAAGAATAAACATTACCTTCACATTGGTGGGGGTTGGTCCAACTGTTTGTTTCCGTGGTGATCCGTGGTGCCGCCACTCGTTCGATTGGCGTTTTAACTGTGGCTCATAAGATCTGGCCCACGTCTCGTCAATGGCTATGATACGCCGTAAGAAGGCCACTCCTTCGCGCTCATAACGCTGAAGTGCATACGGCAAGCGTCATATCGCAGCCTTTTGTGCATGTCGGAACCCATTTGGATGCAATCTTCCTCATTTTCAGTAAGTCCTTCAGGATGTGGAGGACAATTGAATGCGCCAGTCCGGTATCTTGCTCTAATTGACGAATCGTTACGTTCCGATCCACCTCTACTAACGCGGACGCCATCTGTACATTGTCATCACTTACTGGTGGGTGACCAGATCGAGGCATGTGCTCCACACGTTCGCGCCCTTCTCGAAAGGCTGCAACCCATCTTGCTACCGTTCTGAACGGTAACGCAGCTGCACCGCACGCTTCCTGCAATTCTCGGTGACACTGTTTAGCACTGCGACCCCTAGCACACTGAATTTTTAACCACGTTCTCTGCTCCTGCTCCTGTCTTTCGCGAGCGCTGGTCTCACACTACTCATCTAACAGGCACGACTGCGCACGAGTGGTGGTGAGGACGGGCGAGGTCATGTGCTCTGAGGGAGGGGATGCAAGGCAGCAACCGTCGGTAAAAGTGGCAGCGCCCAACATTGTTGCAACTTGGCACTGAAGCATTGGTGCCAAAACTAAAAAAACAACCATGTATTTACTCAACTTAGCTGATTACATTTACAGCAGTGACGGCTGTTGGATTTTTGTCCTGGGAGTTACACTACTTTTGAGAGACGATGAGGTATTTATTACTAACTAGCAGACCCGTGCGAGAACTCTCGTATAATGTGTTGAATGAGCCCCATGTGTACAGACTACACATCCGGCCCTAGTGCTATGTGGAATGAACGCGACACAACTCTGGCAGAGGCTATCGTCCAGTTAATTTGTTTGAAAGCACTTTATAAGCAAATAAATATTCCTTTGACTTCTCAGGAAATGCGAGATTTTTCTTGTACTATTGAGACGATTTGGAAGATTTTGGTACAAACCACACCTTCTTACTCCCTCTGGTTTAGGAGATTGAGTTTTGTGAAACATACACCTTAGCGTATGATATAATAAGATGTTATTATTATTATTATTATTATTATTAGTAAGCCAACTCGTGGCGCCATGGCTAGCATCCTTGGCTGTCACCCCTGTGATCCGAGTTAAATTCCTGGCGCTGCTAAGAAATTTAATTCTGACCTGAAAAGAAGGAAGCTTGAAGTTTTACGTGACCGTAAATCTAGTGATCATGAGCCACGGGCCCTCCATTTTTACATGGAATCCGAACAACAGGACATGGCATTTCAGTTCGAAAATCTGACATGCATTGACCGGGAGAGTTTAGATTTAACAAATGGAGATGGAGACAGTGCCGTGTATGTGGGGCTTTCTCCATCTACCGTCCACACACTGTACGGTACATTGCCTAGGTGAGAGGCAAGCAGTTTGACTGCAGTGCCTCCACGCCCTCACCCGTAAATTAGAGGACGATCCTGAGTTACTAGAAGTGAAACGAGTAATTTGGTATTTAAATGCTATCTCAGATGTTTTCCGTGCATTGTAAACTACAAGTATTTAAAGTTTCAATAAAATCGGGGAGTTCATATTTCAAAGGTTCCCTTGTTTATCACTACGATTGGTGGCATCGAGTGGCTTGGACATCATGGGTGAGTGAATAATTTATCTGATAACCTGTGTTATAGTGGTGTTCATTTATAATTAAGGATTGGGAAAGGAGGCGGTCGTGACCTTTAGTTATGAGCCATCCCGACCTTTGCCTACACTCAAAGTGGGAAACCTTAGGAAGCCATTTCTTGGATGGATGAGGTGGGGATCGAACCGACCCCCTGTCTGATTTCATTTAAGAGTGTGACTGTATCTGGTTTTAACCCCCAGAAAAGAATGTTCTTGGTAGAACCTGGAATTAAACCAAGGACCTTTGGGAGCTCAGTCTGAGTACAAACCTGGGACCATAGATGATGGCAGTACAAAGGCCATCAGCATCAAGCATATGCATTAACATTTCACGTCAATGAACCGCAGTATAATCTGGCATGTTCATTAAAAAGCATTTTACTGCATGTTGTGTAACTCTGATCAGTGAGGCAGTGGTTATTTCAAACGCTGTGTGTTTGAGTGTTGGGTATTTGTGAAGTACTAACGAGGCTTAGAGCACGCTGCAACACCAACTTTGCTTGTTTTTTGGCAAGCGAATACGAATCAATAGTCAGAGCTGCTTCGTTCTTAAAAATACAGTGGTCGTATTTTAACTAAATACCGCATTGTGTTGAGCTGTCTGCACCCAATTAGAGAAGACAGAGATGATTCTTCTCCTACAAGATAACATCGATTACATCACTGTTTTATGGAAATGTACAATTCGAAGATAAGGTTTTTAAGTTCAATTGACAGGGAGAAAACTTATTGGCATAACAATAGAAAAAGCTTTGGCTAATTTTTCACCAAGTCCCCACCTATATTGATACATTCGTTGTGCCATAAAATTATTCTAAAAAAACTTGAAAAATTCGGTGTCCAGCGATTTCCGGACGCTTTTCCCGATGCGAGTGTTGAGATTTCTCCATGTCGTTAAGGCGGTCTTGGTCTACAGGGTAAAGTTTTTTTTTTGTGTCGTGTGGCCTCCGTAGAGGCCGAGTGCAGGTCTTTCTAGTCGACGCCCGTGGGCGACCTGCGCGTCGGGATGAGAGATGGAATGATGAAGATAAAGATCAATGAAACTGGGCAAGGATGTGGAAGGAAGCGGCCGTGGCCTATCAGAAGGTACCGTCCCAGCATTTGCCTGGTGTTAAAAATGGGAAACCACGGAAAACCATTTCAAGGACGGCCGACGGTGGGGCTCGAACCCACGCGTCTACCGAGTCAGCAGAGAGCTTGGCCCCATGACCTAACGCTGCGCTTTAGCCCGCGTAGCCACTACTGTCGGTACAAGGTAAAGTGATACACCCTTGTCTCATTCGCTGTTATGATCCCATTCATTACCCTCAAGTTCATACCGCCAAAAGTGTTTGAGGCTGATTGCTGCTATGGCGCAGTGGTGTATTCTTTGAATACACGGTACGAGAGATATAATGTCTATTGCTCTTTGCATGTTCATTTCTTCCTTCCTCTTTGCCAAACACCAACAGTGATCATCTGTTTTCTCCTTGTTGGGTATATCTCTCATGTCTTCATAAGTATGTTTCAGATATATAACTTCTGTGATCCACCTAGCGTCATATAACAACAAATCTCTGAAGCTCTTCAACTCTTCCTCGCGCAAGAGGAATTCCATATCCATTTGGCTACCAGATACTGTTGTCAACTCTTTGAAGACCAGCTCAGCAAAAGAAGATTATTTTGTTGTATTTAAGTTGGTTATGCTGATATGTATACCTTTTGTTTCCTACCCCCACTCTTTCCCCCTTCCGTGGTCTCTCCGTGCTCCGCTGAGCTGCTCTCACTTCTCCGTCTGCAGTTGACTCGTCCAGTCAAAGCTCCGCTCGAGCTTGCCTCCTCAAACCAAGAGGCTCACCCTCTTTTACGCCATGTTGGAACTCTAAGCATCAGTGAGAAATCCGACTTCAACATGAAATCAAGATAAGTACCATTTTTAAAAAGTTTTAACCTCATCTTCATGGTTTTAACTTCCAAGTGGTTTTAATTATAATTTATAGGCAGTGTGAAATGATTTACTTTGGGGCAATGATCATTCTTCGTGAGATTTGCAATGTTGAGCTTTTTGCTTGTATAAGCCAACCTTACTAAAACAAAAGAGCTTTTCTTAAGCGATTCAAACGAGAAATCCTCTCGCTACGTGGGATATTATCTAATACCCACTGCCTATAATTATAAAACTATTTCCTCCGTTGGATTTTCTCAACCCCATTTTCTGCTAAGGTCGTTCTGGAACCTTCTAGACCTTGTTCTCTATCTGCGAGTCTTGTCGTCAAGTATTGTTCACGCACTGTGAAAATGCTAGTTAAAATGAGGAATCTTCCTTATAAATTTTTGCAATAGCTAACTTTCTTCCACCGCTGGAACCTCTGGAAAATTCTATGGCGCATTTAATTGTAAATTACAACTTTTTCAAGAAATAGACTCTCATCTATATAGTGCAATCAGTTCTTTCCATAATTGCAATAACTTTCTTTTTCATGAACTTTAGTGTTTCTATAGTGAACTTTGAATCCATCTTCATAGACTACAGTGATAACCAGTGCTTGCTCAACTTTTCTACCGCGTCGCGATCGTTCGCTTATATTCAAATAAGGCCATGAACATTTTCCTCAATTCCCATTTCTCTTTCCTAAACCTCTCACTAACAATCTGCAATAAATTTTTAATCTAGGTCTATTCCAATAAGGTGTCATTCCAAGAAGTGCCCTTCCATTTTTGTTGGTTTATCATTAAGTATCTCTGTATAATCTTTGTGATACGTGTCTAGCACAGGTTTCAAATTTACCTTGTTCCTCCCTTCAAAATCAGGGAAAACAATTCTCTAAACTCTTGAGCGAGTCATGTTCAGGTTTCACGAAATGGAAACTGCCCCATTTTTCTCGTGATTCCTAATTAAACATAGGAAGTCTAGAAACTTCTTTTTCACTTTCTCCAGGTTTCACTGTAAGTGACCTGCCCTTTTTGTATAATTCTCATATATTAATTCTGTATAAATATAAGAAGTTGTAGGAACTTCTATTTCATTTTTCACGTTGTTATTATTGTTATTTTCAAAGTTGTCACTTTCTCTAGAACATTCTCTCCAGAATTTCTTAAGGTGCACTTTTTGTACTTCAATTCACGTTCAAGCTTTAATTACTTTATTGCTCATTTGTTGAAATCTTATAAAGATTTTAGAAACATGTAAGGTTTGAAACCTTAAAAATTGTCAATTGCCTGGAGCAACCGTTTAATGTTGTCGGAGGTCTGCGACCTCAAATTGCTAATAAGATTAAAAAATATTTATTTGTTAAAAAGATCAATTAATCCTGAATTGTTAAATAAATTAAATATTTGTTTTTGGATTCATCATTTCTCTGATACTACAGTTAGGCAGGATCCTGGCTTTCCTAGCTCTTCCTAGGTTTATGCCCTCGTTCATATACAATAAATCGTTTGCTCTCAGTCTTGTCAGACCATCACCCTTCCCTATAGTACTTTCATTCGTGCTTGGGAGGAAATACACTACAGGCTCTCTCTGGCAAACTGCCCAAGTCTTAGCTGCGGTTCCCGTCAGCCTCGACCAAGCTCGTTCCTACTTTAGATATCAGGAGGTTAAGTTTCTGTGGCAATCGCCTTTAAGTGTGTTTAACACTAAACTTATTATTTTTGTGGGACTCTCCTCCTATTTTTCTATCCTTCTCTTCCAATCCCAAATCTACTTCCTTCTCTTAATCATCTTCCCTTGGTGGGTGGGTTATTCCCTAGCCTATAATCTACCCAAAATTTGGTACCAGAAACCCGGGAGAGTCCATTTGCTATGTCCATTGTTTGTAAAGTGTCATTTGACAATACTTTGCATATTTCTAATATCTCCTTTGGATCTTTCAGCTATATCTACGTCATGCAAAGCCTGTGAACGGGAAAGAGGCCGCTCCTGTCTCCTTTGGGGTGTCCTGTTCTTTCTACTCTTTCGCTGTTGCCAATTTGACAGCATCTTCAAGGTTCTACAGTTTCGTGAGTTGTATTTCAATTTATTCTCTTCATCATGGCTCCTACTGAAAAAGATGAAACTCTCATTGCTAGACGTTCTTCTTATAAAGGGCAACTCACTAGATTCCGAAATTTTATCAACAAGTTAAATCCCGCCGAGTGTGATTTAGATATCTTAACACATCGCCTTAAGCTGTACGAACGGTCTTATGGTTATTATGACCAAATTCAAACCGAGATTGAATCCGCTTGCCCAGAACTCCAATCGGATCGGGACGAGGTCGAACCCTGGTATTTTGAAGGAATTGCAAAGGCCCACCAACTGATTCGCAATATCTCAGAACCGGACACTAGAGTCATCAATCCGGCCCAGTTCGCACCCGCTTCAGTTCACAAGAACAAACCGAAACCGTTACTTCCCAAGATAAGCCTACCGCACTTCTCAGGCAAGGAAGGTGAATGGTATTCTTTTTACGAACTTTACTGCTCCCTTATTCATGAAAATATCGAGATCCCAGACATACATAAATTTTACTACCTCCGCACTTCTTTGGAATCTGAGGCCTTGACCTTGGTGGAGTCACTGCCTTTAAGCGCAGACAACTACCACATCGCCTTTAATCTCCTTAAAGAGAGATATGGCAATTTACGGTTGAGTGTCGCTCGTCATATCCGCTGTCTCTTCAACTTACCGGCCGTCAAACCTAATGACGTCACATCTTTAAGAGACCTCTTAGATTCTATGCAGTTAAATGTCAGAGCGTTATACCAACTAAAACAGCCTGTCCAAACATGGGACACCATACTTATTCACCTAGCTACATCAAGATTCGATTTTTCGACACTGAAGGCCTGGGAGATCGAACTCGCCTGCAACAAGGAACATTCGTTCGAACACCTTATCTCGTTTCTCAACAGTCGATGTCAATTCCTTACAGCACTCGCATTTCAGTGCGAAAAGGTCGAAACGAATCCTCAGTGTCAAATTTTTGAAAAAAAACTTGCTTCTTCAAAGGGACATCAGCCCCCATTTGTCGAAAACAAACAAACCCGTTCTTCTTTCAATCATTCAAGAGAAGATATCAGGCCGCTTAACAAATCGTTAAAATGCACGCTCTGTAAAAAGCCTCACACCTTGTATTTGTGCAAATCCTTTAAAGAATTGTCTGTCGAAGATCGAAGGAAGTTTGTGTTGAATAGCAAACATTGTTTCAATTGCTTGTCACCTAAGCATTCTTCTTCGAACTGTACGTCATCAAATCTCTGTTTCCATTGTAAAAAACCGCATCATTCTTTATTGCACGTTCACGATAAATCGAGGTCATCAGTACCTGCCTCTTCAAGCTCCATGCAGAGCAGCTCCGAACAAACTAATGCTTCTTCCTGCATTTCTAATGCCGAACCTTCTCACAGTGCGCAAACCCTTTTGACCACTGTACAATTTGAAATCCAAGATAGATTTGGAAATTGGTTTAGAACCCGTGGTCTTCTCGATTCCGCTTCAACGCACAACTTTGTTTCGCAATCGTTGATTAAAAAACTAGGTCTTTCGTCATCGCCTACTTCTATCAATGTGACCGGCATTGACAATTTGAAAACTCAAGTTTTGCAGTCTTCAAAATTGAAAATCAGAGACGTTTGCCAAAGAAACACCAATCTTAATTTAAACTGTCTCATTCTTACCAGTATTGGCAAGGACACTCCAAGTCACTCTATCAATACCTCCGGATTAAAGATTCCTTCGCACTTAAGGTTAGCCGATCCTCAGTTTAATGCTCAAGGTCCCATTGATGTGCTTTTCAGTGCCAATGTTTTTTGGAATTGCATTCGCAAACAAACACGCAAGTTATCTTCAACCGTGGTCGCTAGAGACACCGATTTTGGTTGGGTTATCACTGGTGAAATCAAACATACCAGTGTTCAAACCAAAACGCAATGTCATTTCGTCACAGCTGACATAAATCCCATTTCTGAAAAAGAGAACGCTCATGTTTCAAATCTCAATATTTTTGAAAACCACTTGTCTAAACGATGTCTCATCGTGAACAACTGCGCTACCCCTGTAAGTTGTTTAAATGGCTTTTCCTTCTTCCCGCACAAGATGGCCATTCAAGTTCGCCTTGCTTTGTGTTATTTCGTCTATCTTCTTATGTCATTTTTTATAGCAGTTAATTGCTTAAACTATTCCTCGAAAACTATCTTCCCCTTGTGTAAAACCATGGCTATCAGTCACCATCACTTTGCTGTACGCTATGTTTCACTTCTTTCGCTATGTAGAAGGATGGCCACGGCCGGCTCCTCCCCCCTTCCTCGCAATTGGAGGTCGCTCATGAAACCGCTTGAAACTCTGAATTCTATAGCATCTAGAATAACTATTCTTATGCATAACCTTCGTCTCAATGTCCCAGCTTGTCTTCTTTGCTCGGAAGAATTAAGCTTCTTTTTGTTGAAAATTGTCCGATTTCGTGATCCTCTCAATTATGCGAAATTGATTTCCTACTTTATTTCACATAGCTTTAAATTGCTTTTTCATGTCCAAGTTATGATTGACTGCATGCCGTCCAAACTGAATATCTGCTTTAAGTTACAGCTGATTCAGCTAGTGTGTGTGTACTCCGAACTGCTTGTTTTTCAAACCTGTTTGTTTACAAGCCTGAATAACGCCAAGTTGTTGTTTATTTCCTGTATGATTGCCAAAGGTCAAAACAAGTTTCTCTTATCTCAACTTTGGCTGATTGCCAAGCATTGTCTGGCGAGTTGCTACTATAAGTACAGAAGCCGTTTACCTACTTCCCAAAATAAACTTGTTCCGCTTAAGGACTCTGTCAGCCATTTATATGTCTTATCTCGTTGTACTATGTGTGTCAAGGCCGTACTTGTTTACGTCTTCCGCTTACTCACGCTCGTATTCTATAACTGTTTCGATCCCTGTTTCAAAACTTCGTTGCGTATTTCTCACGCGCGTATGTATTGCAATTTGCTTGCATATTTTGCGATCTTAATGTTCATTGATGAACAAACTGGTTTTTTCTCGTCGTCACATTCGATGTGTTTTTGTATTCATACTTGTCCTGTCACGTTTTTCGCTGACTTAAGTATTTTTCTGAGTAACCCCTTTGATACTCATTATAACTTGAGGTCATTGTTTATGGCTCCTTGTTTGTTACCTATGGCGTTCTTGCTTTCTACTCGCATAGTTCCTTTGTTTATTTGGTATATTCTTGTCCTGAATAGATGTACTTGTTCCTATACGCTTTGTTTAAACTTGCCAATTCTTCTTTCTCATCGTATCGTAATCTTTACTAGTGCTTTATTTCCCTCAGCTTCCAGCTATTTTGTGATTGAAAGTGTTGATAATTCTCGCCTTTCAACTCCGCTTTCCAATGACCCTGATAATCTCCTTCCACTTACACCTGGTCGCTTCTTTACACGCACTTCTCTCTCTGTCCATCCTCCCCTTCCTAATTCTTACAGGGATTCTAATCTACCTATCGCTTGGCGGAAACTTGAAGCCCTCCGTAATTCTTTTTGGAAGAGGTGGAACTTGGAATATTTAACTTCCTTGCAACGGAGGCAGAAGTGGTTTCTTTCCAGTCCCGACATTAAAGTGGGAGACTTGGTCTTAGTTAGGGATGTTTCACCCCCCCTAGTCGGGCCCTTTGGAAAAGTGACTAAGTGTTACTCTGGAAGAGATAGGAGAGTCAGGGTATTCAGAGTCTTGACCATTAATGGTCAGATCATAAGACCACTTCTCTTCAATTACTGTATTACTCTTAAATGTGTAACTGCTTTCTTGCTCGCTGTTGGTGTCTGTCCCCCCAGTATGGTGTATTCTTTGAATACACGGTACGAGAGATATAATGTCTATTGCTCTTTGCATGTTCATTTCTTCCTTCCTCTTTGCCAAACACCAACAGTGATCATCTGTTTTCTCCTTGTTGGGTATATCTCTCATGTCTTCATAAGTATGTTTCAGATATATAACTTCTGTGATCCACCTAGCGTCATATAACAACAAATCTCTGAAGCTCTTCAACTCTTCCTCGCGCAAGAGGAATTCCATATCCATTTGGCTACCAGATACTGTTGTCAACTCTTTGAAGACCAGCTCAGCAAAAGAAGATTATTTTGTTGTATTTAAGTTGGTTATGCTGATATGTATACCTTTTGTTTCCTACCCCCACTCTTTCCCCCTTCCGTGGTCTCTCCGTGCTCCGCTGAGCTGCTCTCACTTCTCCGTCTGCAGTTGACTCGTCCAGTCAAAGCTCCGCTCGAGCTTGCCTCCTCAAACCAAGAGGCTCACCCTCTTTTACGCCATGTTGGAACTCTAAGCATCAGTGAGAAATCCGACTTCAACATGAAATCAAGATAAGTACCATTTTTAAAAAGTTTTAACCTCATCTTCATGGTTTTAACTTCCAAGTGGTTTTAATTATAATTTATAGGCAGTGTGAAATGATTTACTTTGGGGCAATGATCATTCTTCGTGAGATTTGCAATGTTGAGCTTTTTGCTTGTATAAGCCAACCTTACTAAAACAAAAGAGCTTTTCTTAAGCGATTCAAACGAGAAATCCTCTCGCTACGTGGGATATTATCTAATACCCACTGCCTATAATTATAAAACTATTTCCTCCGTTGGATTTTCTCAACCCCATTTTCTGCTAAGGTCGTTCTGGAACCTTCTAGACCTTGTTCTCTATCTGCGAGTCTTGTCGTCAAGTATTGTTCACGCACTGTGAAAATGCTAGTTAAAATGAGGAATCTTCCTTATAAATTTTTGCAATAGCTAACTTTCTTCCACCGCTGGAACCTCTGGAAAATTCTATGGCGCATTTAATTGTAAATTACAACTTTTTCAAGAAATAGACTCTCATCTATATAGTGCAATCAGTTCTTTCCATAATTGCAATAACTTTCTTTTTCATGAACTTTAGTGTTTCTATAGTGAACTTTGAATCCATCTTCATAGACTACAGTGATAACCAGTGCTTGCTCAACTTTTCTACCGCGTCGCGATCGTTCGCTTATATTCAAATAAGGCCATGAACATTTTCCTCAATTCCCATTTCTCTTTCCTAAACCTCTCACTAACAATCTGCAATAAATTTTTAATCTAGGTCTATTCCAATAAGGTGTCATTCCAAGAAGTGCCCTTCCATTTTTGTTGGTTTATCATTAAGTATCTCTGTATAATCTTTGTGATACGTGTCTAGCACAGGTTTCAAATTTACCTTGTTCCTCCCTTCAAAATCAGGGAAAACAATTCTCTAAACTCTTGAGCGAGTCATGTTCAGGTTTCACGAAATGGAAACTGCCCCATTTTTCTCGTGATTCCTAATTAAACATAGGAAGTCTAGAAACTTCTTTTTCACTTTCTCCAGGTTTCACTGTAAGTGACCTGCCCTTTTTGTATAATTCTCATATATTAATTCTGTATAAATATAAGAAGTTGTAGGAACTTCTATTTCATTTTTCACGTTGTTATTATTGTTATTTTCAAAGTTGTCACTTTCTCTAGAACATTCTCTCCAGAATTTCTTAAGGTGCACTTTTTGTACTTCAATTCACGTTCAAGCTTTAATTACTTTATTGCTCATTTGTTGAAATCTTATAAAGATTTTAGAAACATGTAAGGTTTGAAACCTTAAAAATTGTCAATTGCCTGGAGCAACCGTTTAATGTTGTCGGAGGTCTGCGACCTCAAATTGCTAATAAGATTAAAAAATATTTATTTGTTAAAAAGATCAATTAATCCTGAATTGTTAAATAAATTAAATATTTGTTTTTGGATTCATCATTTCTCTGATACTACAGTTAGGCAGGATCCTGGCTTTCCTAGCTCTTCCTAGGTTTATGCCCTCGTTCATATACAATAAATCGTTTGCTCTCAGTCTTGTCAGACCATCACCCTTCCCTATAGTACTTTCATTCGTGCTTGGGAGGAAATACACTACAGGCTCTCTCTGGCAAACTGCCCAAGTCTTAGCTGCGGTTCCCGTCAGCCTCGACCAAGCTCGTTCCTACTTTAGATATCAGGAGGTTAAGTTTCTGTGGCAATCGCCTTTAAGTGTGTTTAACACTAAACTTATTATTTTTGTGGGACTCTCCTCCTATTTTTCTATCCTTCTCTTCCAATCCCAAATCTACTTCCTTCTCTTAATCATCTTCCCTTGGTGGGTGGGTTATTCCCTAGCCTATAATCTACCCACGCAGTCTTGTGAACAGGTGTGAGCTGTCTCGGCACCCATCTTGATGACATCATCCGCTATTCTAACACCTCGTGAATCATGTAGTGGATCCTAGTGTGGATGAGACATTAGGTACAGTTAGGCACCCAGATCGGTCTTCGTCTTCCAGACTTTTTCTTTCTTTCTTTACAAAAACATTGAACACCCGAGCCCAACCATTTCACGGAAAATGATGTCGTATCCTTAGACGCTCTGTAGGTGGAAATGAATATCTGAAACACTAGTTCCTTGCGCCCATTCATAGTGCACGGCAACACGCACTTCCATGTGATCATGTTTCCTGCACGTCTCTTTCTGTCACACTGGTTTGCACTCGAATGAATACGAACTGCTTCTTTCCCGGCTTTGGTATTCTGCTCATGCGCCAGTGCTCCTCTGCTCTCATTCTTCACGTCGAGAATTCAGGATAGACCGTCCTTTGTCATGGCGAAGTGCTTTCTGACCTTTAGTACAGTTTCGTATGAAATTACATGAGGAATCTTACATTCAGAACGTCGCTGGTACATTGTCAAGAGACAAGTTCTTAAGCATTTCATAACTGAAGCTGATGTTGGTAAAGTAACAATTGATACTGATTCTCTTCAGTCGGACCACGCAACATAATCCCAATTACTGCGACATGTGAAATAACAACCTGAGTTATTACTTATGATTAAATATGTATATATGTTATGGATTACAAAGAGCTGATAAGGCTGACATATTTTGCTCCCCAAGTGAGTATTATCAGATCTAAAAGTTGAAATATCAAGAAACTTGTTAATAAGGCAACACTGAAAAGTGGATTCATAGCTATCTAAAGAATCAATGACTAAAAGTTGAATGGAATGCAAACACATTTGTTATTGAAAACAAATGTTTTTAAATATCCGTATTGATGTTAGAATTAAACGTTTAAAATTATACGACAAATCAATACATAAACAACTATATATTTTATATATTTGAACATGTTTCGACCTTCAATGAGGTCATCTTCAGCATAAACAGAAAGCCAATTAAGAATTGAAAACTAAAATAGCATATATGACTTAAAACAAAATTAGAAATGAAAAATTAATGATAATAATTGTAATAAATAAAATATAGTAATAAAATGTATATCCTTACAAATGCAGTATCATTGAATAAATATAAGATTGGTCTTTTTACAATAATTTTTGAAAAAGTAGTTAGAAAATAAGAACTATTGACGGTGAGTGTAAAAATGTTTTATCAAAATATACAAACAAAATAATATAGAAAAATCAAGTTCTAAAATCAATAAAATAATTCAATTCGGTGCTTGATTAAATAAGTTGAATCCTCTTCAATACGGAGTTTATTAACAATTTTGAATAGGTGCCAACCAGTATTACGATGACATGAATTAACCTTGTTGTATGGGATGGAAAAATTCGGAAATTCGTAGAAGAATTTGAGTTGAAAAGCCCAATGTGGATGTGTGGCAATTCTAATATTTATCCAAAACGTTTAGAAGATAATGAAAAACCGGTATTTTTGAAATGGAATTAAGGTATCAGATGTTCTTCTTTAAATTTGCCAAACAGTGTTAGGTTATGTATTTTCCGCTTTATTGCAACCGTCGTTTTGAAATTCTACCGTAGTATGTAATGCATACATTAAGTATTTATCCGATCAATGCAGTAAAGATGGCCACCCAACCCGGCTAGTTTGTTCCTCAAAAGTTTGCCTACTGACATAGGTTATGTGGGTTTAAACCCACAAAATAAAAACAAGACAACACTATAAAGAGGCTTACTATGCAAGGTGAGGTGTGAGGTAGTTTGCCTCACTGACTAAGTACAGCCGTACTAACCCATTGATTAGAACCCTTCACAACACCCACAGGCTGTGTCCCAAATACTAGTATTAAGCAACAATCATACCTCAGTAGCTTCCATATAATCACAGCCATGGATGAGACTGAGTAGTCGGTGAAAATACATATTTTACTCTAGCCTTTGCCAACAGACAAAATAGAAAAAAACTGCATTCATCATAATATGGCAACAAGCCTTACGACTATCTATATTACTACTAACGAAGATAACTGATTTCAACGTAGAAGGTAAGTTCCCTAACATTGTTTGTTTATAGGAGCATAACTTACGCAGGAGAAATGTAGAGGAACCCATAGCGGTTTTCGTATTTTCCTGTTGGCAGCAATGGGAGAGAGATTTATTAAGAGACCAAACATTCGCGGGAATGTAGAGTAGATGGACGTAAAAGTTGCAATGTAGGAGCTATGTGTTTGACACACTGTATTATGGTAATAAATAATCTAGTCCTTTATAATATGGGGCGTGGTGGCTCAGCGGTCAAGCTTTTGCCTCTCACCAGGGTGGACTGGGTTCGATTCCCGGTCAATACATGTGAGATTTTCGAGGTGAAATTCTATGATACCTCTTGTGCCGGTTTCTTCTTTGCCTTCTATCAGCTTGAGCTTTTAGATGCTCAAAGGCTCTTCTAACTCGTACATCTCTTCCAGGCTGAGCGTCGGCTGGCCTAGGAATGACCAGATTCCAAGGTCTCTCTGGTTGCTCATTCCGATGTAACGTTATTGGTATCTCTCCCGTAGATTCATGGATTGTATTATTTATACAAAATTTGATAATATCAAGGATATCTATCCATTTCCAATTTTCCTCGGTACAATATATCCTACAGTACTTGGCCGTTTCCCTCATCACTCTTTCCACAGGATTTGCCTTAGGATGGCGAATACTAGACAGTATCTGACGTATTCCAAGTCTCTCTAATTCCTGTCTAAATTCTACACTTGTAAAACAACTACCGTGATCCGACAACAAGTTCTCTGGTTTACCCAGAATAGGTATCACTTTTTCTTTGAGTTGTTTTAACACCTGTTTGGTACTAGTCTTCTGTATGGGAGCAAGGACAACCATTTTCGTGAAAACATCCATAGCCACCATTATATGTCTATTTCCTCTCCTAGCCTTTGGCAAAGGTCAGAAATTGGCAATGGAAATAATTTGACCTGGCCTCTCGGGCAACAATGGTATTGGCTTTTGTCTCATCAAAAACGCATTTGGCTTAATCCTTTGACATAAATCACATGTCTTGAGCGTATCCCTTACAGTTTCTCTCAGTCTCGGCCATACAAATGCTTCTTTCAGCATCGAGACTGTTTTGTCGACTCCCATATGTCCAAACGATCTATGGGCTAACCATACCATTTTCCTCTGCAAAATCGCAGGCACAACGATCCTCAATCGTGTATGGTCAGTGTCCGCAAACTTATACAATAGTCCATTAAAGAACGTGCAATCCTGAGCTATCTTATGAGCTTCAGTATACGCAGGTGTAACTCTTATCAAACCCCCCTCCAAGAAAGATATGAGCATGTTCATCCATGGATCCTCACGTTGTCGTTGACCAATGCTCCTTAATTCATTCAAAGTGCGCTGATCCCTGTCTTCCAAATCAATAGCCATTACTTCCTCTACTGTGGACTCTGGCTGTCTACTTAAATAATCTGGAACTACGTTTTCTTTTCCCGGGCAATACTCTATATTTACATCGAACTGCTGTATGTATAAAGCCCAACGCATCAACCTTTGACTGGATAAATCCGTCTTCATCAAAAAGGTTAAGGCTTTATGATCAGTCCTTAACGTGACTTGAAACCCATATACAATCTTTCGCAAATCTCTGATTAAAATCAGGATATCCTAGCTTCACATAATTTAAGAGCATTTATTTGGCCTCTATAAACGCTTTTTCTGTTTCCTCCGTCCATTTCCACTTGTCCCCCTTCTTCAGAAGGTCCTGTAGTGGTGCAACAGTTTTGGTATACGATGGACAATGTCCTGAGAAAAATCCAATCAATCCCAAAAACTGGCGAAGGTTTTTCACCTTCAAAGGCCTGGGAAAATCTCTTATCGATTCTAATTTGCATGGATTTGGTTTGACACCATCCTTGTCAATCACATGCCCCAAAAACGTAACATGTCTCTGACAAAAATTTGATTTCTTCAAATTAATCTTAAAGTTAGCCCTTCTTAAATCTTCCAATAATTTCTTTAACTTTTCCAAGTGTTCTTTAATGTTTTCCGAGGTAAGCAATATGTCATCCACATAACGGATAGTACAATCTTTTACTTCCTCTGACAGGTTGCGATCAAGTGCTCTTATTAAGGCGGATCCCGCGGTCTTCAAGCCAAACGGACATCTCTCGAAGCAATACGTTTGTTGATCGAACTGAAATCCAGTTAAGAGACTGGTTTTCTCTTCAAGTTCGAAATGATGATATGAAGAAGTCATGTCAATATTTGTGAAAATCTTCTTGCCTTTAAATTTCCTCAGTATTTCTTTTATGGGTGGTGCCGAATCATTTTCTGGTATAATTTTCGCGTTCAAATTTCTGGCATCCAAACACACCCTTACTGAGCCATCCGGTTTACTTACAATTACTAATGGACTAACATATGGTGTCGCCATCTTTTCTATAACACCTGCATCACTCATCTCTTGCAGTGTTTTCTTTGTTTGTGAGTAATGTTTTTCTGCAACCGGGTATGGTTTTTGTCTGAACGGTGCCCAATCATTTACTTGAAAAGCGTATTTAAAATGTTGAATCTTTCTGGGTTTGGAATCAAATACGTCCCTGTATTTTAATAGCAATTCCTTTAATTTTTCCTTGTTCTCGAGGTTAACTTTAGCTTCCTCTATTTTTCCTGACAGGTTGGTCTCGAACTCGGTTTCCAAACTATCTTCAAGTTCTATATTTAGGACTTCAAATACCTTCTCTATGTCCCTACAACCTTCCTCGGTCACTTCTTCCACATGCCATACCTGTTCTTCTATTTTTGCATCCTGTTCCTGCAGATTTATGTTTTGTCCATCCACATCCTCTCTTTGAATCCGAATGCAATTTTGCGCTAGGTCTATTATGACCTTGTTCTCACGGATAAAATCAATACCTAATATGACATTATATGGCAATTGATTTACCAGCAAAAAGCATTGTGAAATTTCAGCGTTACCCATGATTAAATCAATGTATACCTGAAATTTACATGTCAAAGATTTTTCCGGAATAATTCCCTTAATCTTCACACTTGAGGTGGGAATTTTCAGTATGCGACCTCGTGTTTCTAATTCATTTAGGAAGGTTTGCGTTATTAAACTTATGGTTGATCCAGTATCAATTAATGCCCTGACCAGTAATCCTTCTATCCTTAACATGATAATAGGTAATTCCCTTCTAACAGGTGGGATTCCTTCCACCTCCTCTTTAATTAATTCATCTGGTCTTGCTATCCAGCTTACAATCTCAACCTCCTCCCAGCTCCTGGTATGTTTCCGCTTTTGATGATTTAAATTTGGAGTTTTTTATCCTGAGGGTTTCCTTTCCCCTCATTCTTCAATTAAGCTTGTGACTCCAAGCTTTGAGCTCCTTCTAGTCGGTCGGGTGATTTTCGGTTCTTTAAGGCCTCACTCCAACGGACTCTTTGCATTTCAGGTTCGTCTGTTCGTTCATTCATGTAACGAAGACTTTCCTGATACCTTTCTTCTATTTCGGCCCGATATTCATCGTCTCTATCCTCCGGTCTCACATTCCTTCTGGGATAATTTTCCCATCTCTTTCTGTTATCCTGCCTCTGATTATTATTGTTATAGGGTCGGTTCTCTTGTTGCCTATAACCCGTATTCCTAGGATTTCTTCCCCGATATCCTCCTCTATGGTATGGCTGTATTCCCCTAGGCTCTTGATGTCCATATTCTCGACCCAATCCCTGAGTATCAGTACTAGTTGACTAATTTCTGGTCAATGGTGTCTCTCTATTTTCTTGACTGTTGGCCATATGTACTTGTTCAGTTTGTCTTTGATGCCTGGTAGTAACGTGTTATGTCGTCATATCTAATTGACGTAAGACGCTCTCCACTTCCACAGCACTTCTGGCTTTAGATGAGATTAACAACCTCTGTATCTCATATGGAAGTTGTCTTGCAATGGCGGCACACAGGTCATTCTCAGCTGGAGCAATGTCAAGTTCCCGGAATTTACACAGCTGAGCGGTGAAAAATTCTGAATATTTAGTGGGGGCATTTGTACTATATTCCTAGAGTACAGATCTAGCCTCAGATTCTCTTGGACATCTGCTGCCCAATATCGTTTGAGAAAAGCTTCTCTAAAACCTTCCACCGTGTCAAATGTATACCTGCAACTCCTGAACCAGGTGAGACAATCACCTGCCAACAGCTTCTCAATTGCTCTCAGTCTCCGATCCTGAGGAACATTCATTTCATTCAAGTACTCTGCGACCTCCTTCAACCAGTATTTAGGAGTAATCGACATAGTATTCCCCGTAAACTTCACCGGTCTGTCCTCATTTGACTTGATGATATTTATTATTTGACCATTTGTTTGGTTCATATAAGGGGTTGACATTGCCATCGGATATCCTGGGTTTTTATAAGGGCTCACCCCTCCTAAGTCCCTATCCTGATTAGTGCCTCTTTCATGGGGATCTACCCATCCTGTCTTTTGAAATTCATCCTGACTTTCAAACTCTAATTTCCTTTCTCTTCGGGCACTTTCTTCATGAGCCATAAGTTGAATTTCCATTTGACTGTTCTTGTGTTCAGTCCTTTCCAACCGTGATCCTAATTCATTCTGAATTCTTTCTTGATTCTTTTTACTGTCTTCCACTTCTTGTTTGAGTTGGAATTTTTCTTCCCTGAAACTATCCCTCATTTCAGCCAATTGATTTTCTACCTCTTTCTTGATGACCATAACCTGTTTGTCTATAACTTCTGGCTTAACGTCACCTTAGGTATCTAAGTCTTCTCGGATCTCCTTTATCTTTTTCTCCATCTCTTTTTGTCCTTTGTAGACATTATCCTGGATCTTGTTCATATCCTCTCGGGCCTTTCCTTGTTCATCGAATATAATTGTTATGTCAGTCATAACCTTATTTATATCCCCCTTTGTGTCTCCCATCTGTTTTGTTAATCCACTTACAGTTTCCTGAATTCCAGTAACCCCTTTATCTATCCTCTCTATTTTTAAAAGTTGTTCATCACGATCTGTTTTTCGCTGCGTGCTTTCATCTTTAAGATTCCCTTCGTATTTATTTAACTTCGTGGTTATTTCTTCCTCCTGCTTCCTCAACCATTCATCCACCTGTCCCGTGAATGTGTTAAATTGCAATTCCCTTCTACTTGCATCGACCTCACCTTGCTTCTTGATGTCATTTATCTCAGCCTGAACTTTCTCGACTTTTCCCTCGAGTTTTTCTACTTGGTTCTCCACCCCTTTAAATCTATTTCCTAGCTTATTAACACTTTCTTTTATCTCATCCCGGGATGTTTCACAAAGATTCATGTTAGATTTTATCTGATCTTTCAACTCTTTCTGCACCCCTTGGATATGGGTTACAAGTTCATCTTTACATGCATCTACATTCTCTTTACAAGTTTTTTCCATATTACCTAATTTAGTTTCCATGGAACCAATTTTATCCTCTAAAATTTTAAAATTATCTTGACACTCCTTTTTGGATTCTATACCAATTTTTCTATAGTACTCATCTGGATTTTCAATCCTGTATTAAATGTGTTATTCTCACTTTGAAATGCCTCTAGCTTGTCCACAAATGTTTTATCCAATATTTGAAATTTTGACTCTATGTTTCCTTCTATACTTTCTCGGAGTTCATTTGATCCCTGTTTTATTCCCTCAATTTCAACCTTCAGTGCATCATTATTTGCTTTACTGTCAGCTTTTATGGACTCTAACGTCTCATCTTTTACAATTTTCAAATGTTTTTCATTTTCCGTTTTCATTTTTTCTATCTCAGCCTTCAGGTCACTGTTCATTCTTATACAGTCGGCCTCGATAGATCCTAACGTTTGATTTATGGATCCTAACTCTTTTTATTTTCATCCTGTTGGAGGTCCAGTTTATTGTCTATAGTTTCGAATTTATTGTTCATGGCCTCCAACTTTTCCTTATTGTCGGCTTTTAAAGCGTCCAAAGGTCCCTGCCTCTCTTCACTATTTTCGGCTTTCATAGTCGCCTTTAAGACGTCCACAAGCCTCTGCATTTTCTCACTTAATGCCATCTTATTCTCTTATAGAATACAGTGGGCTATCATGCCACATCGCCGGTTCATGCATGAGAGATGGTATTCCGAACTCTTGTGTCCCAATTTCCAAATTTTAACCTTATTACGGGTGTTTACTAAAACGTACCCTTTTGATATACTCATTCAATGTCAAAACCTTTATGGAAGTGATATAAAATTCAAACTTTTCGAAAAACCATTTTTTTTATAGAAAATTTTGATTTTTCAAGAAAACTCGGGTTTTCCCTGGGAAAACTCAGCCCCACGTTGGACACCATGAAATGTGTTTGCTAGGGGGTTTATTATATTTAGGGCTGCTCGGTGTGAGTTTCCAGGGTCCCATGCGGTCAGTTAACATTATATTTTGTAGCTACTTCTATCATTACTTTACTTTAACATGATATGACCGTCTTAAGTGTTCCTCTAATTATTAATCCAAGCACAGTACTTTTATGCCCCCTGTGCCCATTTAGCATGAAATATGCAAATCACAGTATGCCAGCAATGCTCAAATCGGGATTTTCGGGGTTATGGTATGTTCTCCCACTCTGTGACTTACACATTTTGGATTAACTAGAGGATACACTTCCAAAATAAATAAATAAATAAATAAATAAACAAAATCAACTCCTACTATAAAACATTTAATTAACCAAATATATGGCGCTACAACAATATAAACAAATAAAATACTGACCAATACTTCTAACTTCTTCAGAGTGAACAAGGAATACATAAACAAACAAAGGTTAAATCATAATAAATGGTTTCCTATAAACCAACAAACTTACATCTCTTTTCACTTCCATAAAGTATCCCTTTAAAATTCCATAAAATCAAGAGCTCCAATAGGCTCGATACTTTTACATACTCTATGATATTCTTTTACAACACCTCACTTCCTATTATATGAGTATTTTATAATTAAAACAATATATAATTCTTATTAAAGTACTTTTACTCATCTACTTAAACTTTGGGCTTTCACATGTTCATGGGTTACCATCTCTCTCAGTCAACAATTCACTACTGTGATTGAGAAAACATTTGCGTACTCCCGAGTTATAGAAGACTACTTGAACATGTCAAAAATTAAGATCACTCCCGAAATCTAATTGTCTTCACTGAACTCGTGAATTCCTACATTATATTACATTAGGGATTTATTATTAATTGTCTTAAAAGACCATTATCTCATAATAAAGCAACGATCTGAACTTGCAAGCGGTACTCTTCAACTAAAGGAACCTCGGTTCGAAGAACGGGTCGTTAAAACAAACTCTACACTCTTGTGTAATATAACTTCAAACAGACGGCTTTCTAAACCTACCACAACCCGTCAATAGCGAGGAGTCTGGTCTGACCACTTAGCGCGATTTATTGCAGGGGAGGCAGACATTACGGTCCTCGCCCTCACGGGACGCACGACTCTTAACTTTACACAGCAGTTTCGTTATGTAGTTCTTTGAACAAGCATGGCTTTCATTATACTATTTTTATTGAGGTTCACAAGACCTTATTCTCTTAAACTCGGCATTTATTAATTATGAAGTATCCTCATTGGTGGGTAAGAATAATTCAATACAACAACAAATAGTTAAGGGCTTCAATAATAGACGAACCTGGGTTCGATTCCTTTCACTGCCTCGGGAACCATATCCCATACTGGAGGACATACACATTCGCGACTTAGGGCGACCTCTGTCTATAACCTGCGCTCATAATACAACAAATATTTCACACCCTTCTACAATACACATGGCCTCGTGATCAGAGGACTTACCATAGCTCAATTACCGCGACCAACTGCCCCTCATAATTAAATTTACCGAGTATTCCAACGCGTTCCTAGCGTGACAAATTTCTTTAATGTGCTTCACAGCGCTTACATGTTACTGAGCCAAATTGCTTTCAAAGAACTGATAGATTCAACAATCAACATTTGATTATATATCTCAATTTTATATTACTCCTCTCCCGTGCCAATAATCGCTTTATCTCAAAACAATGTGTTCACCACAAGTATTAATTCGTTTAAAGGAGCTCGAAAGCTACTACTTTCATATAATTCATCATAAATTTTATCCATTCATATAATTGTCATTATTATTGACACGTGGTGTGGAAGCGTGCTGGGCCCATAACCCAGAGGTCCGTGGATCGATACCACGCTCTGCTACCAAAATGACACGTGGTATGGCCAGCGTGAATGGCCACTTACCTTTTATTTAGAGGTCCGCCTCGCTTCAGCAACAACATCACCTCCAGATGACATGCCCCAACAGAAGAACACCCAAAGGGGTGGAAGGAAGGTGGAGAAGGGGACAACGCACAGGCTATTCTACAGACACCCCCCAATAACTAATGGAATTGTCGCCAACGAAATAATGCCACAAAAGTTGCTTAAAAATTTAAAATAAAAATTTTAAAAAAATAAAAATTTAAAATTTAAAGAACACCTCCACCAGAAAACAGAACATGCATCAACCAGCATAATTTACAAGGAAGGCAAGAGACCGCTTAACATGTTTGCTTGCAAAGCAAAAAAAAAAGAAAAGAATTAAATTAAAATTAAAATTAAAATGTTAAAGCCCAAAGATTAAAATATAATTACAGGCATAATTAAATGAGAAAGGGCTTGATTATTTATAAGGGAATGCAATACCGATCCGACATGCAGAGATCCAGGCCACGCCATAAAACGAAAAAATTTAAAATTAAATTAATAAAATAAATTTGGATCAGAAAATAAATCCATAATTTGCATGACGGAGAAAAACACAGGAACGTTCACCAAAAACACAAAGTTAAACCAACAAGATTAATAAAAAATATTAACCTAACACCACAACACGTTTGAGTTTACCGCTTGACGCCAAGAGACTGCCCTCAAGACCAGGATGCATTTCGGCAAAACAAAAACAAAACAAACATGGCCACAAAAACAGACGACCACATGTCAAATCGAAATTACGGCAAAGAATTAGCAATAAATTAATTTTAAAATCACCGGAAAGAAATGAAATGAGGAAAACAATTACATCTAAATACTATTAACATGAGACTGGAGCATCGGATCGTAAAACAGATTAATAACATGCCAATCCCAAGATTGCCAAAAGAAAATAAATAATAATTTAAAACGTAAATTAAACTTAGAAATGTGTCTCCAGAAGGTACGAAGAAAACAATAACATTTTTCATATCAGGTAACGTTGACAAACAGAAATATTAGGCCTATAAAACAAAATAAAGTACAGAATTAAAACATTACTATAAGACGATATCGGAGCTCCATAACAATAATAAATATAAATGTATAATGCAACGTACCTTACATCCTTCCTAAGTGGAGACACAAGGATAATAAAATAATTAATACACAATTTTAAAAAATATTATACGGCACTAAATGTGTCTCAAAAATGGCTAATCCGGCACATGCGTCGTTTAGATGACAAGCACTCGTTCGCATCCAGTTGCGATTCTATATCACTTTCATCTTCCAGGCGAAAAGAAGAAATTAAATTCTTATGTAGCACAGGCGTTTCCTTTTCTTGAATATGTATTCATTTTTCGTAAAAGCTAGGGGCCAATGCCCCCTAGCACACGGAGCGATACTCTTGGACCAGCAGCCGGCTTGTTATCTTGACGACAGACAATGAAGATCACAAGATGGCGGAGAATCACACGTCAGATACCGAACTGCATTCATGTAAATTGTTATTGTCCAATCAAGGTTTGACACATCAAGCAACTATGTGATTATTAAGTAATTAATTTGTCGGTATCATGAATACAGAGTCCTTTGTTTCATGACGTAAGAAAATAATAGCCTTCAAATATGACACGAATAGGATAAGTTTATAAGGCACCCCAACACACTCTAGTGGTGAAGAAGGAACCACGTCAAGAAACCCCGAAGTCCGACAGCAGCTGCCATCTCGTGTTCAAAATCGGAACCAAGCCACAGGCGGCCGTTTCAAAGGTCGTGAAGTCACATCCAAGGAAGATACATATTTGAAAACGTTGGTACGGGCAATGCACGTAACAATTATTATTACGCTTGCTTTCACATAATTAAATCATTTATCCAATACACTGATATTTTATTTCATACATTTCCCCTAAGGGATTTATTCATTTCACATAATTATTTTATACTTTCTCCATTTTAATCGTTCAGATCGCGCTATTATTCTGTTATTTGTTATTCAACAACATCCATATTCTTTTCGTTCTCAGGTGGTTTGTACGCAAATCCTCCCAACACATAACATAATGAAATGGTTACTCACATGACATGTCGGTCCCCGACCGGACTTTCCAACGATGTTTCATTTTGCCCACTTGAATGTGTTTAAGCCATCTTCCCTAATTCCATTTCACACATTAACACTTCTTGATACACAAACATATTATTTACCTTCAACACTGGTAACATATTGAATACAATTTTGTATTCTTTTATCATACACAAATACATTCACTAAAAATTATAACACTTAAACGGATTTAACTATATTTACATTACACTGCTTTTAATTACTAAGGCTTTGCTTTTTGCCTTTACACACGTGATTCCTTCTTTCCCGTTTCCAAGGGTTGACACCCTTAGACGTTGGCTTCCTATCTAGCAAGATGATGAAAGTCTCAATCAATCTACCCATCCCTGGAACGGCTATTCCTCAAATCCGGTTTCCTGACGATCGGCTTCTATTTCTATTAGCTCGAAATCGCTTCTTTCTAGACACTATTTAGTTGGTCTAGCTACAGTCTGTTCTGTTACGGCCTTTCGAATATTTTATCGGTGACCTATGATTCCCTAGCACTTATGGCTATTCCTTTAATTAGTTTCGTAGCTTAATGCTTTTACTGTTCGTTTGTCTCTTGTTAGACAATGTCTTGGATTAAATTTTCCCTTCTTATTTTCTTCGGCGCTCGATTTCCTATCGTTTTGATACACTAGGCGTTACTATTTTTGTCCGACCCTGATCGGGTTCCTTAACTGTTATATAACTGTTTGTTTTTCTATCGTTGGTACTTCAAACGTTACGATACTTTCTGTCGTTTTACTGAACTGTTATTTGAAGACCTATCGCCTGTTCTTTAAGTTCGCAGCCTACTTTGACTGTAATTCGGAACTTGCACTATAAAGACTGATGCTGGCTGAACTAAATCCTGTACTAGGATTTTCCTAAGTCTTCACACGGCGATACTATGATGATACTTCTCGGCCACTCCCTACGGGTGCTCGTTGGTGATACAGAGTATCACGACCTCTCGAGGTCTAGTAAGTACTGCATGATTTTCCTGGCACGGCCAGGGCTTTTATACAAAACGGCGACAAAACGATCAAATCCTTGTCCTTTTCATAACCAACTTTTGAAGCAATGGTCGCACACTTTTAAAAATTATATCTCTGGAAAGCTCGTTTTCTAAACGTAAACTGACTTCTTCGCACGTGAAAATCGATCGTACAATTCTGAGATATTAAATGCAATTTACTCTTAAGATACGTGGGTGTTGTAGTTGATTTTTAATCCCTACCACCTCGGGTCTCGGGGAACTTTTAATTACGTAATGCCGCATCGGCACTTCTTTCCTAGGCAATTATTACAACATCTCTCCCCACACAAAACTCTCTATTCCGAAATGATTCACAATGATGTATTTCTTTTGTTACTTTTATGTTCGCAAATGGCTTAAATCTAATTATTCCTCTTCTTGCATAACAGCGCGGTTGCCATTTTACTGCAACGTCAGCTCAATTTCCGAAACCGTCTCTCTGTCACTCTGAATGGAAAGTTCCTCTCGTTCTAATTATAGCCATGATCGCTCCTTATCAGTGCGTCATGCATGATATCATTTCCTGGCCACCTGGGCTCAGATTCTTGCCCAACTTATAACCAGTCCTCTTGTATAAAATCTTTCCAAGTCATTCTAAAGACTGTATATTTCCTTCCTTCTTTTTACCATACTACATGGATTCGACCCCTTGAATCAATGGTACATGGGTTCAATAACCAACCAAACGCAATGAAACTTGGTACAGTATATGTTTATACACATTGTAATACACCGACATCTAACTTCATTCCATTGTTTACATAACCTCAAGATGGCGGCTGTGCGAAATATTTCACCGGCATTCTATATCTCTGAAACTATTACTGGTATCACCCTGAAATTTTGTACGGAGTTTTGGAAGTTCGTCTATGAGACAGTAAAAAACGTTTAACTTCTAAACGAACATGGTGGCCAAGCAAAGTTGAAAGTTTAAATAGACTTTTCTCGCGATTTAATAATCCAAACGCAATGAAACTTGGTACAGCAAATTTTTATGCACATTGTAATGCACTGGTATCCGATTTAGTTCAATTGTTTACATTTTAATTGACAAACCTCGCGATTTAACCATCTCAGCGCAGTGAAATATGGTACAGTACATGATTATTCACATTGTAACGCACTGGCATCTAATTTAGTTCAATTGTTTACATAACCTCACGATGGCGGCTGTGCGAATTTTAAAAATAAGTTTTTATTTCTTGTGTCGTAATCATGCGATCGAGGTGAAAGTTTGAATAATGAACCTACGCAATAATTTTCCTTAAATGGTACATGACTCTATGGCCTATACATATAACAATCCAACATGGTGACCATCCGAAATATTTAGAAGGATCTCAATATCTACGAATCTATTACAGCAATCAAACTGAAATTTTGTATGTTGATAGTGGAATTTAACATAAGTCGGATATATGAAAATAGGCTTTAGTTTTTCACGGAACTACTTGATCAGTGTTGCCACAGTAAACAAAAATTTGGTGCTTTACAGTCGGTCAAGAAGAATGTACCCAAAAGAGTTGGGTAATAGCCTAATCCCTGAAAAAAAAAACATGAAACTGCTCGTAGCTCCAGCGAGGAAGATATCCATCCAGATAAGTAGTCTGCACTATAGAGTACAACCATAGTTGACCTTTTATAACCATATGTCAAAAGAGACTAACTCCGGATTTCTATCACCATTTTAGCATTTCACCTAACATCATAACTTATATACTACAATTAGCATACATTGACAAGTTGCATTACCAATACTGCAACCAAAGAATTGTACATATTGTAAATATTTTCACCTGTATTTTCAAAGCCATATTTTATAACCGAAGTGTAATGGATCTTATGGTGATCGCTTGATGATCGAACCTGGTCATCCTAGTGTATTTATTAGAATTAAAGTCGTTGAAAGGGTCGTGAATCAGAACCGGAACTCAGGGATCGTAGCCAAATACGCTAGCCATTATTCCACGAGACGGTCACAATGAAGAGAAATACGTACCTTTAACAGTGTTTGTTCCTGAAGAGTCTGACTTAGCTTCTGTTAAACTTATTTGCAAAATTTACTCTTAAGCGTTGTATTTTTGGTCAACCCTCCTAACATCACAGAATCGCGTTTGTGAGCACGAATAACTCAGAAAGAACGAGCTAAGCGTACTGTAAACCAGACATAAGCTGGCCAGCCATGATTCAAGCCAGATACATTCTAAAGAAGGCCTGTAATATTGCTGGCGAGAGAGTCCCAAACGTCAGAAATGATGTAGAGAGATATTCTCCCAGCAAGCACTGTGATGGATAGCGGCCGTGCTGAATATTTCACACGCCAGGGATGAACAAGCACTCCATGGAACCCAGAAAATGTGTGTGGTATCTTTAATGTATGCGTACGTCAGCTTGGATTAGAGTAGTGCATGTAGGCTACGTCGCTTATTACATTTTCAAATGAAATACACACCAACCGTGGCATATAGTGAAGCACTGGGGCATATTATTATTATTATTATTATTAATAATAATAATAATAGTAATAACAATTAGCTCGATTAATAACTAAAGAGCCTATATTCATATCCTACTTATATGAATTGCCTCTATCAACATACGCATTTTCAGTTTGATTGCTGTAAGAGATTCGTAGATATTGAGAACAGTCTATATGTCAGATAGTCACCATGTTGGATTTTTTATATAGAGGCCTTAGTGTTATGTACCATTACAGGAAGATTAGTGTGTAGGTATTTTATTCAAACTTCAATCTCATGATTAGGACACAAGAAATAAAAACGAGATTTTAAAATTTCGCTCAGTCGCCATCTTATTATTATGAAAATAATTTAAATGAATTAGATGCCAGTGGATTGACATTGATGTAAGCATATACCGTACCAAGTTTCCCTGCACTCGGATGGTTGAATCGCGAGAAACGTCCATTTGAATATTTAAATTTCGCGTCGTCGATATGTTGCATATGCACTCAGCAGGTTATTGAACGTCCCACAGGTGAACTTATGTTTATAGCCTCTATAAGCATACAAAATTTCAGTTTGATCGCTGTCGTAGATTAATATATATTGAGAACCGTCTAAACATTTCGAATGGTCACCATGTTTTTTAATAAATGAAAATAGGATAAAAACAAGATGTTCAGTAAAGAACATATAGCATACTTTCTCCTAAATGTATGGGTATAGTTATAACTCGTTGTTATTATCAAAGAGTATAATAGAATCATTTCTTGGTTGAAGACCTTAGAAACTATTTACCTCTACCAAACGCCACAACCTAGAAAAAACTACTACCATCATTGAAGAAAGATAGATAAGAAGTATCTCAAGAAATGTTATGGATCTGGAGACATAATCGACCGGACTGGCTGGGTGGCTCAGCGGTAACGTTCTCGCTTGCTGGGCCCTAGGTTGCAGGTTCGTATCCTGGCGCAGTCAGCTGGCATTTGAGGGTGCAAAAATGCGAGGGAGCCGTGTCAGTAGATTTACTGGCACGTTAAAGATCCCCTTCGGGCCAAAATTCCGGCACCCCGGCGTATCTAAAAGCAGCAGTAGTTAAAAGGGACATAAAACAAATAACATTATTATTATTGTTATTATTACATAATCGACCTGTCGTGGACAACATCCAACTTTGAGTTGAGGCATGTCTTTACACGTCTGGTTGTGCATGGCTTTCACAACCCTAATTGAATTAACAAATCTTTCCATGACCCTACAGAGACGTGTGTATACAAACTATGTAGATATTTTCGATTGCTATTTGCCTGAAATAAAAGTATTAATAACCTGAACTAGCACCAGCGGCTAGAATTCAGTTACTATGTAAAATCGTTTTGTTCTTTACTTCAAATAACATTTTCAAATAACGCACAATAGGCTGTTACAAACCCTTTAAAATAAGAAGTAAAAATTTATCATAGTATCATCTTGTCATTCTTCAAATTCGATGCACATAGAATGCCAATGGTATACTATCAATGGAGTCCCATGTAGACCAGTCGTGAAATCTAGTGGAGAAGTATCGAACAATATAATCCTAACAGGGCGAGTGCATTCTAGCGGCCATAAGAAGAAACTTTTCAATAAAATCTGGAAGTTAATAAGTAGGCCGGCGTGCAGTTATATATATATATAGCCTATATGTTATATATATATATATATGTTTTGCACCGTAATATGCACAATATAACGCTTAATTTTAAAACGTCTGAGTCATTACAAAGCAACAAATATGTAAAATTTCAAGCAAAAGAACTAACACTGATGGGGTTTGAACCACAGGAATATGAATGATAGACCAACGCTTTACCACGGAGCCATTTGTGCCAACGAACAATGGTCTATATAAAATGACTTACATAGAACTTGTTAGCAAATAATGATTTAGACCTAACGATTTCATCATTGGAGTATATTATTTATATATAAAGCATTTCATACAAAATTTATTTATTTTGTATCAGTACGCCATATTGCATGCAATACTCAAATTAGTGAAATATAAGTCAGGCACAAGATATCCGCTGCCATCTTGTCTTCTTACCGAGACGGCTCAGCTTTTTAAAATCACTTCTGCACTATAGTATTACAAAATAAACTTTTAATTTCGAACGTGCCTCTTCCTTTAGAACAGTTAAATCGATTCTCGGCTCGATAATTGCAACTGGTGGGTCCCATGATATGGATTATAAAGTTTGCATAATTCGCACGGCCGCCATCCTGAAATGGTACGGCGGATGACCTTGTAGTTTGGTCACAAGACGCGTCCTATATGAAGGTATGTTATTACCAAACTTGGTAGAGATCGGATAATTTGGTTAGTCGCTATTTGGTTTTACGTATTGAACGTTTGAGTGGCCGCCATTCAGTTTTGGTAAAGATGGCGGCGATATAAAACATGACACTGAGATGCCCTTTGCTTGTTCCACCTCTGTACCAAATTTCGTTCAATTCGGTTTCACCGTGTTCGAATTGATAGGGGGGGACAGACATTCAGAGTACACACACTCACTCACACACACACACACACACATACACACACACAGACAGACACACAATTTTTGGCCCTGTAGTAATCTCATAAGTCTACTTTCATTTTTTTCAAAAATCGAAAGTAGGCTAATAAGCATGAATTCCTTTGATAGACAACCACTTTTTGACGTGCTGGGAGAATTCAGAGTATATAGGAAATCATGAAATTTGATCAGACTGTCACTGACTGACACTACATCCAAAGTTAAGTTCTTAGGAGAAATTCCTGATCCTTTTCCTTTTAAAACAGGTGTCAAGGAGATGGCTTATCTCCATCACTGTTCAATATAGTGCTATAGAAAGTAATCCAAACTGGGTAATATAAAAGAAGTAGTTCCGTGAAGAACTATACAGCCTATTTTCATATCCTACTTATGTTAATTGCCTCTATCAACATACAAAATTTCAGATTTATTGCTCTAATAGATTCGTAGATATTGTGAACTGTCTAAATATTTCGGATGGTCGCCATGTTGGACTTTTATATATGTAGGCCTTAGAGTTATGTACTAATATGCTACATGAAGATTATTGCGTAGGCGTAGTATTCCAAATTCAATCGCATGATTAGGACACAAGAAATAAAAATCGAGGTTTTAAAATTTTGCACAGCTTCCATCTTGAGGTTATATGAACAATTGGACTAACTTAGATGCCAGTGCATTACAATGTGTATAAACATTTGCTGTACCAAGTTTTATTACGTTCGGATGGTTAAATCTAGAGAAAAATCTAATTAAATGTTTCAAATTCGCCGGGCCGCTATATTCGTTTTGAAGTTAACAGGGTTTTGAAATGTACATAATCGAACGACTAGTAGTGCCCTTTAAAACCGTAAAAAATGTCAGGGTGATATGGGCAATTGTTTCGGAGATATAGAATGCCGGTGAAATATTTCGCTCAGCCGCCATGTTGGATTGGTGAAACGTAATAAAATTTGAAGAGTACGGTCGGGGTCGGGTGGCTTCGGTGGCGTAGTCGGTAGCATACTGAGCTTCTATGCCCAATATAGCGGGTTCCAACCCGGCCGAAGCCGTCGGATTTTTTGAGAGCGTTAAAAATCCCTCAGTATGCCTTCCTTCGGAGGGGAAGTAAAGCCGGCGGTTCCATGTCATAGACTTATGGCATGTTAAAGAACCTTCCACTAATTGCACCTGTGTGAAGCTAAATTGGATAGGTTACGAATGTAAACAACGCTCCTGGCTTCTACTTTCGTTGCCAAGAGCCGAATGCTGTGGCGTCTATTAGCTAAGTTCTGAACTTGGCCTAGTAGTTGTTGACGGTGGCGCTTGGCGGAAAAAGTAGGAACAATTTGAAAAATTCTAAGTTGCAGTAGTTAAATTAAATAAAAACAGATAACACACACTAATACAGTCTTCGCAATTAACACCGGTTATCAGACAGATTCTACGCACACCCAAAGTACACGGGGCTACATGACCGGGTTGTCGCAGCCCCTAAACTTAAGAACCAACCAACGGTCGGGGTCAGCCAAAATAGTTCTATGACCTTACTGGGTTTCATTGAAATTGCTCCAGCCGTTAGAAGTTATTAGGGGGGGGGGGCACACATACATACACACGGACAAAAGGTGATTTCATAAGCCTTATTTAGATGTGTAACATCTTTCGACGTGTTTCCTGGATATTTTTTGTGGGAGTGATTTAGGAGAAGGGACGGAAATGGGACGAAAATGTGTAGGAGAAAACAATGAGCGCGCGTGGTGGCGGAGATTGGTACCACGACGTACTGTTGGCCATGTGGCTATTAAAGATATTCCTACAATAAATCATTGGTACCACGACGTACCTCGCGCATGCGCACCGGTCAGGATTTGGCACTGGAGTTTTACAAGGTTAGTAGTTATTTCAATGATCAACAGAGTTCACTGTTAACAAGGGATTTGCGCTCCCGGCAGACACCAGTCACCCGGACGAGACTTGCATCATCGCTGAGCCATCAAAATTTCATAGCATGAGCAGAAATAATTGTAATGGGAACTTCCGATGGTAATAACACGTAGGAATCCTTCACGTTTATGTGGGAGTGATTTTGGAAATGGAACGGAAATATGTAACAGGAAACAATGAGCGCGTACGGTGGCGGAGATTGGTACCACGACGTACCTCGCGCATTCACACTGTGACCGTTTGACCGAAGTCCCACGTGCACACGAGCATGAATTTCAACATCCGCCGAGCATATGACT
Organism: Meconema thalassinum; assembly: GCA_946902985.2. Taxonomy (NCBI): domain Eukaryota; kingdom Metazoa; phylum Arthropoda; class Insecta; order Orthoptera; family Tettigoniidae; genus Meconema; species Meconema thalassinum. Next base: position 194,937,568 of record OX336391.1, read on the forward strand.
CGAAAAAATCCCGGGGTCAAACTGAGTATAGCAAAACAAAATTTTAATCAAAAATCAGCCGGACGGGTATCGAAATTCACACTCTATAAAGGATGGAAGGCAGTGCAAATAATTTGTGAATAACACCAATTTCTTAAAATACCTCAGTTTAATTTAACTGTCTGCTGGTCCTATTAGAATACAATGATCCCCCAGCGAGAAATCTAAAATTCCGGTCCTGAAAAATAAAGACATCCTACGATCCCCCTGGGTCCCTTATCTACATAAAAATTTTAGAGCGCATCAAATAAAGTATTTCCAGCCTCTAACCAAAAGTAAATTCACTATTTTCAAAATATTAACTTGATGTCTGAGAAAATCATTAGTCCATCTCAGCATCTGTTTCAATTAATTATTTAAACTGTACAATTATCACTGATGTGCAGGAAAATATCAGTTCATCCTGACACCATGATTTAATATTTACAAGAGTATCACTTGAATCAAATTTTCCAGAATTGTTTCAACCTCTGCGCAGAATTTCACACGTCTTAAATTCATTTCAGGGAAGTCACATTCCCAAAACGATGTGAAATCATAATCATAAACCCCATGACGGCATTTATCAAATTTAAACTTTGACTGAACTTCCGACATTTTTCCACAATGTCACCATAAATAAATTGTATTCACCATTTCACATATAATTTAAATCCTCTGATTTAATCGCTTCGATTTAATTTCTTTGATAATATTCATATAATTCAATTTATTTATGTTAATCCTTTCAATTTAATTCATTGTAAAAAAATATTATTTAGAATAATCCAAACTGGTATTTTATGAAGATTAATGGATCCACAAATTCAACCAGCTATCAGGTTAAATTTTTTAATACTTCAACCAATCTCTAGACAAAATGCCTCTCATGCTGTCGATGCGTTAAATAGGACACGGTAAGGCCTTCAGCAAAAACTAGGACGAGACATCAACTGATTCATATATAAACGACTACACCATGTGGGCGACCATACAACAGTCTAGGAATGTAGAATTTCACAGACGATAGGCAACTAGCTTCCCATATGAGCGACTATATTGTCCTCATTTTTAATCATATTTGAGCATGGAGCAATTATTTGACCCTCAAAACTCAACTTTATAAACATCCATTATTAATTCATATTTTATTTTCACTTAAAATTTGACCATTATATTCTTATTTTTATAATGACCCCTCAGCTACGCAGGCTGGGTTCAATGGCTTCTAAGCAACCAACACATGGGATCATGCTCTCCCTCACGAAATTTAAATATCTCGGCCTTTCTCATAGGTGTAATAAACTTTTAATGTCTGCCCCAACACACTCCTGTTAAACTGTCGCATAATTCCAATACATAGTTCCTCATTTTATAAAAAAAAAATCGTATATGAATGACCTTCCACTCCCAGTATCAAAGATCACGCTTTCGGCATGTCCCTCAATTCAAAATCAACTCCCATATTATCAACTACGATCCATTATTCCTCCAATTATTAACCGCTATTTTTACCAGGAATTATTATTATTATTGGAAAATGTTCCAAACAATATAATCATTTACATATTATTATTATCATTATGGCTTGACTATCAGTCATACAGCCTTCCGATATCATATCTCAACTTCATTTACAACGAAAAATATTTTACATTTATTTTAAATTCAAATATAAAAATTTATAAATTCACAGAAAATTTCGAACTATCATTCCAAAGGAATAATATTTAAACGTAATGTGGCTATCCACATTCCTCATCTATCAACATATTCAAAAGAGAAACTACTAACAAAGTCGAGAAAAAATTATAAACAAATTCATTTAATTATAAACCATTTAATTTTGAACAAATCCAAATATTATTTCAAAGTTCCCTAACATAAGGTTTAGGCGTGGAATGGTGTAAAATATCTTCCACACAATAGTCTACTGCTATATCGAAGCTTATCAGGTTGACATCCCAAACTCACAAGATTTCCATCAAAGAGATCCATTCGAAATAAGTTGGCTGATAAATCTTCAAATGTACTATAACATCTTGAAATAAATATCCAGAAGCAGAAACCTACTTAGCAGACAGTATAGTCGAAATTGAGAATGCAATACACTAGATACTTAATAATAAAGTTGGCTTACATCGTGAAGATCATGTAGGAAGAATCCTTCTGACGTAGATTCCATGTATGCCGGCTGACTAACATTCTTTCCAGTGAACAGATGTTCCGCGTCCCATCTCGCCTACACTCCATTATTCCGAAAGGTGTTCCCAAAAATCCCATGACATCTCACCTCCAGTTCTTTTAGTTCTTCATGGTGACGGTCCGATCTATCATTTTCAAACAACTATGATCCATGTCTGACAACATAATGTTATAAATATTCGAGTCCCAATCTAACACTTGCAGCTTTGTGCCACAGAAAACTTCCTAACTCGACTGGAACACATCCCGTTCTAGAATATCTACACCGGGTCCGAAATCATTTTTCATCCATAACTGTTGGTTCTATCCTCGCGTACTGTATTTGCTTATGGCTTTGATGTTTGAATCGATACACTGACAATCTTATGAGTGGTTTACGTAGCATGCTAGTACCATTTATAGTTTCTAGGCTTGATTCCCTAGATGAGTAAGGAATTCCCCATAGCTTTGCACACACCAAAGCAATGGCTTGCCCATCTGGCCTATTTATGATATATGGATTTTAAGGCCCACATCATATAGGTTGATTGCCTTCCAACTCTTTTAGACTGGTATCTTCAAACACAATATCTGCCAAGCATGCAGACCATGAGCGCGCGGAGTTAGTAGTCATACAGTCAAGCCTCACCTCCTCACATGTTGCGTGCAGCTTAACTTCCGTCAGCCACTCCGATGCAAAACATAATCCTTGCGCCTTGGATTCTTCATCTCCAATATCTTCTGATCCAAACGACGGATTCTCTTGTTCTCTTCGGTATTTTTCCCAGTAATGAGTACTGCACTTTCCCCCGATGTTTTGGTGGTTCAACCTCTTCACATTAATACTCGTAAATATACCATAGGAGATCTCTCATATCGAAGCTCTCTCCAACTAGTGTCATCTTGATGAAACGAAATACCTCAGCTCCGCGCGTTCTTCAAACAGTTGGTTCATCAAAGAAAAACAATCAGTGGCCCCCATCTAAATGGTCACAACACCTGTCAGGATTTGGCACTACTGTTTTACAAGTAGTTATTTCAATTACCAACAGAGTTCACTGTTAACAAGGGATTTGCGCACCCGGCAGACACATAGTAGGATAACATGTCACATGTTACGTATCATATGCGACTACTGTAAGGATCGTCTTTTTTCCCCATAAATAAACATAGGCTAATAAAGGGGATTAATGTCAGCAAGCTAGTCAAAGATAAAATTCATCTGAAATATTTGGCCTTTACGGCCTTTGACTGTACCAGTACGTTAATTTGTAAAGGGGTATAGGACTGGATAGGAGATAGCCGTGGCCCAAAATTAGGCACTCTCTCAGTATTCGTTTGCTGTAGAAGCGAGCAGCCACGGAAAACCACTGAGGCAGAATTCGAACTGGTCCTTCTCAGTTTTGTCTCAGAACGCTGATTGTACCCCCATTCCAGCCTTCAGACCAGAATTACTATTTTTGTAAGGGACAGAAATCGAAGCAGTACGTCAGAGGTGACAGCCAAGAGTGTTAGACAGGACATTACGAGGTGGTCTGTTTCAGTTATTGTTATGATTGATATTGAGTATTCTTCCTCCCAATTCCTATTTAGGTTAACTGGCATAATACTGTTATAGACTTTACGTCTCTTTTAACAACTGTGGCTTTTAGAGACTCCAGGGTTTCCAAATTTCGCCCCGAAGGGGATCATTAACGTGCTAGTAAATCTACTGACACGGTTCCCTCGCGTTTTCACACCCTCAAAGGCCAACAGGCTGCGGCAGGATTCTATCTTGCAATATCGGAAACAGCAAGAACGTTACCGCTGAGTCACGCAGTCAGCAGATAATCTGGAAAATCTATCGAACTGTAGGCAAGAAACTATCCATTCCCTGTAAAAACTTCATGAAATTTCACCTAAAACTAGACTTATATTTCATAATCCCGATGCACGGAAGGAATTCCTCGATACTTAAATAAACAACCAGTTACTCACTTTGGAAAAATCGCTCAGGTAAATAATTTCATACAGAGGAAATCATACAACCATCTGGATTAAATCGTGAAGCAAACAAAGAGGGAATCTCTAAACTAAAAGAAGCCGCTTAACTAGCAACCACTGTCGGTAGAATCCATACGTCGTTAATTCATTGTAAGGACTTGGGACGTATTGGTCTTCTTCCCCGTGTACTTTGGTGAGTGTGTGTGTGTGTGAGGGATTTGTGTGATAACCTGTGTTTCTGTGGTGTCTGTACTAGTGAGCATAACTGTAATTATTAAGGTCAGGGATTAGGGTAGGAGTTTTGATACTCGAAAGAGGTACCATCCCAGCATTTGTCTGGTTAAGGTGTAGAATGAAAGCCGGAGGAAAACCACATACAGGATGGTCATTAATAATCCCGTGATTTGAACCACCGATCACTAGACTTTCATTAATTCTCTTTCACAATCATGATTCGCGGAATAGAACGCACGGGTTAGGATCAATATTGAAGCAAGTGCATAAATTTCACGTTCCATAGGAAATATGGAGAACAAACTACGTCACCTTTACTTTATAGTTCTCAACCACACCGTAATATTACGAATCTCCACAAAATTACAGCAATGTGTAGCATGAAACAAAATAGCCTGGTTTTATCTGAACTTGTAGGAGCTGCATTGAGAGCCAACACACAGGAGAATACATCTGAACAGCTAGACGGCCATGAGTAACTGCATTACTCTGCAGAGCTCGGAGCACTGTGCGATGTCTGGAAAGTTAAATGCACGTTTCGTAGGTAGAAAGTGCTAAGGCAGGTAGCCAAGGTAATAGCATTAAACAGTCTGCACAAGGACCGTTAGAATTTAATGCTCTATAGTGTTGGAAGCCATATTATAGTGTTACCGTTGTAAATGAAATTAAAATGCTTTTCATTCAATCAACACGATTGCTGTTGTTGTTATTTATTCATCTTTTGGAGGTTTGGGACATCTTGGTCATCGGCCCTATGTAGTTGGGTGTTTGTTGAATTTGCCTGGTAACCTGTATTTATGTGGTTGGTTGGTTCCTCAGTATAGCGGCTGCGATAAAACGGTCATGTATCCCCGTGCACTTAAAGTGTGTGTAGAATCTGTCTGATAACCGGTGTTAATTGTGATGGCTCTATTAGTGTATACTATCTGTTTCTAATTCAAGTAAGGACTGCTGACATTCAATTTCCAAGTAGTACCTACTTTTGCTACCAAACGCCACCGTCAACGACAACTAGTTCCGAACTTGGTTACTGGATGTCACCGCAGTCGGCTCCTGGTGACGAACGTTGGAACGTAAAAGAGTTAGTCAAATATAACCAATAAATTAGCTTCACATAAATGTAATTAGTGGAAGGTTCTTTTACATGTCATACATCTATGAGATGAGACCACCGACTCTACTTCCCCTCCGAAGGAAGGCTTACTGAGGGATTTTTAATGCTCTTAAAAAACCGACGACTTCGACCGGGTTTGAACCCGCGACCTTGGGCATAGGAGCTCATCATGCTACCAACTACGGCACCGAAGCCGCCTTTATTTATGTTCTGACTGACCAAAGGAAGCCGAGTAGTAACGATTTCAGTGAATCAAGTCGAAGAAAAAACTGCCGTCCGTGCGCCTTTTAAGGTTACACTTGGGTAAACTGTAAAAATATATGTAACTTTGAAATTATTCTGTTCGTGTGTATGTTACTAAACTCCTAAACGGCTGGACCGATTTTGATGAATTTTGTTATGTATGTTTGAGTGGATCCCTGTATGGTTTAGATTCACAATTGAGCCCTTTAGGTAGCGTAGCGACTAAAATGTAGGATGAACAAACTTTTAGAACCACAAGACACAGTCAACAGTCACAGTTAGGAAAACCGCTAGCCTTAGAGAATACTCAAGTCTCAACTCAACGGGGTCTTCTTTCCCCACAAATTCTCTCGGGCCCGTTCCCATAGGTGGTGGTGATGTCGAATTCATGGTAACATGCACAATCAAAAATCACTTGCATCGTAGCTTGGTGTCGTTTTGATATTTCAATGACGGGTAATAGTGTGTTTGTGAGAGTTCTGGCCCCTCCTCCTCCACACCCTCCACACAAGATGGCGGCAGCCCGATAACTCCTCCCGAACCCGTGTTCGGATTTTGACGAATGAGGTGTCATTGAACTCGGGATGATACCCCCTTTCCTATGAACAACATATTTCAACCCCAAAAATAAAACCTACCCCTACTAGGCGGTGGAATTGTAATTTTTTAGAGAATCTCTCTTTCCAATTGCAACATGTGAGAGTTTGAATGCTAATATGGAATGAAAAGTTGTTCTACACAAGAGACATGTGTGCGGTGGAAAGCCACTATGAATTAGCATGCCCACTCATGGCTTTTGAAGAGGGTGGGGGAGCGGTTCCCTGTGGACGGGTCCTTGTTAACAGGTCCCTGTGGACGGGTCATTGTTGCCGGGTCATTGTGGACAAGTCCTTGTGGACAAGTCCTTGTGGACAGGTCCTTGTTGACAAGTCCTTGTGGGCAGGTCCTTGTGGACGAGTCCTTGTGGATGAGTCCTTGTTGATGAGTCCCTTTGGACTGATCCCTTTGGACCGGTTCCTACGGACTGGCTCATGAATTTATTTAAATTATGTCAAAGGGCCTAACTACATTTCGCGTGTGTTGAACTGACGTTGTTCACCACTAATATAATGGGATAACGATATGAAAGGAAAGTGGCGAAATACATGTGAACACGTGCGAGATGTCATTATTAGCATTCTCCTTGTGAAACAAGTCACATCCTGTTTGGTTCATACGTGAGGAAATGCAAGTTCATGTGTAATATGACCTAACACACACAAGTGTACACAAGTGCACGTGCACGATAATAGCTAACAAGTCACAACCTGTTTTGGCAGTGGTGGGAATAAGGCTAGAGACATGTGCAAGTAGTCAAATTACTCCGGCAGACAACCCCTTTCCTATGGATAACTTATTTCCACTCAAAAATAAAATCTACCCCTACTAGGGGGTGAAATAATAATTTTTAGGTAAAAATCGCTTTCCATGTGCGACATGTGGGAGTTTGTATGCCAATATGAAATTAAACTCGTTCCACATAAAGTGCATGCATACAACTGAATGCCGCTATGATTTATCATTTTTTGTTTTTTGTTTTACGAATGCGCAATTGGGGTTTTTGTAAGAGGGCTGGCTTTTTGAATAATGATTTATAGATACGCTTTTTTTTACAAATTAACCAAAGATCCAAAAACTAATAGGTCATCGGCTTTTTAATATCTTATGAACTAAGAAAGCTAGGGACTTGTATGAGGGGTCGTTGGACTTGGGGTGACGCCCTGTTTTTGAATGTATTATTCATTTTTTGTCAAAAGGGCCAACTGCACTTTCGTTAATATCTCGCTAACTAATAATCACAGAGGGTCAAGTGAGGTGTCATAGGACTTAAAATGACCAACCCCTCCCCATGACCAATGAATTTACCAAAAAAAAAAAAAACAGCAAGGTCATTAACCTAAGATTTTATCAACTAATAATCAGAGAGGGACAAGTGAGGTGTCACAAGACTCAGGATGGCCAACCCTTTTCCATGACCAACGAATTTACCCAAAATACCCAAAACAGCAAGGTCATTGACCTAAGATTTTATAAACTTATCAGTAGAGAGGGTCAAGTGAGGTGTCATAGGACTACGAATGGTTAACCCTTTCCCATGACCATTGAATTTACCTCAAAAATTCAAATCAGCAAGGTCATTGACCTGAGATTTTATAAACTAATAATCGGATATCAACATGTGAGGTGTCATAGGACTTAGAATGGTCAACCCTTTCCCATGGCTAATGAATTTACCCAAAAATACCCAATACATCAAGGTCATCGACCTGAGATTTTATAAACTTTTAATCGGATATGGACATGTGAAATGTTTACAGAGAGTGATGAAACATAGCTAGGTAGTGAAAGAATTATTGTAGGCTACAAGTATGGTGACTGACAAATCTTTCACCATTGGAACTTGTTTTCAGATCAAACTGCAGTACAGAGAGAGTATAGGTTGTAGGTATGGGATAATAAATGACAAATGGTGTATACAAAATCTGATTTATCGATTCAAGAAATAAGAGTAGACAATCTTTAATTGATTGGTTAAAGAGGATAGCTAAAATCCAAAATGGTGACTACATTGAACTAAACTGAACCAAGCTGAATCAAACCCAACCAAACCGAACCAAACTTAATCAAAAACAAGCCAATGGTTTAAGTGTAAAACTTGTGGGTGAATGTGGTCATTGGTAATGTCAGAAAGGAAAGGGATAACGCTCTACCTATAGAGGGTAAGGTAAAGCTAGTGCATGATGCTAATGCACACACACACAAGTACATGAACCACACACTACTATCCTATGCAGTTATTATGGGTTGACTGTTAAAACTTGCTCAGTGGTTACTGGGACAAGATGGTCGCTACACACAACAAGCTTTAAATACCTGAGGCTAATAATCTATACACACACTCACACACACTTGTTCTAAACTAAACTGTCTTGCTGGCAGAGCTCACACAGTAGGTAAATGACAGAAATGCTTGGCTAACAGAAATACAATCATTTTCGGTTGTCTAATGTTACCAGCTAAACATTACGTGCTATAGTGGTGAGCACATGTGCCTCTTTCACTGGAGATCTTAACTCGATTTCTAGCTCTAAGGCCTAGAACGAATCAAACTAAGAAAAAAGGGTAACTTGACGCAATGGTTAAACTGTTAGCCTTTCATTAAGGTAGACTAGGGTTTGATTTTAGGTTAATATGCATGTCATAAACAAACAAATAAAAGCAGAGATAATGTTTAAAACTGATTACACTTGTCTCTTTTCAAATTATTACTTAGATTACAAATACAAACGTGGACTGGGTTTGACATACAGTTAATGCTTCCAATCACATACTAGACTGTAAGAAAGCCAAACAAGCAAAAGGCGTAGGTAGAGCAGTGGTAAACTCACTATGTGTAGAGAAATACCTAACGGTTTTATGAACTGGCAAAGGTATGTCGCATAAACAATGCAGGATACAATCCAGCAACCATAATTTTTATCTCGTGGACAAGAGAAAACATATATATATAGAGAGAGATATATAGAAAGCTTGTGTGTGTGTGTGTGTGTGTGTGTGTGTGAGTAGCATTGGTTGTTTGACCAGAGAAATACGGTGAGGTAGGGTGGGGAGAGGGAGAATTTGCACTTATATATGAATGGAATATAGTTTTTTTCAATCGTTTTGTTTTTCAAATGCAGTGGTAGATAGTCGTTTTTTGTAAAACATTCTTACTTGCAGTAGTAATAAGCCTCTATGGTTCCGCTAACACATAGATAGACTGTATTATTGCCATGGTCAAGCACTCACATTAAGATCATTTACATAATCATAAAATGAAAAATAAAAAATCTTGTTTTGGAAATATCGTTTTTCAACATACACACAAAATAAATATATAAAAAATTTGTAAACAGCAAAATGGAAAATCCATGTTTCCATATAGACAAAATTTAAAAGCCTTAAACGGACATTTAAGAAAATATATGCAAATGGGAAATTGACAAATGTGTAAATATGAAAATGGAAAAATCCATGTTTCCAATATCATGAAATTGAAAAATATAAAACTGTCATTTTAAAAAATGCAAATGGAAAATTGACAAATTGCAATGTGTGAAATGTGAAATTGTGCAAATGGCTGTCATTATTTAAAAAAAAAAGAACCCTTTGGACTGGTACCTATGGACTGGCCCATGCAATTAGCCAAATTATGTCAAAGGGTCCGGTCCAAAGGGATCAGCCAAAAGGACCTGTCCACAGGGACCCGTCAAAAATGACTCCATTCAAAAAGGGCCCTTCCAAAGGGGCTAGTCAACAGGGACCAGTCCAAAGGGACAAATCAACAGGGATCAATGAAAAGGGGGAAGCGCTTCATGTAAGTCGTTGCGCGCCGCCGCCGTGGGAACATAGGTGTTTATCAGCAGTCTCCGGCAATGTTCGGGAGAGTAACCTTGAAAAGTAGCTGAAACTCGGTAGTCGAAAGCATAGCTTGACCCGTTTCTTACCTATATGACAAGGTTAGTTTAGGTAAATTTAGGTTTTGTTAGGTGAGCTGAGGTTAAGTCTTAAAATATTCCCTCTCTTATGTGTTCAAAGCCGATTCACCCTGAACAGTCAGCCAAAACTTTAAATATGTATTTATCATTACATAAAGAATTAAAGCAAACTTAATTAATTATGAATGGCGTTTTTTGTTACTGTTCAATGTAGACAGAATATATGCATTAAATGATAGACTCAACACAAAATGTTTTGATTGTTGACTTGCGTTATTGATAAATTGGTTTAATGTTAGGGGCAGTGCACACTTTCCATGTCAATAATTTATATAGGCTAGAAGGATGGTGTTGCAAACTTCTGATGTGTATTTCCAAATTTCCTGCATAGTCTATTTCATAGAATTTTCCTGTAACTTAAGAGTTCATGATGATTTTGTCTTTGTGTTTGACATTGCAACTACAATGGTTGATTGGATATTCTTTGTCAACTTTCAAATCATGTAATTCATGTCAGATATGTTGGATTTTTTGTTCATGTGTGAAGCTATCAAGTACCGATACCTAATTGGTTACACAACTGTTTCATAATGAAAATCTTGATCTCTGATTCATTAGAGAACTGTTTACGCTTGTCTGAACCAAGACTAACTGACTACTCACTGCTAAGGTTTAGAAATTACATTTACTCAAATCACATTCTGGTAAATAGATCATGACTACTATAAACTGCTACCACTCTTCCACCACTTTGCTAACACTTTTCTACCATTTGACTCTCACTTTAGCTCTTACTTTAAACTGCACATACTACAAACTATCATTTTTATTATCGAGTTAACTTTACTAGAGATTAGTTTATGCTTAACAGTTGACATGGAAGTATCAACGACTAGCTATGGTAAGCCATGTGCTTACTATAAAGGATATGCATATATTGTAAAAATAACTAATAAAAATGGAACTGTTATTTGGTGCTGTTCGAAACAACGATCTAAAAAGTGTCGAGGAATGATTAAAACAAAAGGCTCCAACATACTTATTTCAATCGATCATCATTGTAAATCTCAAAATAATACTCATTTAAATGGACAAAATACTTTAACCAAGGTAAAAAAGCAAGACCAAGAAAAAAATTGTGTGGCTCAAGATAGTGCTTTGTTTGTTAAAGAGCATTTATTATCTCCTGAAAAAGACATGTTAGGACAGTCGTTAACGTCTAAGAAACCTCTAACACTATCAAAGACAACACAAACTATGTCAAAGGTTGTTGCATTGCAAGATGAACAAAAAGGATTAGATAGTAATAGTGATGATGGTTATATTGATGATAATTATATTGATGATGATAACCATGATGATGATGATGATTATGATGATGATGATGATGATGATGATGATAATGGTTTACACCCAAAAAAATCATTTGTTAAATTTGTTTACTGGAACAATCCCAATAAGCTAATCCAGCGGCTTCAGTACTTGCATACCTGTAAACAGGCTGGTCATACTAAATATGAGGAAGAACTTTTGGAGATAGAAAATGAGCTTCGTGATGCTAAAATTATTGTGTAATGAATCCATGTAACCGCTTAAACTATTTCTTAACAATACATGTAATATTTTCTACCACTTTGCTACCACTTTTCTACCACTTTTCTAGTTTGCTACCAATTTTCTACCACTTTTCTACCACTTTGCTACCACTTTTCTACTACTTTTCTGCCACTTTGCTACCACTTTTCTAGTTTGCTACCACATTTCTACCACTTTGCTACCACTTTTCTACTACTTTTCTGCCACTTTGCTACCACTTTTCTAGTTTGCTACCGCATTTCTACCACTTTGCTACCACTTTTCTACTACTTTTCTGCCACTTTTCTACCACTTTTCTACCACTTTGCTACCACTTTGCTACCACTTTTCTACCACTATGTTACCAATTGTCTACCACTTGTCTACCACTTTGCTACCACGTTTCTACCACTTTTCTATCACTTTTAACTGTACATAATAAATATAAAAGCCAACGCTAAATACTTCTATTACCAGAACAGAGATAACCTTTGTAGTCTGCAAATCATACTAACAGGTTAGTTACTACTATGGAACTTACTACAACTAACCGAGGTAAGCAACGTGTACTCTATAAAGGCTACTCTTATAACTATAGACGACAAAATGTAATAGGAATAATATTCTGGCGATGCTCAAAACAGAGATCAACAAGATGTCGAGGCAATATAAAAATTGGAAATGGTGTGGTTTTAAGTGTGAGTGATCGTCAATGTAGTGCTCCAGACAAAACACTGATGGTGTTGGCAAAAAATCATCAGAATGCTAATAAGTTAGTACAAGAGAAAGATGTTGCTACTCAAAATAGTGCATTGTTTGTTGAGCAACGTTTAACCCCCGTTGTAAAAGTTATGTTGTATCCATCTTCCACGCCTCAAGAGTCATCAACATCACAGACTATGCAAGAGGTAGTGTTGTTGTTGTTGTTTTAAGGGGCTGAACTACAAAGTCATCTGCCTTGTTATGCAAGTGGATCGAAAAGGACTAGATAGTAATAGACAAAAGAGAGTTGTAGTTTGTATATAACTATTGTACAAGTACTTACATTAAATAAATAAAAATAGTGTATGGGTATTGTCTGTTTTTCTTAATTGCTATCCCTATGTCCCACTATTAATGCAATTGTTAACCATCAACAGTCTCTGACTATGTTCGCAAAGAGAGTGACCTTAAACAATACACTCTATCTATGGTTTGTGTACCGAGTACACAATAATACAGTGTGGTCAAGCCATGTTGAGATAATAGTTATATCAGGTAAGGGATTCGAACCCTTGCTTTCTTGTACAGAAAATTTGAACTTAAGTCAAACACCATAACCACTCGGTCAACCTGACAGTTACTAATTTAATTATTTTTGTGGACTTGAGTGTTTATAAAACTTTTTCCACTATACATTGACTAAACCACTTGTTTGTTTTGAAACATAGATTTTGTTTTGTTTGACCATAACATTGCAGTTATGAGTCTTGTGAACTGGGTGTTTAATATAGGGTTAAAGGCATTTTAAAATAATTTTAGAAAAGCTCTTAGGTATCGTGTCATGGCATTTAGTAATGCATTACTGGTCGTTGACTAACATTTACCGTTACACAACATTATTTTGGTGAGCTCTACATGTTGTTGCTTGAGTCGTCAGTCTTTTGACTGGTTTGATGCAGATCTCCATGCCTTCCTGCCCTGAGCGAAACGTCTCATCTCTATATAACTACCACACCCTACATTCAAGGCTATCTGTTTAACATATTATAACCTTGGATCCCCCTACAAGCTCTTGGGTTCAATTCCTAGATTTAACACAAACTTTTAAAAGTGATATGACAACTAAAACTAGCCTACTCAGTCTCGAGTGGTCCAAATAAGTAGAGAGGGTTTGATTCACACCTCAACCATAGAGCACCATGTTCTTTTTTTTTAAATAATGATAGCCATTTGTACAATTTCACATTTCACACATTGCAATTTGTCAATTTTCCATTTGCATTTTTTAAAATGACAGTTTGATATTTTTCAATTTCATGATATTGGAAACATGGATTTTTCCATTTTCATATTTACACATTTGTCAATTTCCCATTTGCATATATTTTCTTAAATGTCCGTTTAATGTTTTTAAATTTTGTCTATATGGAAACATGGATTTTCCATTTTGCTGTTTACACATTTTTTATATATTTATTTTGTGTGTATGTTGAAAAACGATATTTCCAAAACAAGATTTTTTATTTTTCATTTTATGATTTTGTAAATGATCTTAATGTGAGTGCTTGACCATGGCAATAATACAGTCTATCTATGTGTTAGCGGAACCATAGAGGCTTATTACTACTGCAAGTAAGAATGTTTTACAAAAAACGACTATCTACCACTGCATTTGAAAAACAAAACGATTGAAAAAAACTATTTTCCATTCATATATAAGTGCTAATTCTCCCTCTCCCCACCCTACCTCACCGTATTTTCTCTGGTCAAACAACCAATGCTACCCACACACACACACACACACACACACACAAGCTTTCTATATACCTCTCTATATATATATGTTTTCTCTTATCCACGAGATAAAAATTATGGTTGCTGGATTGTATCCTGCATTGTTTATGCGACATACCTTTGCCAGTTCATAAAACCGTTAGGTATTTCTCTACACATAGCGAGTTTACCACTGCTCTACCTACGCCTTTTGCTTGTTTGGCTTTCTTACAGTCTAGTATGTGATAGGAAGCATTAACTGTATGTCAAACCCAGTCCACGTTTGTATTTGTAATCTAAGTAATAATTTGAAAAGAGACAAGTGTAATCAGTTTTAAACATTATCTCTGCTTTTATTTGTTTGTTTATGACATGCATATTAACCTAAAATCAAACCCTAGTCTACCTTAATGAAAGGCTAACAGTTTAACCATTGCATCACCATACCCTTTTTTCTTAGTTTGATTCGTTCTAGGCCTTAGAGCTAGAAATCGAGTTAAGATCTCCAGTGAAAGAGGCACATGTGCTCACCACTATAGCACGTAATGTTTAGCTGGTAACATTAGACAACCGAAAATGATTGTATTTCTGTTAGCCAAGCATTTCTGTCATTTACCTACTGTGTGAGCTCTGCCAGCAAGACAGTTTAGTTTAGAACAAGTGTGTGTGAGTGTGTGTATAGATTATTAGCCTCAGGTATTTAAAGCTTGTTGTGTGTAGCGACCATCTTGTCCCAGTAACCACTGAGCAAGTTTTAACAGTCAACCCATAATAACTGCATAGGATAGAAGTGTGTGGTTCATGTACTTGTGTGTGTGTGCATTAGCATCATGCACTATCTTTACCTTACCCTCTATAGGTAGAGCGTTATCCCTTTCCTTTCTGACATTACCAATGACCACATTCACCCACAAGTTTTACACTTAAACCATTGGCTTGTTTTTGATTAAGTTTGGTTCGGTTTGGATGGGTTTGATTCAGCTTGGTTCAATTTAGTTCAATGTAGTCACCATTTTGGAGTTTAGCTATCCTCTTTAACCAATCAATTAAAGATTGTCTACTCTTATTTCTTGAATCGATAAATCAGATTTTGTATACACCATTTGTCATTTATTATCCCATACCTACAACCTATACTCTCTCTGTACTGCAGTTTGATCTGAAAACAAGTTCCAATGGTGAAAGGTTTGTCAGTCACCATACATGTAGCCTACAATAATTCTTTCACTACCAAGCTATGTTTCATCACTCTCTGTAAACATTTCACATGTCCATATCCGATTAAAAGTTTATAAAATCTCAGGTCGATGACCTTGATGTATTGGGTATTTTTGGGTAAATTCATTAGCCAGGGGATAGGGTTGACCATTCTAAGTCCTATGACACCTCACATGTTGATATCCGATTATTAGTTTATAAAATCTCAGGTCAATGACCTTGCTGATTTGAATTTTTGAGGTAAATTCATTGGTCATGGGAAAGGGTTAACCATTCGTAGTCCTATGACACCTCACTTGACCCTCTCTACTGATAAGTTTATAAAATCTTAGGTCAATGACCTTGCTGTTTTGGGTATTTTGGGTAAATTCGTTGGTCATGGAAAAGGGTTGGCCATCCTGAGTCTTGTGACACCTCACTTGTCCCTCTCTGATTATTAGTTGATAAAATCTTAGGTTAATGACCTTGCTGTTTTTTTTTTTGGTAAATTCATTGGTCATGGGGAGGGGTTGGTCATTTAAGTCCTATGACACCTCACTTGACCCTCTGTGATTATTAGTTAGCGAGATATTAACGAAAGTGCAGTTAGGCCCTTTTGACAAAAAATGAGTAATACATTCAAAAACAGGGCGTCACCCCAAGTCCAACGACCCCTCATACAAGTCCCTAGCTTTCTTAGTTCATAAGATATTAAAAAGCCGATGACCTATTAGTTTTTGGATCTTTGGTTAATTTGTAAAAAAAAACGTATCTATAAATCATTATTCAAAAAGCCCGCCCTCTTACAAAAACCCCAATTGCGCATTCGTAAAACAAAAAAACAAAAAATGATAAATCATAGCGGCATTCAGTTGTATGCATGCACTTTATGTGGAACGAGTTTAATTTCATATTGGCATACAAACTCCCACATGTTGCACATGGAAAGCGACTTTTACCTAAAAATTATTATTTCACCCCCTAGTAGGGATAGATTTTATTTTTGAGTGGAAATAAGTTATCCATAGGAAAGGGGTTGTCTGCCGGAGTAATTTGACTACTTGTACATGTCTCTAGCCTTATTCCCACCACTGTCAAAACAGGTTGTGACTTGTTAGCTATTATCGTGCACGTGCACATGTGTACAGTTGTGTGTGTTAGATCATATTACACATGAACTTGCATTTTCTCACGTATGAACCAAAACAGGATGTGACTTGTTTCACAAAGAGAATGCTAATAATGACATCTCGCACGTGTTCACATGTATTTCGCCACTTTCCTTTCATATCGTTATCCCATTATATTAGTGGTGAACAACGTCAGTTCAACACACGCGAAATGTAGTTAGGCCCTTTGACATAATTTAAATAAATTCATGAGCCAGTCCGTAGGAACCGGTCCAAAGGGATCAGTCCAAAGGGACTCATCAACAAGGACTCATCCACAAGGACTCGTCCACAAGGACCTGCCCACAAGGACTTGTCCACAAGGACCTGTCCACAAGGACTTGTCCACAAGGACTCGTCCACAATGACCCGGCAACAATGACCCGTCCACAGGGACCTGTCAACAAGGACCCGTCCACAGGGAACTGCTCCCCCACCCTCTTCAAAAGCCATGAGTGGGCATGCTAATTCATAGTGGCTTTCCACCGCACACATGTCTCTTGTGTAGAACAACTTTTCATTCCATATTAGCATTCAAACTCTCACATGTTGCAATTGGAAAGGGAGATTCTCTAAAAAATTAAAATTCCACCGCCTAGTAGGGGTAGGTTTTATTTTTGGGGTTGAAATATTTTGTTCATAGGAAAGGGGGTATCAGCCCGAGTTTAATGACACCTCATTCGTCAAAATCCGACCACGGGTTCGGGAGTTATCGGGCTGCCGCCATCTTGTGTGGAGGGTGTGGAGGAGGAGGCATCTGAACTGTCCAAAACACACTACTGCGGCTCAACGAAAATAAACATGTAAGTTTGTTTGAGTGGGTCCCTGTATGGTTTAGATTCTCAATTGGACCCGGTATGTGGCGTTGCGATCAGATTCGAGATTTTCTTTGATTATGTTTTGTCAGGGTCTTCTTTCCCCACTAATTCTCCCAGGCCCGTTTCCATAGCAGTGGTTTCTTCTGAGAAGTTCATGAATAATTGACTTTCTTAGAATAATTCGTAGTTTTTTTTTCTTTTGTACCATAGGCAGTGGTGATGTGGAATAATTGGTATATGACCGGGTGAGTTAGCCGCGGTCGTTACGGCATGACAGCTGGCAGTCGCTCACATCCGGGAGGCGAGGAGGTTCGAATCCCCCCGCCGGCAACCTTGAAGATGGCGACGGAGTGAGTACAGGTGGAAGTTGAGCTCCGTGTGAATGTGTATTTCAAGTGTGTAATACAGGAATTATCACAGTAAAAGTTGGCACAGGAACAACATATGAACGTTAGATTAATTTAAAGTAATATCTCATAGGCAGCTGTGTAAAACAACGTGAAATTCCGGTTATTTGTGTTAGGGAGCATTCACTTCACTTTGCCGTCATGAGCTCGTGCGCGGTGTGCAAGAAGGAAGTGGGAAAGGCAGCAGTGAAAGTACAGTGTGGTGCATGTAAAAACTGGTTTCATGGAAAGTGTGTACAGTTAAATGGAAAAGCTGGTGAATGGCTATGTGAATTTTGTTCCACTAAAGACACATCTCCATCATTAGGAGATGTGATGGTGTTATTGAACGAACTACGAGAGGAATTTCGTTCCATGAAAAGCGAGCAACTTCAGAGGGAGACGGATCTGGGTAAGTCACTAGACATGTGTCACAATAAATTAGATGATAATATGCTACTGCTAAAATCACAGCAGGCAGACATAGCTCAGTGCTTAGCACAAATAGAATCCCTGAAGCAAGAAAACTCTGATCTACGCACGAAAGTGAAAGCATTGGAAAATCGTGTGTTAGAATCTGAACAGTATTCCAGGCGCAATACAATTGAGATACAAGGTGTTCCCGAAATAAAGAATGAGAACGTTCTTAACACTGTCAAACTAGTTGGACAAGCCTTGGACGTAAATGTGACTGATGAAATGGTGGACGCTTGCCATCGTCTTCCAAAACAACCAAGCCAACAATGCAGTGGCATTGTCGTTAAATTTGTGAGGCGGTTCGACAAAGAAATCTTCATGGAACGGCGCCGTGTAAAGAGGAATTTATCTACTAGACATATGGGACTCCCTGGGGACAGCATGGTGTATGTGAACGAGAGTCTCGCCCCGGAAAAGAGAAGACTACTGGCAGCGGCTCGTCAGAAGCGGAGACAAAAGGAGTTTGCGTATCTTTGGGTAAGAAACGGAGTCATAAAAATGAAGAAAAATGAGGGTTCCCGTATCATAGTAGTTAATAGTATGGACGATCTGAACGGAATTTAAAATAGATAAATTGTCAATTTACTATCAGAATGTACGTGGTATGAAATCTAAATTGTATGTGTTTAACGAGAACCTATTGTGTAATGATATAGATATATGTATTTTAACAGAAACTTGGTTAGACTCCAGTGTTTATGACACTGAGGTCATTAACACTGGATACAGAGTATACAGGCAAGAGAGAGGTTCAAGCAGGACTGGTGGTGGGGTACTAATAGCGGTAAAAGAGGATATTACCGTACTCAAGGCTGAAGGAAGGTCTCAGAACTCAGAAGTCTTGCTGTTAAAGCTGGAAACAAAAGGAAGAGTCTGGTATGTCTGTTCCCTGTACATTCCTCCTAGCTCGGACCTTGAATCTTACCGTGAAATGCTAGGGTGGATAGAGAACCATTATGAAATGTACAATAATAACATCATTATAGCGGGAGATTTTAACATTCCTACAATAACGTGTACAGAAATTAATGATGTAGATAAAAATAGCCATTCACAGTTACTGTATAACTTCATGAACCTACTTCAACTTAAGACTTACAACAACATTCAGAATTCGAATGGAAGAACTCTTGACCTAATACTCACTAACTACACAAACCTAAATCTTGTAAGACATAATACTCCTCTTTTAGCCGAAGATGCCCACCATCCCGCACTGGATTTAACTGTACCTCTCAATGGAGCCAAAAACACCTTCAGAATTAAAGAGCAAACTAAATTTAATTTTAAAAAAGCTAAATTTGATGAACTGTACCTCGGTTTAAGAGACACAAATTGGGACGATCTCTACAAAATTATGGAAATAAATTCAGCAGTTAATTTTTTTTATGATAAAGTTTACGAAGTTTTCCAAAATACCGTCCCGGTATTAATGCCTTTTAAAACCAGTAAATACCCTGTTTGGTTTACAAAACAAATAATTAATGATTTGAAAGATAAAGACTTCCACAGAAAAAGAAAAGACTACTCTGAATATAGCAAATTGAGATACAAACAATTAAGAAACAAAACCAAAACAGACATCAAACTAGCTCATAAAGAATATATAACAACAGTTGAAAATAACATTAATAGTGATTGTAAAAATTTTTGGACGTACGTGAAAAGCAGGAGAAGGGCCAATGGTACATGTACTATAATGCAATACAATGAGGAAGAGCTAAAAAGCGGGGAAGCGGTTGTTCAGGGTTTTGCAAAATACTTCCAGTCGGTGTACTCACAACACCCTTCTTCCTACAGAATATCGCAAGATGAGGCAAATACGCCAGTAACCCTGCACATAAGCGAAGTAACAATGGCGGAAATTGATAGAGCGTTAAAAAAACTGAGACCAAAAACATCAGCGGGCCCGGACCAAATACCCCCTTACGTAATTAAGGGTTGCTCACAGATTTTAAAAGATCCCCTTCATTTCCTTTATAACCTAGCAATTAGTACAAATACATTCCCAGATATTTGGAAAAAAAAACTCGCGTCTGTCCTATTTTAAAATCAGGTAACCAAACATTAATAAAGAACTATCGACCCGTGAGTATAGTATCAGCTGTTGCAAAGATATTTGAATTTATCTTACATGACAGAATTGTTACTCATGTAGCGCCAGCCATATCAGAACAACAACATGGATTCATGCAACGGAGATCCACAGTCACAAATCTGATGAATTTCTCCCACGATGTTTCATCTGAGTTGGATATCGGAGGACAGATGGATGCTATTTTCACGGATTTTGAAAAGGCATTCGATAGTATAGATCATGATATTCTTTTGACAAAATTAAACAATTTCGGTTTTTCACAAGCAAATTTACGATTTTTTAGCTCGTATCTGTCTGGTAGACAGCAATATGTATACTTTCTCGGAAATTCATCAATGGAATATACCGTAAATTCCGAAATTCCCCAGGGATCGAACCTTGGACCAATTATGTTTCTGATAGCAATCAATGACATTTCTGAATGTATTAAGCACTCTAAATGTCTTCTATACGCTGATGATTTTAAGATATTCCGTCCTGTATCCTCTGCTCATGATTGCTATCTTCTACAAAATGACTTGGACAACATCTTTGAATGGAGTAGGAAAAATAAACTTAGTTTTAATCTAACGAAATGTGTCACAATGTCATTTACCCGAAGGAAGAATAAAGTTAGTTTCCAGTATAAGCTGGGGTTGAATACGCTGCGGGAGGTTAATGGTGTAAGTGACCTTGGTGTGGAACTGGATAAAGGTTTGACTTTCGCTCCTCACATCAACAAGGTAACAAGTGAGGCGTACCGAGCACTAGGCTTCGTCATTAGAAATGTAAGACCTTTTCGGCAGGTGAAAACGGCCATTACACTCTTTAATGCTTACGTAAGGGCGAAATTAGAATATGCAAGCGTAGTGTGGAATCCGTGGCGTAAAAAATACATAAGATTACTAGAAGGAGTACAGAAGCGATTCGCCAGATTTATACATTATAAAATGAGCGGAAATTACCCATATATGGTCCCATATAAAATCTTATCGAATAATCTAAAAATTATTGCTTTGGAAGATCGTAGGAAAATAAATGATTCCAAGATCTTACACAAGATTGTAAATTCTACGGTAGATAACTCTTATTTTTTATCGTTGCTGAATTTCAATGTTCCACGTCTATCTTCAAGAACGTGGACAACTTTTAGGAATAAGAAAACATGCACCATGTCACACAAACATTCACCGCTTTATAGACTCTGCAGTAATTACAATAAAGCTGTATTGTGTAATAAAAGTCTAGACTTCGATCTTAGTCGCCAAAAATTTGTAAAGGTATTTATGACCACATTGCCATGAGTGTAATTAATTAACAAAAAGGTAGAATATGTAACAGCATTAAGGTTAAGCTATAAATAATATTATTATGTAATTAATTTAGATGCTGTATTAGATTTAAGATTAGATTTAAGTTATGAAAAAATTAGAATTACTGTTAAAATTTTGTAGGTTTACTGTTATTGGGGTTAACGACCCTGTTGTAAACCAGCATAAATAAATAAATAAATAAATAAATAAATTCTGTGGTTTCCCATCCTCCTTCCAGGCAAATGCCGGGGTTGGTCCCTAACTATAGGCCACAGCCGCTACCTTCCAACTCCTCGTCCTTTCCTTCCCAACGGTACTTGTAGCTCACCCATTGGGTGTCCGTCTCGAAGCAGCTACAAAACTGGCGAGCCGAACATGTCCTCGGACACTCCCGGCACTAAAAGCCATACGCTAAAAAAATGGTATATGACGTAGGATTCGATGGAAATGATTTGAGTTTTTTCTTTAAAAATCAATGTCAAATGTCTCTTAGTAGATAGTTCATCGAAATTTCGAATATATTTGCTGAACCCGCTCTATATATTCGCGCATGACAACGTCTGCCGGGTCCACTAGTGGTATATAATATATACTACTAGCAGTAGTGCCTGTCTTCACCCAGTGGATTCATTTGTTTAAGGATGAAAATAAAATATATGTAACTTTTTGTGGTGGTGGTAGTGCGGGTGATAAGCAGTAGAGTATAATGGACGTAAAATCCAGGTCGTTTTCCCGCAATGATAATGATAACAATTAACAGGGAAACGGCTATTTACTAACTACAGTACTAACACATGTAATTTACAAACGAATTGAAACATATGATTGTAAACAGGAGTAAGTGAAATAAAAGACATTGTATCTCTTTGGCTGTTAGAAAAGTATAGACCAATAGTGTCGTCTTCTGTCGCATAGCGCCGTAGGAAAATAATCAGGGTATTAGGAGGGTAAGAATTGTTCAGCATGACTAGTTCGACAAGAAAGTCCGTGACAGCATATCTCTATCTTTAATACATTACCCACTATAAGTATTTTTACGTTTTCATTTTTCCAACAGTCTCCATTCAGTGGAAATTTAAATTACTAGCTTCGGAGTGCGTTTACGAGCTAGCGAGTGAGCCTATCACCCCAGCTCTTCCAACATCAAACTGTCGAGTCGTGTCGAGTTAAGATTTCAGAGAAGAGTTTATGTGTTTGGAGTTTCGCTGTTCACCTCGAATTTTCTGAATTGCGTCTGGGACTTTCCATCCGTGCGCCTTTTAAACTTACGCTGGGTAAACCGTTGAAGATACCGGGTGAAGCTAGGGCGGGTTGCTAGTTTCTGTATAAATCTTATTTCCTCTCACCCTTGAGGTCCTAGCTCTGCCAAGAAATGAAATTCTGGTTTGAGGGCAAGAAAGGGGTAAAATCAGCCTCGTGAGGCAAAACTGAGAAGAGGTAGATTTGATTCCCTCCTCAGCCAACCTTTGGTTATCTATGGTTCTGCCACTTCTACTCAAGTTAAATGCCACGATGGTTCCTAAATTGAGGCCACAACTGCCGCCCTCCTAATCCTCGCCTCAATTACAAATACACCCACTACTACTAACCCCACGATAACACAAGCTAACATACAATATCTACATGCACCCAAGAACATGGGGCAAAATAACCATGATGTCTAAATCCCTACAATGAAAGAACAACAACAGAAAATCTAAATTCATGACTTTAAGCGTTAGTGCACATTCTACTAGTATTCTCCATTTAAATCTCTCTCACCTAGAAAATGGATTTTCCATGCGATGGGCTAAATATCTTTTGGTACATGACCTACATTGTGATTAAGAATAGAGCATAAATTTCAAACACAATTTTGACTTAAAATGTTTTACTTCTAAATAGCTAAAATCAAAATAATCCACATTTCAGTGAATATTCAAATGACACTAATGCTAATATAATACTAATTTCAGACTGCTTGTAACCTTCCACGCTTATAATTAAAAAAAAAAAAAATATTAAACTAAGAGAATCACTAATTTAAACATTAACATTCTATGAACAAAAATAAGCATTAGAACAAAAATATTCACTATGAATTGTTTCAGTAATTGATGAATAACATTCAAAAATATTAAAAATTCTGTTTAAAATAATGTTAGTTACAATAAAAAATACTGTCTAATTTGATAACAGTATTTGAAGGAAGAGTTAAGAATATGGAGAAATACAATATAAATTTGTTTAAAAAAGTAGATCTCTTACATTTGATGTATTAATGAAATTTAAAAGAACATATAAAATTATTGCTTATAAAAAATAAAGTTCAAAAATAGAGAAATCTGCTTCTATAGAGTAGAAAACGGTATGTTTTCAAATGTTATTATCATCCAATAAAATTGTCGTTTTGTTTTTGGTGATTTGTACATTCTCGAGAATAAAGATCAAATTGATGTGGCTGTGGAGGTAGAAATGTTATTGAAAAGTCTCCTGTCTTTGCACATATTTTTAGCCAGCATTTTGCATATATTTATTTGAATGTAATTTTATGTTCATTCAAATTAGTGATGCTCTTAGTTTAATATTTTAAATAATATGTATAACTGAGGAAGCTTGCAAGCTAACCGAAACTGCTATTATTATTATCATTAGTTTCAATTATTATTGAATTACAGGTGGATTATTTTTATATTACCTATTCACAGGTAAAAACAAGTAGTTTCGCGAAGAACTCTATAGCGTATTTTCATATATCCTACTTACGTGAATTCAATCTATCAACACTCAAAATTTCAGTTTGATTGCTGTAAAGTATTCGTAGATATTGAGAACCGTCTAAATATTTCGGATGGTCTCCATGTTGGATTTTTATATATATAGGCCTTAGCATTATGTACTATTACATGAACATTTTTGTGTAGGTGTATTATTCAAACTTCAATCGCATGATTTGGACACAAAACTTGAAAATGAGATTTCAAAATTTCGCACAGCCGCCATCTTGTTGATATGAAAACAATGAAACAAATTAGATGCCAATGGATTAATATTTGTATAAGCATATACCGTACCAAGTTTTACTGCGCTCGGATGGTTAAACCAAGAGAAATGTCAATTTAAATATTTAAATTTCGCGTCACTACCATGTTGGATTTGTGCTCACCAGGTTATTGAACGTCCCATAGGTGAATGTATGTTTGTAGCCTATATCAACATACAACAATTCAGTTTGATACTGTCATAGAATAATATATATTGAGAACCGTCTAAATATTTCGAATGGTCGCCATGTTGTATTTTAATACATGTAGGCCATAGAGTTATGTACTATTATATGAGGACTATTGCGTAGGTACATTATTCAAACGTTGACTTCGATGGCATGATTAGGACACAATAAATAAAAACTTAATTTTAAAATTTCACAGAGCCACCATCTTGAGGTTAAGTAAAGAATTGACATAAATTAGATGTCAGTGTATTTCAATGTGTATTAACATTTACTCTACCAAGTTTCACTGCGTTCGGATTGTTAAATCGAGAGAAAAGTCTATTTAAATGTTTCAACTTCGTTTAGCCACCGTGTTCGTTTTGTAGTTAACAGGTTTTCGAAAGCCACATATGAGTCGTCCAGTTGCAAAACTCGGTTAATCCACTTGTGAATAAGGATCACGTCGTAAAATTATTTATTTAATTAGTTTATTTCATTTTATTTTACTTTATTTTATTGTATTTTGTTTTGTTAAATTTAATTTGGTTGGTTTTATTTTGATTTTGTTTTTTATTTTGTTTTATTTTGTTTTAAATTGTTTAATTTAATTTTTGTTTTGTTTCTGTTTTGTTTTATTTTATTTTGTTTTGTTTATTTTGTTTTGTTTAATTGTTTTATTGTGTTTTGTTTATTTTTTATTTTATTTTGTTACGTTTTATTTTGATTTTCCAGAAAACAAACATAAAACCAAAAGCAAAACACACGGAGAAAAATAAAAAATCAGAAACAAAATCAGAAAACAAAAAACAAGAAACACAAAGCAAAAAGGAACATTCAAAAAATCAAAAGCAGAAAACAAACCCATAACCAAAACCAAAAAAAGATAAGCCAAAAGTAAAATTCAAAAGCAAAAGTACAAAGCAAACACAAAACCAAAAACACAAAGCAAAAAAAAGTAGAAAACAACAAGCACAAAAGATGCGCAAGGCAATGCCCAGAGAAACGTTTCTCATGAAAATGATTCTTATTCACAAGTGGATTAAACGAGTTTTGCAACTGGACGACTCATATGTGAACTTCTAGTAGTGCCCTTTATTACCGTACAAAATGTCAGGGTGATATCAGTAATCGCTTTGGAGATATGGAATGCCGGTGAAATATTTCGCACAGCCAACATGTTGGATTGGTGAGACGTAACAAAATTTGTAAGGGTCGGTCGGGGTCGGCTAAAATAGTACTATAATCTTACCGAGTTTCATTACAATCGCTTTTGCCGTTTAGATATTATAAGGGGGGGGGGGGGCACGACGACGACGACACACACACATGGACGCACACACACACATACACTCACACACACGGATAAAATATTACCTCATAAGCCTATTTTTTCATAAATGAATATAGGCTAAAGAGAAATGTATATGTCATTTCGGAAAAATAACATTGGGTATGACGCATTTCATATCAATAATGCCACTCTGCACGGTGGTTAATAACTGAAGACCGCCTCGTTGCGCAGTGGATAGCATTCTAGGCTGATTCAATTCAATTCAGTTCCAGGCTCTGCCAAGAAATTTAATTCTGGTCCGAAGACACTTACCATCGGTGGGTAAAACTGAGAACAGGTGGGTTTGTTACCTACCTCAGACATCCTGGAAGTGGTTTTCCCTGGTTTCTCACTTCTATTCCTAGCGAATGCCGGGCTGGTACCCAACGTAAGGCCACTATCTACCCGAAACCTACCTCAATTAAAAATACATAGCACAATCAACGTGACACAGGTTATCAGATTTCTATACGCAACCAAGTACACGTGACTTTACGACCACGATTTCGCAAAGCCCCTAAAAGAATCAACATCATCTAATATTTTAGTCGGCAGATAGCAAGGCTCTCGACTCCCTTATCATAGGTTGCACAATCGAATAATGAATCCGTGGCTTGATTGAGGGTGCTAAAATGTGAGAAACCCGCGTCCGTAAATTAGTTGACACAATAAAGGACCTCCTTAGAGCAAAACATTCGGCAGCCCGGTATTCCCGAAACCACAGCAGTTCAAACAAGATGTTCAGTAAAGAACATATAGCCTACTTTCTCCTAAATGCATGGGTATTCTTATAACTCTTTGTCCTTTTCAAGGAGTATAATTGAATGTTGGTTGAAGTAGCTTGTTGAAATACAACGTGCTATAGGGATATTAAACATGAATATGAGGTGCCCTTTGCTAGTGCTACTTCTGTAAAAAAAATCATTCAATTCGTTTTCACCGTGTTTGAATTGATATGGGGAATGGATTTGCACACATACATGGCCGCTATTTGCAAACTATTGGGCTGATGACCTTGTAGTCAGTCATAAGATGCTTTCCACAAAAATGCATGTTGTTGCAAAATCTGGTAGAGATCAAATTATTCGGATGATCGTAATTTAATTTAAGCTTTTAACATTTGGGTGGCCGTCATTCCGTTTCCGTCAAGATGGCGGCGATATAAAACATGACACTGAGGTGCCCTTTGCTAGTGCTGCCTCTGTACCAAATTTCGTTCAATTCGGTTTCACCGTGTTTGAATTGATAGGGGGAATCGATTTGCACACACACTTGGCCACCATCTGCAAACTATTGGGCTGATGATCTTTAAGTTTGGTCAGAATATGCTTCCCACATAAAGATATGTTGTTGCAAAATTTGGTAGAGACTAGATTATTAGGTTGGTCGTAATTACATTTTAGCTTTTAACATTTGGGTGACCGCGATTACGTTTCCGTCAAGATGGCGATGTTTAAAAAACTTGACACTGAGGTGCCCTTTGCTAGTGCTACCTCTGTACCAAATTTCGTTCCATTAGGTTTCACCGTGTTCGAATTGATAGGGGGAATCGATTTCCACATAAAGATGGCCACCATCCGCAAAATATTAGGCTAATGACCAATAAAATTGGTCAAAGGATGCTCCCTCCATAAAGGTACGTTGTTGCAAAATTTGGTAGAGATCGGACGATTAGGTTAATCGTAATTTAATTTAAGCTTTGAACATTTGTGTGGCCGCCATTACGTTTCCGTCAAGATGGCGGCGATATAAAACATGACACTCACGTGCCCTTTGCTAGTGCTACCTCTGTACCAAATTTCGTTCCATTCGGTTTCACCGTGTTCGAATTAATAGGGGAATCGATTTTGACACAAAGATGGCTACCATCCGCAAACTATTAGGCTAATGACCTATTAGATTGGTCAAAGGATGCTCCCTCCACAAGGGTATGTTGTTGCAAAATTTGGTAGAGATCGGATGATTATGTTAGTCGTAATTTGATTTAAGCTTTGAACATTTGTGTGGCCGCCATTACGTTTCTGTCAAGATGGCGGCGATATAAAACATGACACTGAGGTGCCCTTTGCTAGTGCTACCTCTGTACCAAATTTCGTTCCATTCGGTTTCACCGTGTTTGAATTGATAGGGGGAATCGATTTTGACACAAAGATGGCCGCCATCCACAAACTATTAGGCTAATGACCTGTTAATTTGGTCAAATGATGCTTCCTCCATAAAGTTATGTTGTTGCAAAATTTGGTAGAGATCGGAAGATTAGGTTAGTCGTAATTTGATTTAAGCTTTGAAAATTTGTGTGGCCACAATTACGTTTCCGTCAAAATGGCGGCGATATAAAACATGACACTGAGATGCCCTTTGGTAGTACTACCTCTGTACCAAATTTCGTTCCATTCGGTTTCACCGTGTTTGAATGAATAGGGGGAATCAATTTTCACACAAAGATGGCCGCCATCCGCAAACTATTAGGTTGATGACCTATTAATTTGGTCAAAGGATACTCCCCCCATAAAGGTAAGTTGTTGCAAAATTTGGTAGAGATCGGATGATTAGGTTAGTCGTAATTTGATTTCAGCTTCGAACATTTGTGAGGCCGCCATTGCGTTTCCGTCAAGATGGCGGCGATATAAAACATGACACTGAGGTGTCCTTTGCTAGTGCTACCTTTGTACCAAATTTCGTTCAATTCGCGTTCACCGTGTTCGAATTGATAGGGGGAGGGGGGACAGACATTCAAAGTACACACACTCACACACACACACAGACTCACACACACACACATACACACACACAGACAGACACACTTTTTTTCGTCCTGTGTTGATCTCATAAGTCTACTTTCATTTTTTGCAAAAATCGAAAGTAGGCTAAAAATATACACCAACATGAGTATTTCAGTATTTCTGGCGGTTTGTCCCTACAACGAGTTTTCTCCATACAGTTCGGTGCTGTGCAGCGCG
Organism: Meconema thalassinum; assembly: GCA_946902985.2. Classification (NCBI taxonomy): domain Eukaryota; kingdom Metazoa; phylum Arthropoda; class Insecta; order Orthoptera; family Tettigoniidae; genus Meconema; species Meconema thalassinum. The sequence goes on from OX336391.1 coordinate 194,966,831, forward strand.
TTTAACGTCTTTATATCTCTGCAGTCCTGCATTGTCAATAAAGGTCTTAACAAAATGTATTCCCGGGCTTCTCGAGGTCTTTCCCCAGGTATTTTACCCCTAATTAAGTCAATCATCAGACCACATTGCTGAAGCACATGTCCGTAGCCATGCAAGTAGTCTCTTACTGATCTGATAATTCATCTGTCTCCTTTCTTGCACAATTGCTATCATATTAGTGTTGGTCTTTCTATCAACCCAGATGATTGTTTGCATTCGACGCCAACACCACATATCGAATGATTCCAGTCTCTTGATGCCTCTTTTGTTCAAACCCATAACGACACTAATAATAGTAATAATAAATAATAAATATATTATGATAATACGATACTTCTTTCTTCGTTTTGCCCACTTAGGGAGCGTGTTTTAACTAGTTGACTGGGGTTGATGGTGTTCTCCTCTTCTTCTCCTCCCAAAATCTCGTCATGAACTCGCTATGCCCCTTTATTCCAGTGGTCTTTTTAGCTTTTTCGGTGAAAGAGTGATTTGTAACCAGAGTTCCAAAAGCCTTGCGATTCATGATGATATCTTCTATGATGTTTATTTCTTTTAAGTCCTGTTTGATTTCTCCTAACCAACTAATTTTGACCTTCTTTTGAATTTACTATATCAAACAGTGTTTTTGCGTATCTGGTGATGTCCATTCTGCAGATGTGACCATAAAATTTCAATCGTCTCTTACGCGAGGTATTAGTAAACGTATTGACTACTGTGTACAAGTCTGTGGTTTTCCTTTTAATCCATATACCATTAACATAAACGGGGCCATATATTTTCCTGAAAATTTTACGTTCATGGTTTTCTATTTCACCAATTTGAGAGTGGCCTCCTGGAGATATATTATTATTGTTATTATTATTATTATTATTGAATGCTAACAAAAGACTGGTGATAATCAAAACTCAAATTAATGTACGCATTGTGTTTAATAAAGTTATTATAAGGTGGAGTGTACCACGTTCCAGCCCTGAGACAAAAATAACAATTCTTTGGCAAAACCTGGAATTCAACTTAGACCTCCGTAATGACAGCCAAGAATGCTATCCAGTACGTCACGATGAAAGGTCATAGGCAAGAACACCACTGCTGCAGCCATAGAGAACAGTTTAAATCCGCTTAGGATGTAGCAGGGATTGGGGCTCAAGCGATATAATACGGACATGGAACTGAATGAATATTTTCATCTCGCGGATTATATTGATTTATAATACAGAATAATTGTGAGAGAGATCACACTAGTGTTAAAATGAACGCTGTATTCTGCGTGATATCAAAATGTATGTACCAACATGGGCTTTTCTTTTACACCAACAATTTCTTACAAAAAATTTAGTAATTTTAATTCGCAGAAAATCAGCTGGCTGTTGAAAGTATGATTGACTGATTGTTCGGAGATTGGAGGTTCGAATTCCGGTGCTGGCAATGGCTATCCTCACTGAGTTATTCCACACTCACACCAGCGAAACGCTGGTTTAGTACCTTATCTCAAATCCCGTGTCACCATCCTTAATAATTACAGCTACATTCACCCACTAGAGCGACTACAAAATCACAGGTTATCAGACAAATTAAACACACACCCAAGTAAACGGGATTGATGACCATAGATCTCCCAAGCACCTAATACGAATTAACAAGAAACATATTTCACATCGTATATTAAGGTTTAAATTGAATGGCTACGTGGGTCGGCGGTGACGCTCTCACCTGCTGTTCCCAAGTTTGCAAGATCGAATCTTAGCGCAGTCAGTTGCCATTTGTGGGTGCGTAAATGCGACGGGGCCGTCTCAGAAGATTTACTGGTACGTTAAAGATCACCTTCGGGACAACATTCTGGCAACCCGCCGGCTCTAAATCCGCTTTAGTTATGTTGTTGTAATTGATTATTTTAGGCTCATGTAGCGCCGTGCACTTGGGTGTGTGTAGATGTTGTCTGATAATCTGCGTTACTATGATCGATATACAATGAGTCCGGGAATGTTCTCCGCAGCGCCTACATGCGTCTGGGAGACCTAGCGACAGCAGTTACGTTGGTAGCACGGCTGCCGCTTGCAACATCTCTACTTAGTATGAAACAAAGTCCCCGATTCTTGAATGTTACGGGTCAACTCGAGAACCACTGGTTGGATTTTGATGCGGTTTCACCATTCTGTGAATGATATATCGAGTATGATTTCTGTAGAAAATAATTTATTTATGATCAAAGGAAGCCGAGCAGTAACGATTTTAGTGGAAAAGTCGATAAAATACCTGGCGTCGAGCGCTTTGTAAGCTTACGCTGGGCAAACCGTTAAAAATATCTAAATACTATGAGTGTAAGAATTGTTCAGCATGAAAAGTCTTACAAAAATTCCGCTAGAGCCTATGTCTATCTTCCTTACATCGCTCACTATAAGGGAACAACTGAAGCTTGTCTCTTACAGCTCTATGTGCTGACGACTTAGAGATTCCTGTTTGTTGAGCTAATTTTCGTGTTGATTTACTTGGACTACGCAGCATTATATCGGAGATTTCATCAAGTTCTTAGTCTGTTCATAGCGTAGGCCTGCCTGTTCCCGGTACATCGTGAACTGAGCCAGTCACACGAAATTTACTTACCAAATCCCGAACGGTATCACGGTTTGGACACTTTGAATTAGGAAACCGCGCCTGAAATCTTAATTGTACATTTTCTGTAAACCGATCGCCTTCGCGAAAAACGTATTCCACCCAAAGGAAACTCTCTCTTCAGTAGTAAACATTACCGCCTATATACTGTTGCACTCTTCCAATAATAATCTATCTGAACGCTCGCTGACTGTAATACACGCTGAAGACATGCAGGCTGGCGCGCTTATCGCGATACATATCGACAGCTCACACGGGAAAGTCCCGCTTTGATGGACACACAGCAGTGCAGCCAACTAAAACTCATGACTCAACCACTCACAGCTGCACGTACCCACTGCGGAGAACATTCTCGGGCGCCCTGTACTAGTGGCTGTGCTTGTAATCGAGGTTGGAATTGGGTTCGAAGCGGACGTGGCCTTAAGTTAGGTAACATGGTGGCATTTGCCTGGAGTAGAAGTGGTAAACCACGGAAATCCACTTCCGTGATGGTTGAAGTAGGAATCACCCGCCCTTTCTCAGGTTTTCGTAACGAGTCTGAGTGTACCCCGTTCCAGCACTCAGACGATATTTAAATTTCTTGGCAGAGCCGGAGATCGAACCCGGGCCTCCACAGTGACTGCCAAGAATGCTAGCCAGTACGCGCAGTATTTAAATAGGACGTTAAAGCAAAAACATTATTAAGGATTGCATTTGATTCACAGTTTCCACAGAATTCCCACAGACAGCAGCACAGTTTGATCAATTTTTAATCATCAACTTTGTTACAAATATATTCTCAATAGTGAGATTTATTTTAAGATACTGTACTCCATTCGCTTTGAATAAACAAATAGACTGTTTCTTATCATGATTGATTTTCAGTTACATAAAGATATTAACATAAAACTTTAGGAATTCTTCTCATTCTTCACGACCGTCACATTGAAACAATTCTATATAATACTTCTAAGACATATTTTATAATATAATAAGCGACCAAAACAATAAAAAGAAGAGAAGTATGGCAAACCGCCCTAACCAAGTCCTTCAACTTCATCCCTTGCCAGATGGCCGCTGTTTTGGTTCTTTCATCTGTAGTTCATAAGTTTTCTTCTGGGTATTCGTCCAGCTTCGTCTTCTCATGTGAACATACTACAGAGGTCTACGAAGAATTACATTGTCTCGCTTTATGAGATGCAATTAAAATATGAAAGATATTTTCAACGTTGCCGTATTAAGCTATAACAATAACTTATTTTTAGTCGGTCAACACAATTGTGCCCGATTAGATTTTACTCCTCCTACACCCCCACCACCGATTCGTGTGAAATGAGTGTTACTAAGAGTAGCCTATTAATAATTCAAAGATAGGCTCTCGTGTATTCTCCAGTGTCCGATTCCAAAGTGCGTTATTAGCCTATTTTCAATTTTGAAAAAAAAAATAGGCTTATGAGATCACCTTTTGTCCGTGCGTGTGTAATGTAGGTGTCTGTGTGTGTGTGTGTGTGTGCCCCCTAATAACTTTTAAACGGCTGGAGCGATTTCAATGAAACTCGGTTAGATCATAGCACTATTCCGGACGACCCCGACCGTGTCCTTCAAATTTTGTTACGTCTCACCAATCCAACATGGCGGCTGCGCGAATTATTTCACCAGCATTCAATATCTCCGAAACTATTCCCGATATCACCCTGGAATTTTGTACGGATATAAAGGGAACTACTAGAAGTTCACCTATGTGACATTTGAAAACCTGGTAACTACAAAACGAACATGGCGGCCACGCGAATTTGCGACTTTTATATAGATGTTTCTCGCGATTTAACGAACCAAACGCAGTAAAACTTGGTACAGTATATGTTTATACACATTGTAATGCACCGACATCTAACTTGGTTCAATTGTTTATATAACCACAAGATGGCGGATGTGCGAATTATTTCACCGGCATTCTATATCTCTGAAACTATTCCCGATATCACCCTGAAATTTTGTACGGAGATAAAGGGCGCAACTGGAAGTTCATCTATAAGACTTTCAAAAACCGGTTAACTACGAAACGAACATGGCGGCCAAGCGAATTTGAAAATTTTAAATAGACCTTTCTCGCGATTTAAAGTTCCAACCGCAATGAAATCTGGTACAGGAATTGTTTATACACATTGTAATGCACTGGTATCTAATTTAGTTCAATTGTTTACAGAACCTCAAGATGGCGGCTTTGCGAATTTTAAAATTAAGTTTTTATTTCTTGTGTCGTAATCATGCGATCGATGAGAAAGTTTGAATAAAGAACCTACGCAATAATTTTCCTTTAATGGTGCATGACTCTATGGCCTATACATTTAACAATCCAACATGGCGATCATGCAAAATATTTAGACGGCTCTGAATATCTATGAATCTATTATAGCAATCAAACTGAATTTTTTATGTTCATATGGACTATGAACTTAAGTTCACCTATAGGACTTTAAATAAAATAAAATATTTATTTCAGCTAATAGCCAAAGGAATGATACAGACAAAATGAAACATACATAGGAATAAAACTATTCATTACAACAGAAGGACGTCAGAGATTCAAGTCTATATGTACAGTACATCGCATGATATCTTTCGCAACATTTGCCGCAACGTTCACATACACAGTCTGCGTCTGGCTGGTGAAACTTCTTTAACTTGCACAGCTTATGGTGAAAGCCATGTATGGCAAAGCGTGTAACAGTATGTCTTAGTTCGTAACCTCCCCGTTTCCAATCATTGCAGGTCATTGCGTCAGTGATGTAGAAATCCCACCATATGTCTCTCTTCTTCGATTTCAGGTTCTCCATGAGTTGCACGTATGCTGGTGTAGACGGTAGCGACAGTTGGAGGCGGAGCTCTTCCACATAATATAATTCACGTGTTAATTCATAGACTAGTCTTGAAGGCGTGTATTTTGAAACACACAGAACCTTCTTTAAGAAAGTCGCTTTTAGTTTCTCCAACTTTTCCAGGTGTTTCAATTTGAGATGTGTCCAGATATTCTCTAATCCATATGTTACAACGGGTGTAACCTTGAGCTGGAAGAGTTTCAAGGCTGTTTTGACGGAGAGTTTTCTCAACTGTCTGATATCATTTATGGCCCTCGTAGCCGCACAGATCCTATCGTTAACGTGAAGCGTAAAGACGTTGCCCGTTGTCTGAAGTGTCACGCCTAGATATTTAAAGTTAGAAACGCTCTCCAGGGGTTTTCTATGTGTGTGAAAAACTGCTGGTTTTCCCCCTTTGCGGAAAGTCATTGATACAGTCTTGTTTTCGTTTAGGCTGAGTTCATTCTCTTCCGCCCATTCCAACAGCAGATCAAATGCAGATTGTAGATCCTCTTGCGATCTCGAGGCCAGCACAATATCGTCAGCGTACATATAGAGAATTACTCTCTCCGAGACTACCTGTGCGATATCCGCCGTCGCGATTATGAACAGTAATGGGCTTAGAGGGTCCCCTTGCAATACACCGGTTGTTTGATCTATTGGGTTTGATGTTGTGATTCCGTCGTTTATCTCTATGTAATTTGAGGCCAGGATGCTTGTGATAAGCCTGGTGATCACAAATCCAACATGGCGGCGACGCGAATTATAAATATTCACATGGACGTTTCTCGCAATTTAACCATCCGAGTGCAGTGAAACTTGGTACAGTAAATCCTTATACGAATGTTAATCCACTGGCATCTAATTTTTTCAAATGTTTCCATAACCACAAGATGGCAGCTGTGCGAAAATTTAAAATCTTCTTGTTACTTCTTGTGTCCTAATCATGCGATTGAAGTTTGAATGCTACACGTACAGAATAATCTTCATGTAACAGTACATAACTTTAGGACCTACATAAAATCCAACATGGCGACCATCCGAGGTTTTTTTTTTTCGGTTCTCAATACCTACGAATCTATTACAGCAATCAAGCTGAAATTTTGTATGTAGATAGTGGCAATTAACATAAGTAGGACATATGAAAATAGGCCTTATAGTTCTTCACGGAACTACTTGTTTTTGTTAGTGGCGTTCCGAAAATGGTTTCTACTTACTGAGCCACGATATTGAAGCCAATGCTATTAACAAACACCACGAAAACACTTTCAAAATAAGGAAATTGTCAACATTAACTTTCAAGTAATAAACTTGCCAAAAAACACGTCGCCATGTTGGATTTCAACTTCACTTCACCGCAATCCCCTGTTGCGAGGTTTAGCGACTGTCTGGACGAAATTATTGGGGAAAATTACTGATTGTACTACTAGGCAAAAAAATTATTGATACGTGACTACCCCCACTGTTCGTGGCAAAAAACAGGGGTGTGTATATTATTGGTTTAGGCGTAAACCATTGGTCTAGAACCAATAATTTTGGCACTACTAAAAACATGCAATAACACCCTCTAGCGATAAAATATTCAACTCATGTATCTTAGTCATATTAGCCATTTCAATAGTAAATTTTGCAGATTTTCATGCCGGCGGACACCGGACAATACACGAGCTCCTTCATATAATATAATTTTCTGGTGTTATGGCGATCAAATAGTAATAATTACTCCCTGTCTAAAATACTTGAGAAAAATCGTGTTAACGGACTAATAATAATAATATCGTATGGCCTGGGGTGCCGGGTACAAGCTTTGTTATTTGCGCCCAGAGGGCAGTTTGCATGTCGAATTTTGTCGTTCCTTGAGTGATATGAAGTCAACGAGGTTAGATATCTAAGCTCCTTGACACTACAGCGCTTTCTAGTAGAGAAAGGAGGAACTTTGTGTTGGTGGAGAATACCTAGATTAATTTAGCCATGATGAACATGGCCTACTGAATTCAAATGGGTTCTTTAACATGCCAACAACGCATGACATGCATGCCGTGATTGTTGTCTCCTTTCAAAAACCACTTACCACGGCCAGGAGCGAACCTGCAAGCTGGGGGGGGGGTTGGTAGTCCGACACGATACCCACTCACCCACCGAGGCAAGCGTTGATCGACTGAAAGCAATGCTATTAATGATTAATAGAAATATGAAGAGACGGATTTGTTCCCATATCGTGCTTTCTGTGTTTTCTCCTTCTTCTACTCCAGGCAAATTCCGAGATGGTACCTTAATTAAGGTTACGGGTACCTCAATCTAACTTAATCCTAAGCCCAGTGATTTTTTCGTGGGGAACGTCAGGATACACGTACCCCTTAAACATTGGAAAACAGTTTAAGAAATAATATTGGTACATCTGTATCTAGTCCGGCAAATATAACTTCTGAATTGAAAGTTCATCGATCAGCTGACGTCAATGCGCTGTTCACAACTGGAGGAAATACACACATCAAAAAAAGTTTTGCATCACCTCGGTTCCCAGATCTCCGGCATATAGACGTTGACTGTGTATATTGTATCAAAGATACAGTCCCTTTGACTGTTCATAGATGTCACTAAAACTGCTCAAAGATGTAAACAACCATGCATGAGCAGGGCCTATTGACGGAGGGGGTACGACAGCCGATCAGTTCCAGTCATTCCACCAGGACGAAGGTACGCTGCTCATGTTGTCTGTAGTTCTACCATGCCTAGAAGGTCAATACCGCAGTTCGATCGCGTCCGCATTGTTACTTTGTGTCAAGAAGGGCTCTCAACAAGGGAAGTTTCCAGGCGTCTCAGAGTGAACCAAAGCGATGTTGTTCGGACATGGAGGAGGTACAGAGATACAGGAACTGTCGATGACAGGCCTCGCTCAGGCCGCCCAAGGGCTACTACTGTAGTGGATGACCGCTACTTACGGATTGCCACTCGGAGGAACCCTGACAGCAATGCCACCATGTTGAATAATGCGTTTCGTTCAGCCACAGGACGTCGTGTTTCAACTCAAACTGTGCGCAATAGGCTGCATGATGCGCAACTTCACTCCCGACGTCCATGGCGAGGTCCAGCTTTGCAACCCCGACACCATGCAGCGCGGTACAGATGGGCCCAACAACATGCTGAATGGACCCCACAGAATTGGCATCACGTTCTCTTCACCGATGAGTGTCGCATATGCCTTCAACCAGACAATCGTCGGAGACGTGTTTGGAGGCACCCTGGTCAGGCTGAACGTCTTAGACACACTGTCCAGCGAGTGCAGCAAGGTGGTGGTTCCCTGATGTTTTGGGGTGGCATTATGTGGGGCCGACGTACGCCACTGGTGGTCATGGAAGGCTCCGGAACGGCTTTACGATACCTGAATGACATCCTCCGACCCATAGTGCACCCATATCGGCAGAATATTGGAGAGGCATTTGTCTTCATGGACGACAATTCTCGACCTCATCGTGCACATCTTGTGAATGCGTTCCTTCAAGATAACGACATCGCTCGACTACAGTGGCCAGCATGTTCGCCAGACATGAACCCTATCGAACATGCCTGGGATATGTTGAAAAGGGCTGTTTATGGACGTCTTGACCCACCAACCACTCTGAGAGATTTACGCCGAATTGTCGTTGAGGAGTGGGACAATTTGGACCAACAGTGTCTTGATGAACTTGTGGATAGTATGCCACGACGAATACAGGCATGCATCAATGCAAGAGGACGTGCTACTGGGTATTAGAGGTAGTGGTGTGTACTGCAATCTGGACCACAAATGCTGAAAGTCTAGCTGTATGATGGTACAACATGCAATGTGTGGGTCTCATGAGCAATAAAACGAGCTGAAATGTTGTTTGTGTTGATCTCTATTCCCTTTGTATTTAAAGGTTCCGGAACTCTTGGAACCGAGGTGATGCAAAACTTTTTTTGATGTGTGTATTTAGTAATCCTCGATATAAATCGACCTATCGAATCGTTTTTTGGTCGGCAACTCGGCACTTCGTTTTTATAAGCACGCAGACTATTATTTGGAGGCGGGGTAGATTGTTATTTTGTGCGTGTGGTTTTTTTGAAGGATGAAGAAAATAACAAACTACTTAACTTGTAGCTCACCCAAAGGGTGTCCGCTGGAAGCAGCTACAGACTCAGGCGAGCCGAATATGTCCTCGGACACTCCCGGCAATAAACGCCATACGATAAATAAATAAATAAATAAATAAATAAATAAATAAATAAATAAATAAATAATAATCCACCCAGGCATCGAAAAAGCTGAAAGTCAATGATTCGAACATAAACAATGACCGAACTTTGCAAATTGCCGAAAGTTGCAAAATCGTGATATTTTGTCGACTACAACTAAGAGTATCCCTTTTTGTTTTAGGAAAAAAGCACTGAAAGCCTCTTTAATGAAACACGCAACTAGTACTGTCATCATAATGACACGGGTTATCGGACATATCCCATACATGTGTCTACATGACCACGATGTCACAAAGTCCTTAAATGAATCAACAACAACTTTTCAGCCCAGTTTTACTCGGGTGAAGATACACAAAATGGATACTTATATGTTGTTGTTATTGTTGTTGAAACTTTCTGATCTTGTTGCCCCGTGTACTAGTGTATGTATTTGTAATCAAGACGAGATTTTGGATAGGAGGCTGCCTTAAATTAGTTACTATCCCAGCATTCGTCTAGAGTAGAAGTGGGAGACCACAGAAAGCCAGTTCTAGAATGGCTGAGGTATTCTCAGTTTTGCCTCCGAAGATGAGTGTAACCCATTTCAACCCTCAGATCAGAATTACATTTCTGTACCGAGCCGAAAATCTAACCCGGACAGCCAATAAGGTTAGCAACTACATCACAAGTTGGTCGTTTACAAAGGGAGGCTGAATAAATCGGTGGATAACCACTCAATGCAACAATAAACGCAAGCAAAAGTTTAGTACTTTTCAGTCGGTCAACACGAATGTAACCAAAAGAGCTGGGTTAGGCCCTAATCCTGAAATAAATTACATGAGATTAATAAATACATGTAGTTTATTTCAGGATTAGGGCATAACCAAGCTCTTTTGGGTACATTCGTGTTGACCGACTGAAAAGCACTAACCTTTTGTTTACTAAGGCAAAACTGAATAATGGCTTCAAACCCCACAATAAAAGTAAGCTTAAGATCGGAGCAGCTGTTCAGAAAATAAAGGGTGGAGGACATTGCCAATCAGACAGAGACTTGCTGCGTAGTACAGCGGTAATGTTCTCGCCTGCTTTTCCCAAGGTTGCAGGATCGAATCCTGGCGCAGTCAATTGACATTTTTAAGGTGGAAAAATGCGAGGTAGCCGAGTCGTTAGATTTACTGATGGTTCAGCCTCTACGATTAATTGGTTAGCATGCTAGGCTTTGGCCCAAAGGGTTCCGGGTTTGATTCCAGGCCAGTCCTAGGGGATATTCATCTCCTGAGTTTATGGTGATGAAGATGATGAAGTTAATTGTTGTTTTCTGGGGCCTGACATGTAGGTTATCGACCCCCTACTCCTCAGTTTAATTCTCCTGACGTCTTCAAGAACGAAATACAGAAAATAATTTACCGGTTACCACAAAAAGCAAATTGAACAGGTTAATTAAAAACAATAACAAAATAATTGCAATTAATTCAATTGTAATAAAACTGGCACGTTAATTATTTCCTTCGGGACGAAATTCTAGCACCCCGGCGTGTCTAAGATCATTAAGGGACACTGGGACTCAAATTTTAGTGAAATTTGTGGAAAATGTCGATTTTCGGTTTTTTCCATATTAATACACCCCTATCCCCTGCGGATCATATAGCAGTGTTTTTATCCGAATTCCGCCATTTTTTAAGCCCTGGCGTAGCTTTAAAATGCACGGTGTGTCCTTTAAACGCCCCAGCACAGTAAGTGTCCTGAAGGTTCTGAGTCTTGGTGTTTCTACAATCGAAGTATCGCAGCTGGTAAAACACCACAGAGTCATGACAAAATGGCTGTAGAACTTTAAGAACCCTTAGTTGTCAAGATTATGCTTGTTTATCAAAGGCTGGCATCAGATGAGCTACTATCCAGATGCATCCGTGGTGCTACTGAAAATCAGAATGAGTCACTGCGTTCTGTTATCTGGAGGAAGTGACCAAAGGTCATTTTTATTTCACGGAAGATACTTGAAATTGCTATTAGTAATTCTGTAGCAGAATTCAACATGGGGTGTAGTGCAACAACAGAGTTGAAATCAGGAATAAGACTAACTTCAGTATCTCATGTCACAGCACAAACACTTGAAAGATGTGTCAGTCGTAGGAAGTATATAAGTCCGCGGTCATAATTGGAGAAGCGAAAGGCATGTCGACGGAAGGTGAAACTGACCGAAATGAAGGAGGAGGCTGCAAAACAGAAGAAGGAGGGTGTCACCTATGCTGTAGGACAATCCTAATGTCATTGGTAAGCTGAAACCTTGTAAATTGTGCATCATTTTAGAAAATTGCTGTTTTCTCTGATTCACTTTTTCAGGCATTCAAAATGTTACTCGCGTCATAAATCTTATGATATTGCTTTCAAAATGGGAATTTATTATCTTCATTGCAATGACTATAAACCTGCGGATCGTTTTTTAGATTGCACTTTTGGTATGGCTGCAAAAAAAAATTCAAACTGGAAAAAATACGATTTTTTGTAGAAAAAAACTTGGATATGGAAAAAAATTAATTTCTTGACACTCATTAATGCAATTCAAAATCGGATCCGTAGGTTTCTTCCAATCGTTATAGTGCAATAGAATATTACCTAAAAGTTACACTATCTTGTTTTTTTTAACGCGGCTGACCTTTATAAAACTTGAATAATTAGCACAATAAATGTACAAAATAATTAATATCTGGAGAACTAATCAACTTACAATGCTCACGTTTCCCACAGTGGTTAATAATATGACTATTCATAACCATATAAAATTTCAAAGCTGTACCTCAGTTTGTATAGAATTTGAAAATTTCAGTCCCAGTGTCCCTTAAGGTCTATTACACAAGCCCAAACAACACATTTTGTGTTGTGTCTGATTATTTAATGCATATATTCTGTCTACATCGAACAGTACCAAATATGCCATTCATAATAAATTAATAAAGTTTGATTTTGTACTAAATGCAATGATAAATAAATATTTGAAGTATTGGCAGACTGTTTAAGGGGTAACGGCTTTGAACACGTCAAGATTCTGAAACTTAGACCTAAAGACCTATTTCTTAAATCGTCAGAAGCTAAAATTAAAGCTGGTATTTTTATTGGTCATCAAATAAAGAATTTAATGGCTAGTGAAGAATTTCCACAATTACTCTACACCCACAAAAAATAAGCATGGCACAGCCTTAAAGCAGTGATCCGTGGCTTCCTTGCAAACAAGGAAGCTGAGGATTATAAGGAGCGTATTTCCACTATGCTTGAGAATGCAGAATGTGCCTTAAAGTACACATGTTACATGCTCACTTGGACCAATTTAAAGATAACTTGGGGGCATAATCAGAAGAGCAAGGCGAACGTTTTCACCAGGACGTGATGGACTTTGAGTAACATCATCAAGGACAATATAATGAGAACATGATGGGTGATAACATGTGGCAGCAAATGCCAGAAAGTTCGTACCCGCACAGAAAAAGTACCAAAAATATTCATAGCTTATTTTTTACATTTTGCAAAAATGAGGAAAGAGTAGACTTATGAGATATATCCGGGCAAATGTGTGTCTGTCTGTCTGTCTTTCTGTCTGTCTGTCTGTCTGCCTGTGTGTGTGTCTCCCCTATCAACTCTTAACGGCTGCAGCAATCGAAACAAAATTGGGTAGGAGTAAAGATCTATTCCTGAATATCTCAATGCCGTGTTTGTAAATGATATCAGTGCTACCAACTGCTGAAAAATCGCAATTGACATTTGAGCTCCATGTTGGATATCTTGGAAGGTATGAATGGGAGCTATTTCAAAATTGGCACACGTATAGATAATAATATTTCAGTTTAATTTCCAGGAGGCCATACATGGCAGTGTTGCCAAAATGATTCTAAGCCTGCTGATAAGTCCAATTTTTAAGTGCATATAACTTCTAAACTATCAATTGGAATTCAACCAAATTTCATATGGCTACCTACTTAACCAGATATGACTGAGCGTATTCTTAAGAACCAACAGGGCTGCCAACTGTTAATAAATGCTCTCAATTTATTTTATCCAAATACCAATATATCAGAAAGTATGCAAGCCGACAGCTTTAAACTATGCACACGTATAGTACCTGGCATTCTATATTAATTTGGAGTAACTTATATACGTCAGTGCTACCAACATGATTCTAAGCCTGCTGAGAGGTCCAAATTTAAATACATGTAACTTCCTTACTATCATTTGGATTTCAAACAAATTTCGTATGTGCTATATGTACCATAACCGATATGACTTTGCCGATTCTTAAGAGTAACCAGGGCTGCCAACTGTTAATAAATGCTGTCTCTATTTCTGTTACCCTAATATCAATATATCAGAAAGTATGCAAGCCAATAGCTCTAAACTGTGCACACGTATAGTACCTGGCATTCTAGATTAATTTGGAGTAACTAATATACGTCAGTGCTGCCAACATGGTTCTAAGCCTGCTGATAGGTCCTATTTTAAAATGCATGTGACTTCTATACTAACTAATGGATTTCATTCAAAATTGGCACAACGATAGATAATATTATTTCAGATTATTTCTGACCGATACATGCATGACATTGTTGCCAACATGATTTTACGGGTGCTGTTAGATCCAATGTTTAACTGTATGTAACGACCATGCTATCCATTGGACTTCAACCAAATTTTGTATTATGTACCTTAAGAGATGGAACTAAGAACATATTCAGTCACCAGGGCTGCCAACTGTAGTGCTCTATTAGGCTACATTATGCCAGGTATACAGTATTTCGAACTAATTAGAAATTTTGATATTACCTACTTAATTTAGTCATTATTCTAGATAGATCCATATAGATTAAACATTGACATGAATCTTAAATTTTAAGAAAAGTAAGCTCTTTAGTTCGTCACGGAACTTTTGTTATTAAGTCACAGATACACACAAGCGTATTTCACCCTCTGAGTGATCTTATTAGGCTACCTTCTCCTCAGTTCAATGATAAAAGTACGGTGCAGAATACATATTTCAATCGCATTAAATGAGTACATCTATATATTTAAAACACTAAGCTGTTTTTTGTACACACGAGATTGTGAAAACCACTTAACCGATTGGCTTCGTAAGACATTCTAACGAAGGCTCTTGGCATGCAGATTTGCAGAGTTTCTTTAAAAGGAAAATATATGTTACGGTATATTTTTAAATGATTAAAGAAATATGTAATATTTGTCACTCCCGCGCATGCGCACAATGGCCTTTCTCAACAAGGAAAATGGCGATTCCGGTCGCGTCTAACTGAGATCTTTGTTCATGAGAATTAAAAAGGATCTCCAATAATGTTAGTTATGTTTTTACAATGTGCATTGAAATAGAATTATATTAAATAAACCACGAATTGAAAGACATAAACTGCAGGTTGAGTGTGTATACTGGTTAGATAGCTTAATACTGCAGTGTCACATAGTTGTCTGGTTGGCCAAGGGGATAAGGTTACTGGCCTGAAACTTGTATTATGCATGATCGAGAGGGTTCGATTCCCACCTCTGATATGTTTTTTTATTTTGATTTTCTTCCTTCCTACGATTGGTATTGCATTGTAGAAAGCTCTTGGCATGCAGATTTGCAGAGTTTCTTTAAAAGAAAAATATATGTTACGGTATATTTTTAAATGATTAAAGAAATATGTAATATTTGACACTCCCACGCATGCGCACAATGGCCTTTCTCAACAAGGAAAATGGCGATTCCGGTCGCGTCTAACTGAGATCTTTGTTTATCAGAATCAAAAAGGGTCTGCAATAATGTTAGTTATGTTTTTACAATATGCATTGAAATAGAATTATATTAAATAAACCACGAATTGAAGGACATAAAGTGCAGGTTGAGTGTGTATACTGGTTAGATAGCTTAATACTGCACTGTCACATAGTTGTCTGGTTGGCCAAGGGGATAAGGTTACTGGCCGGAAATTTGTATTATGCATGATCGAGAGGGTTCGATCCCACTTCGGATATGTTTTTTTATTTTCGTTTTCTTCCTTCCTACGATTGGTATTGCATTGTAGAAACATATTTCACTTTTATCATTCCCGTCAAGTAACGAATTCTCTGTTCCCATCGAGAGGGTTCGATTCCCACCTCGGTTATGTTTTTTTTATTTTCGTTTTCTTACTTCCTACGATTGGTATTACATTGTAGAAACATATTTCACTTTTATCATTCCCGTAAAGTAACGAATTCTCTGTTGCCATCCTTTGCATGGTCGAGAGGGTTCGATTCCCACCTCGGATACGTTTTTTTAATTTTCATTTTCTTCCTTCCTACGATTGGTATTACATTGTAGAGATATATTTCACTTTTTCATTTCCGTAAAGTAACGAATTCTCTGTTGCCATCCTTTGCATGGTCGAGAGGGTTCGATTCCCACCTCGGATATGTTTTTTTTTTTTGTTTTCTTCCTTCCTACGATTGGTATTACAGTGTAGAAACATATTTCACTTTTATCATTCCTGTAAAGTAACGAATTCTCTGTTGCCATATCTATATATTTAAAACAGTAAGCTGATTTTTGTTACCGCGAGATTGACAGAACGGCTGAACCGTTTACTTCGTAATGCACACTGACGAAAGCCCTTGATCTGTATATTTGCAGAGTGTCTTTAAAATTAACAAATATGTTACCATATATTTTTATATTTATAAACAAAAATGCAAAATTATTGGCCCTAGCGCATGCGCACAATCACCTTGTCTCACGACAGTCATGGCGGTTACAAGTGCATCGCGTTTCAATTTGATAGTTATTTATAAGATGTATAAAGGAAGGGAACATTATTTATGGCGTTCCCAAGATATATATTGGAATACAATATTATACACAACGGAGAATGTTGAAACACGTAAAATGACAGTCGAGTGTGTAGGGCCTATGTAGTTAAACTGTCTTAATATTGCGTTATAACACCATTGGTTAGGTAGCTCAGGTCGTAGAGGCAAGACATTTCTAATTTATGCATCGCGCCATGGAAGCTGTTCGAGTCCCACCTCCGACATGTTTTTTTTTATTTCCGTTTTTTTATTTCTTGGTATTGCTATTTCATTGTCAAAACGTATTTAACTCTTAGCATTCCCGTAAACTAAGGAATTCGTATATTTTTAAATTAATGTAGAAAATTGCAGAATTCTCGCCCTTCACGCATGCGTACAATCACCTTGCATCATGACAGTCATGGCGGTTACAAGTGCATCACGTTTCAATTTGATAGCTTTTTATAAGAAGTATAAAGGAAGGGAACATTATTTATGACGTTCCCGCGATATATACTGGAATACATTTATACCAGGGACCCGGAACAGAACTGAAATGCGTTACGTAACGCTGTGTTCCACGTTACGTTACGTATGCCATACCGCGGCCCCGAGCTGGCTTGCGGTATCGTTCCGGAACTGTAACTTGGAACTCAGTACGAGCATGTGGAACGTTACAGCGCTGGAACGGTACAGTCGGAACTCGACTCCCAACTGTACCGAGCATCAAGGTACGTGTTAGCGGAACGTTACGTATGGAACGGTACATGACTGGAACGATTCCTCAGCGTTACCAGTTGGAAAGTTACTCTGCGTACCGTTCTTGGTTATCGAAATAGAGTAACGTTTCCACCAGTAACCGGTTACACTGTGTACCGTTCCAGGTTATACCAACCAGCCACCCGGTATCTATGCGTAACGTTCCAGGTTCTCATGTTCCAACGGAAAGTGGAACGGTACAGAGCCTGTAACAGTACAGCAGCATTTCCCAAAATGTATGTAGGCCCACAGACTATTACAGGACTGTTACCGGAACTACTGTCCATTAGCTATTAAAACCATTATGGCTATTACACCGAATTTTTACGTAGACTATTACGGCTATTACACAGTCTATTTAGTTACCACGGCAATTGTAACACTGCGTTTATTACACTGTTACGCTGGTTGTTACAAACTGTCACATAATAGCCTAATTACACAACAACTACATCAATTACATACCTGTTATCTAATCTAGGGGCATTTCTTTCATGATATCGAAATACTCTATCTAGCCTAAGAAAATTTTTCAGTATCTACTGTCCTACCTAGAACCCTGATGAAAAGATCCTTTTTTCTGCGTCAACAACTATCCCAGTTTGAACGATGCCATATGCAATTCCAGGCAAATTATTTATTCAAACATAGGATAATTACTTCTTGAAATATCAATAAAAATAAAAATAAAAATACTGATTTCAGTCTGAGTGCGTGCCGCATCAGACAGGGCAAGGCACGTTGCTCGTTTCGATCGCGGTCATACTGTAGCCTACGTTAGAAATATGTTTCCTGAACACAATACGATGGATCCCATTGATTCGAAATATTTATTGTTGCTCCATATAGAGGTTTGGAACATAGGTTATTGTTCATCGGTCCATGTAGTTGAGGTTTTTATGGAAATTGTCTGATAGGTCTAAACTTTGTAATTGTGATGTCTGTAGTAACGTGTGTATTTGTAATGATGGCATGGCTTGGGAAGGAGTAGGCCGTGGCCTTGACTTAGGAACTATCCACGCATTTTCCTGGAGTAGAAGTGGGAAACCACGGAAAACCAATCTAAGATGGCTTAGATGGGAATCCAACTCACCTTCTCGCAGTGTTGCCATATAAGGCAGAGTGTAACCTACACAGCAAACTTTAGCTCCTTTGTGACCAATAATAGTATTTCTTTTCTAAATTAAACCTCCCGTTCTTGCTTTTCGTTTACTTGTTAGCCTATTTTCATTTAGTAGTGATAGAAGCCATTTTTCCGTGATGCTTAATTCTAATAATGAAGGCTATTCAGTCGTGTTGACCGACTAAAAAGCTTCCTTTATTATTTACATTTATGAAAGATAGACCTATGACATCACATATAGTCCGTGTGTGTGTACGTACCGTATGTGTGTGTTTGCATGTGTCCGTCGCCTCGCTCCCCTCCCTAATAAAATCTAAACTGCTGGAGCGATTTCAACGAAACTCGGTATGGTCATAGTACTATTTTGTCCAACTCCGACTGTGCTCTTCAAATTTTATTACATCTCACCAATCCAACATGGCAACTGTGCGAAATATTTCACCGGCATTCCATATCTCCGAAACTATTACAGATATCACCCTGACGTGTTGTATGAAGGAAAAAAGCACTAATAGAAGTGTAACGATGGGACTCTCAAAAACCTCTTTACAAAACGAACATGGCTATACCATACCAAATCATTTTAATATACAGTAATCAATATTTTATTAACACAACTCAACATCGCATCCAAGGACATTCCAAAGACACTACACTCAAGGATAACAAAATCAAAACTATGTAAATCAAAACACTGTCTATTTTCTAAATCAAAACACTGTCTATTTTCTACAGGAAATAGATTGCTCGAAAGAGCTTTAGTTCACTTTCTCCACATTCTCCCACCTTGCAAAAGGTAGTTTTGCAACACACACTCATAAACTGAAGTAAACATTCTAAAATTATAGTTGAACATTGAGCTCAGGAATGTGAACCACTATAAGTCTAGTTTCTTGAGTTGCCTAACAGTTCTACCACAACGAGTCTTGAATTCACTCTCCTTTTCAGTTCCTGAGTTACTGCAGGGAATATCTTCATTAAGGACCGGCTCACTTAGTCGGTGTTGTGAAGTGTTGATAGAATCACGTTTGTTATGACAGTTTATCTCTAACGAATAAAGTCGCTGTACTGGACGAAGTAGAATGCCAGTTGCTGTCTTAATTTTAAACAGACGAGTTACATTGTCTCTTCCTGGTAACAGCTCCACCACTCTCCCTAAGGGCCAGTTGATACGTTTCTTGTTGTCGCTCTCCACCAGTACTATGTCTCCTACTTGTATGGATCCCTGTTGCTTTTTGCTCCGTGATCGGAGAAATCCCAGGTATTCTTTTTTGAAGCGATTTCTCAGGCTCTCCCGAACAGCTTGTAGATAACGCCATCTGTCGTTTAAACTGCTGGTTTGAATTTGGCCTAGGTCGGTTACATCATTACCCTCTAGGCTCTGTAGGAACATGGAGGGTCTGAGTGGCTGAGTTCATCTTCTTCAGAAAGATAAGCCAAAGGTCGATTGTTCATCAGGTTCTCACAATCGCACAGAAGAGTACACATTTCCTCATAATTTAGGCAAGCTTTACCCAAATTACGGCGAAGCAAATCCTTTAGAATCTTAATCAACCTTTCCCAGAATCCTCCCCACCAGGCTGCAGTGGGAGGGTTCAGCTTCCATTTAATCTTCAGAAGGCTGCACGTCCTCTCTATTTCAGTCCAATCCAATTGCTCCATGGTTCTGCGAAGTCCGGTGAAATTCGTCCCATTGTCCGAATACGTGGTATTCACTCTTCCTCTTTTTGCCGCAAATCGGCGTAGTGCTTGGATATACGCTACTGTACTAAGTGAAGTGATCAATTCCAGATGTACAGCCCGATAAACTGCACAAGTGAATATCACAATCCATCCCTTTTCTCCTCCTCGTAGAAACACAGGGCCGGCCAAGTCTGTGCCCGTGATCTGGAAAACACTCGATGCCTTGATTCGATCCTGTGGCAACGGAGGAAAAGGTACCTCAAAACCCTTAGCAGAGTTACGACGACAGATCGCGCATTTCCGAATAACTGCTGCCACCGTCCTTCTTCCTCTAATTATCCAAACCATTTGGCACAACAAAACAAGCAGTGTGTGCGTCCCAGCATGGTTATGGAATCGATGAAATTGTTCAATCATTCTTTCAACCATCACATGTTTTGATGGAAGTACAACTGGATAGGTATACTCAGGAGTGTCGTCAGAATCAACGACTCTTGACTTCATGTGTAGAATTCCTTCATCGTCTGTGAACACCTCCAGATTCTTCAATTGTTCTTTTCTCTCTTCGTCATAAAGCGTTTCCTTCTGGATAAGGAAGTACAGTTTCTTCTCTGCATTGAGAAACTATTCGCTATCAATTTCCGTTGATACGTGGTCTCTACGATTCCTTTGTTTCAATCTCAAAATCCAAGCAATGGTCCTAACGATTTTGATGTATCCAGAGAATCGTGAACTTAATTGCAGTAAAATAGTTTCCACAACAGTGTTCTTAGCAGCTACAACTGTTTTCCTCCTTTCCCTGTTGACTTCTTCCAACAATGGTTCAGGACGATTAAATACGCATTCTTCTTCTTTACATTTAAGCCAAGACGGACCCTCCCACCATCTGGATCTCCAAAGTTGTGTTGGTGAACACCCTCTAGACAGGAGATCTGCTGGATTGCGGCTGCCCGGTATGTGTCTCCATGAACTAGCCTTACTGTACTCATGAATTTCCTTTACCCGATTCTCTACGAACACCGACCAAAGCCCTTTATTAGCAATCCAAGCCAAGACTACTGTTGAATAGGACCAAAACACTGTGTGTATGTCATTCCGGTGTAGGCATCGAAGGCTCAACCGAGTCATTCTAACTCCAAGGAGCGCTCCCATCAGTTCAAGGCGGGGTAGTGTCAGTTCTTTGAGAGGCGCCACTCTAGATTTAGCCATCAGAAGACTCAGTTTGATCTTACCTTCTTCTTCCGTTTTCAGAAATATGCAACAACCAAACGCTCTTTTGCTAGCGTCCACAAATACATGCAAAGTGCTGTTGTCATTCAGGAAAATCCTTCTAGGTATCCGACAGTCATGTAGGTATTGCAACTGCTGAGTCCATCGACAGAATTCCTCACAAATGTCTCCTGGTGAAACCTCATCCCATCCTATACTTTTCTGCCATGTCTTCTGCAGAATGAGCTTGGGAATCAGAGTTACTGGGGCTGAAAATCCAATCGGATCAAATATTTTTTGCACGCTGGATAGTACCACTCTTCGGGTTACTAAACCGGTAGTCGGGCTGAAGTTAGATCCAAGTTCATCTACGTCGCAATACCAACGAAGTCCTAAGACATTCTCAGTTTTACCAACACCACAATCAAAGGAATTCACCCATCCCCTCAAATTGAAACCTGCGGATAACATCAATTCTTGAGCCTTTAAAATAAAGGGTCCAATTTCTTCCTTTGAAGCGACTCCAGTAAGACAGTTGTCCACATAAAATGCAGGTTTCATTTTTGTAGCTACTTCCTTCAAATGAGTTGGGGCCTCTTCCAGAAGGTTGTTCAGTACAGAAACCAATAGGAAGGGACTGGAACAAACACCAAAAACCACCCGGCAATGTCGAAAAGTGGTAATCTTATCATTATCCCACCAGAGAAAACGGAGCATATCCCTGTCTTCAGGATCAATTATAATCTGCAGGAATGCCTTCTCTATATCAGCTATTAGACCTATAGGATAGGTTCGAAAATTGGTCAGCACTGATGGAACAAGGTCGATGAGGTTGGGTCCGGGCTCGAGGCAATCATTCAAGGAATGACCATTTCTGTCTTTGTTGGAAGCATCGAACACCGGCCTTATCTTTGTAGTGCCACCATCTTTCAGCACAGCTCTATGAGGCAAATAATGTGTAGGTTCATCCAAAACCTCGTTTTCAACACCTTCGATAATACCTTTGTTTACCCATTCCTGTAACACCTCATCATAATCCTGAAATTTCTGCATCACTCGTAACTTTCTTGAAGTGTTCAATAATCGTTTCTGAGAAATTTCACGATTCGTTTCCAGAGAAGTACAACCATCAATCCAGGGTAGTTTGACAATGTAGCGCCCAGATTCCTCTTCTCTCTTCACAGTCCTATCGAAGAACATCTGAACTTCTTGTTCCCTTTCTTCCTTTTTTATCTGTTCGCCAGGATCTTTTATACCCAAAGTCTCAATTTCCCACAAATCCGCCACTCTTTTTGATTGAGTTAAAGTAAGTAGAGTGTAAGACGAGGCAGTAGTTGAAGTGATCTCAGAAGAGCCTTAAGTGTCCACCCTAAACAAGTTCTCACAGCTACTAGACTCTTGTTTACATGTAGAAAGTCTGGCGTGATTATCTGAGCCCACACGTCAGCTCCTAACAATACCTGAATGTCAGTACTGTTGCCACCATTATCTTGGCCAACATCACTAAGTTCAACTCCCTTGTTCCTCAGTAAATTAAACAAGTCAGCATCAACTAGGGGAGCACCTCCACAGATACTATCAGAGCCTAACACTGCAACCTCACATCTGTTTTCCTCGTACATACCCAACAAAGTTATTTGATAGGACTCGAAACAAACAGGTGCTGTTTTCCTACCTCCAAATAATTCTTGACTTAGTGTTACCTTTCCAGTTTGTTCCAACTCTAATTTCTTAGCACAAGACTTCTTTATGTAGCTTCTCTGCGATCCACTGTCACACAGAACTCTTACTCTGTGCGTGGATCCACCAACAACTACTCTAGGAACTAAAGTCTGCAGATAGGTCACATGTCCTTTATTACTACCTGCCATCATGCTAACTGTTTTTGGAACCGAATTACCTTTTGGTTCATCTGAGTCTGTTTTCGCACACATCAAAGCGTAATGTTTCCCCTTGCAAAATGGGCAATTCACAAACATCTTACACTTAACACTGACATGTCCTGCTCGTAGACACCTAAAACAAGCTCCCTTTTTCTTTAACGTTACTTGGCGTTCTTCTTGAGAATAATCAATAGCTACAGCACTGTCTTGAGAAAGATGTGAGGTTCTGCCACAGAATATACAAGCCGTATCTTTGTTATTTCTGTTTCCCTTACTAACTGAAACATCCTCTATTGAAATTAAAGAAGCCACTGAAGGTATGTCCCTATTCTTAGTCTTGGTCCTATCATCTTGCTTAACTCGATCCATCCTCTCGTTAACTTCAAAAGAACTATGTCTTAGCTTAAGCCGTTCTTCACCTTCTACGTCAGTCTTTAGGAAGGCTAACAATTCACTCAAGCAACAGTCAGGTTCCTTGGTAGACGTTTCTTTTGATACACGATACCTGTCCCAAGTTCTAAACATAACCTCTGGCAAGGCACTCTCTACTGGTGGAAATAACATTGCAGCATATTTCACCTTTGTTACGCCCAAGGAATCAAGTGCGCTCAACTGTCCCTCCAGACTGTCATACAGTTGGGCTATGAATCTTAAACTATCCTTCTTTAACACCAAGGATAAAAGTTCCCTAACATAGTACTCAATGAGCAACTCATCCTTCCCATACCTAGACTTCAACAATTCTATAGCCTTTTTGTAGTTTTCCTTGGAAGGAGGAAAGTTTTCTACCAACTACTGAGCACACGAACCAGGTTCCATACACCGAATCAAATAAACAAATTTATCTTCATCTTTAAGCCTGCTATCTTCATGTATTTTAGTAAATTGCGCCCAAAACCCAATCCAGCACTTCATGTTTCCGTCAATTTTTTTCAGTTCTAGTTTTGGTAGTCTTAGTAGTCTCTGATTAGAAGTACGTGAACAGTTACTCATTTTAGCTTCAGAAACGGCTTGATCTACAACTTCTAAGGCCTGCACCTTTTCCCTAACCTTAAAATATTTCAAGTCGTACTGACTGCAAATGTTGATCTCTGTTTCAAGCACGATGTCTTCAAGGTCTTCCTTTAGCAGCAGCTCATTGTAAACTTCATCATCCAGACGTTTTAACTTCTCGTAGCGTTCCACAAGTGAAGCATATCTGCTACGAATCTCCACGTGGTCACCATCAGCAAGCGCCAACAGTTCTTCAAGCTTGTTTACCTCACGTGTAAATACGCAGCGTAATACTCGACGTTCGGTCATCGTTGTTCTGTTTTATTTGATGTTGAGATTGCCAGTAGTCCTGTCACGGTCGCCAGTTATATGCCATACCAAATCATTTTAATATACAGTAATCAATATTTTATTAACACAACTCAACATCGCATCCAAAGACATTCCAAAGACACTACACTCAAAGATAACAAAATCAAAACTATGTAAATCAAAACACTGTCTATTTTCTAAATCAAAACACTGTCTATTTTCTACAGGAAATAGATTGCTCGAAAGAGCTTTAGTTCACTTTCTCCACAATGGCGGCCAAGCGAAGTTGTTGTATTTAAATAGCCTTTTCTCGCATTTAAACCAAACGAGCGCCGTCACACATGGTACAGCAAATGGTATACACCTTGTAATGCACTGCCATCCTATTCAGCTCAATTGTTTACATAACGTCAAGATGGCGGCTGTGCGAAATTTAAAAATTAAGGTTTAATTTCTTGTGTCCTAATCATGCGATCGAAACCAACGTTTGAACAATGAACCTACGCAATAATCATCTAAGAGTACATAGCTCTATGGCCTACAAAGTATATAAAAATCCAATATGGTGGCCATCGGAAATATTTAGACGATTCTCAATGTCAACTAATCTGTGACAGCAATCAAACTTAATTGTTTTTTTAACCACGAAATGGCGCCAGCGTCAAATTTTAAAATCTCGCTTTTAGCCTATTTCTATTTATGAAAAAATAGGCTTATGGGATCACCTTTTGTCCGTGTGTGTCCGTGTGTGTGCCCCCCCCCCCACTAATAAAATATAAGTGACTGGATAGATTTCAATTAAATTCGGTAAGGTC